>ML661893.1:8788055-9130309 GCA_007570785.1 Antilocapra americana
AAAAAAAAAAAAAAAAAAAAAAAAAAAAAAAAAAAAAAAAAAAAAAACAGATGAGGCATTTTGAACAAATTTCAATGTAGACATTGTTCTGGAGCTAAAAGTCCAACCATCCTCTGACATCCACATAGCATCTGCCTTCTCCATGTCTGTGGCTGAGCTATTAGGTTGGTACAAAAATAATTGCAGTTTCGCATTGTTGAACTTTGTCATTTGATATTGGAATATATTCCTAAATAAATTTGGTTATGTTATACATCATTTTAATGCACATTTTTTGCTTTGTTTTTCTTGCTAATGACTTATTACTTGCTATAATTTTATATTTATTTTAGACTATAGAAATTAAGTTAGACAAAAAGCAAATTTGAGTGTTTTTTTGAGTTCAAAATGTGTTGTAAAGCAGTGGAGACAATTTGCAATATCAACAACGCATTTGGCCCAGAAACTATTAATGAACGTACAGTGCAATGGTGGTTCAAGATGTTTTGCAAAGGAGACCAGAGCCTTGAAGATGAGGAGCATAGTGGCCGGCCATTTTAAGTTGACAGTGACCAATTGAGAGCAATCATCAAAGCTGATCCTCTTACAACTGTTTGAGAAGTTGCCAAAGAACTCAGTGGCAACCATTCTATGGTCATTTGGCATTTGAAGCAAATTGGAAAGGTGAAAAAGCTCGATAAGAGGGGGCTTCATGAGTTGACCGAAAAAAAAAAATTGTCATTTTTGAAGTGTCAACTTTGACTTTCCTTACTCTGTGCAACAACAACAAACCATTTCTTGATTGGATTGTGATGTATGATGAAAAATAATTTTATATGACAAGTAATGATCAGCTCAGTGGTTGGACCAAGAAGAAGGTCCAAAGCACTTACCAAAGCCAAACTTGCACTTAAAAAAGGTCATGGTCACTGTTTGGTGGTCTGCTGCCCGTCTGATCCATTACAGCTTTCCGAATCCCATTAGAGAAACTATTACGTGTGAGATGGAGAAACCATTACATCTAAGAAGTGTGCTCAGCAAATTGATGAGATTCACTGAAAACTGCAATATCTGCAGCCGACATTGGTCAACAGAAAGGGCTCAATTTTCCATGACAACGCTTGACCACACGTTGTACAACCAGTGCTTCAAAAGTTGAATGAATTGGGCTGCAAAGTTTTGCCTCATCCACCATATTCACCTGACCTCTCTCCAACCAACTACCACTTCTTCAAGCAACGTTTTGCAAGGAAAACACTTTTACAACCAGCAGGAGGTAGAAAATGCTTTCCAAGAGTTCAGTGAATCCTGAAGCATGGATTTTTATGCTACGGGAATAAACAAACGTATTTCTTTTTGGCAAAAATGTGTTGATTGTAGTGGTTCCTATTTTGAGTAATAAAGATGTGTTTGAGCCTAGTTATAATGATTTAAAATTCATGGTCCGAAATCACAATTACTTTTGTACCAACCTAGTACATGGGTCTAGGTATCAGGGAGTTGGTGATGGACAGGGAGGCCTGGCATGCTGTGGTCCAGGGGGTCGCAAAGAGTCAGACATGACTGAGCGACTGAACTGAACTGAATACATACAATGCCTTTGCCTAGTAACAAGAAAGAGCAATTGAAAAATTCAGAAAATTTCACTATGAAGCAACAGAAGATCTCTGAAAAACTATCCTAAGATCAATAACATCAGTGTTAATCAATTAACAGGGCAGTGTTTCTGCCTAGCTCTGTTACCCACCACCCTTAAGTCAACTGTCCCTCCCATCAACATTCTCCCTCCCAACCACAGTGTTTTCTAAAGCCAGTACTTCTCAGTGGATCTATTCTCCATAATAGTGGCTCAGGCATAGCACCAAATTTTGTTGCATGAATTGTTCATATATTTATTGTTTCCCAGAATCTACTTTTGTCTACTTTGGCTTTTCCTTTGGAGGAGCTGCCATGTCTTCTCTCTTAGTTCCCATTGTTTGAGTGGGCTTGACCCCAACCTAGGTGCATAAGTGGGCATGTGACCTATGCCTGTGCAAACCAGCATTTCTTTCCCTTTAAAGGCTCAGGATGTGGTTTAAGAATGGGCGCATGACCCATCTTGAACCAATAAAAATTAGGCCCTTGTTCAGATTGTTGGGAATAGAAGAGAGAAGCATAACTTTTTTTTTTCTACATTTGAATCTGGGAGGTTTTTAGCCTGGGACTGACATGCTGCCATGTGGGATTTGAGATGAAAGCCAGCACAAGGTGAGAGGAGGGAGGGGATAGGGGACAGAACCAAGAAATGGAGACTACTTGGATGATCTTTGAGCCTCTTGATCTAGGCATTCCCAAAGCTGCATGTTTCCCCTTCTGTGTAAGCTCATGATTTTCCTTTTAAAGTGAGCCAGTTTGAGTTTCCTATCTATAGTGAGGGACTTCCCAATTTTGTCATTTAAAGTCCTGCATCACAGGAAACCTCTAATTTCTAGGCAAACTGGGATGACTGGTTTTTCTGTTCATTGGCAACAAGAGCCCAAGCTGATGCAGATGTATATGATATAGTTCCTTACATTACAGTGTTGTGTATTAATGCGATGGGATATGGGACAGGGTTTGGCACAATTTGATGTAAGAAATAAGATAGTAGAACAGAGTCAAAGGGGGCAGAACAAAGTCAAGGCATGAAAGATTGCCTCTTCCCTAGAACCTCTGAGAACTTTGCTTCTGATTATCCGAAAAGAACAGGGTCAGGCAGTAAACTGTTCTGATCAATTGGCAGAAAATGAAGAGTTGACAGGAAACGATAATGCTATTCTGTGAACGTGTCCCCCATACACTTACAGACTCCTTTTTTGTGCTATGTTATTGTAATTACTGCTCATTTATTTTGGTGTTACTTTGAATCTTTTCTTCAAGCCATTAAAAATTCTAGTTTTCAAATGTGTGACATGACAATTAAAGGATGTAGAATAATTGCCCTGACACTTGATAGTTTCTCTCTTGATGTATAGTTTGTGTGTAGATTTTACTTCTTAATTTTAAGACTTTTAAGTGCAAACATAAGTCTTGCTTAAATTACATTCTCCTTCCACACCAAGTCAGTCTGAATGTGGGTGGCAGTCTAATATTTTTGGAACAAATTAATCTGAAACCTTTTAGAGCATAGTGATTTTACATATAGAATTTGAAAGAGTTGGGTTCTTTTCAGATGTTAAATTCTCAGGATTTTTTGAGATGACTGGATTGCATTTGAAGGGGTTCAAGTTATCCCCTGGGAGCTGGAAAAGCTGCAAATGATTTTTAGCCTTTGATTCTTAATGTGCAGAGAAGGTTTGTGTCTGCAACAAAGAAGCATTTCAGAAGTGGCAGCTTTGTTTGATGCCAATGGGGGTGAGAAGTGTTAGGTAAAGGAATTATAATAAGATTTCTATTTTTGGAGAGAGGAAAAATAAAGATGGAAAGAGATCCAGGGGAGGAAAAGAGAAATACTTAAGTTTATAAAAAGTCAAAGATCTCTCTATTCTTATCAGCTCAGTAGATGATCTGAAGCTGAAAATCAGAGACTAACTCTGTGCCTAGAGGGCCATTTTATTTTTTTTTTAACCTTACTAGAATTTAAATGAGTCAGATCTTAATACTTTTAAATTTAATCTTATATGATATTTGGATTATCATGAAATCTCATGATACTATACATAGCCATATAACTCACAGCATAAGACATTTATGCATATGTTATACATATATATATATATATGCATAGGGCTATATATATCTATTCATATAAATACCTGTATATATATTTGGAAGGATTTTGAGCAAATGCCTATAGATAATTGTATTTAAGAACTTAACAAAATGCAAATTTCATCAACATGACTCAGTAGTATTGAATTTCTTTATGATTCTAGCTACTTGTTGTCCATGATGACTTAAGAGTCAGATAATTCTGCTTCTTGGGGTTTCACATCACATCAGGGTTTAATGTCCGTTCACATAGACAGAGACTTTGCTTTCTTCAAAGATGTACACCCTCAAAATTTTTCTGAATAAGAAAGACTAATCATTCCTCCCTGTCTATAGTCCCCTTCTTTTTAAATCTGTCTTTGCTTCCTTTCTGAGAGTCAACTTCCTTCCTGAGGGTGAGATTGTGAGGAGCCAGTTAAGACCATGGGTCTTTGCTCAAATTCTGGTTCTGCTATTATTTCCATGACTTTCAGTTCTTCATCCTAATAAGCCCTTATTTTATAAGTGAGGTTATTCGTAGTGACTAGTTTGGAGTTTTTATGAATTAATATGTATCACTTCCTAGAACACTGCTTGTCATGCATTGATGTATTAGCTTCTGCTAATATGGCTCCAATTCTACTCCCTTTAGACAGTGACAGTTGGACTAGAATGGTTACCTTCCTGGGAATATGGAATTCATAGTATTTAAGTCATAATGTCATTTCAGAATTCAGTTCTATAGATTCTACAGTATATGTATACTCTGATTAGTTTCAACTGGTTAAAAAAAATGTAATTGTGATTTAATACTGCATCAGTTAGTATACCAGAGTCAATTAGCAGAGAGATCTGGACCTTATAAAAATCAGAACAGGGATCACTATGCTTGAGTCTTGAGTACTGATCACAAGCAGAGAAAGCTTAGTTTGAGGGGAGCTTAATAGATACAAAGTGTTGAGCAAAATACTTTATATGTATTAACCCATTTAATCCTTATAACACCTTGAGGTAGATATTGTTACTATGTACTACTTTACAGAAGAGAACACTGAAGAACAGGTTAGTTAAGATGGAAAGCTAGAAGGTCTAATGCCAGAGTCCACACTTGTTTACTACATGTACTAATGTTGAGTACACAAGCAAAGGAGTGAGAGAGGTGATGAGAATGGAGATGGGAGGGGAAAGCCTGTGTCTGGCCATGTCTCTGAAGGTCCACTTCCTACTTACAGATCCAGTGGTTTACTATTACAACATTTCAAGAAATGTTCTGTTCTATCTAGTTTGAATGGGTTATTCTTTTTTTTTTTTGAAGGCATCAGTATCTTATTTTATTATAAGTAATGTAAGCATTTGATGCCAAAGAAATGAAGGTGATTTTACAAACTAAATTTTGGCAAGTCCATGGAATTTTCATTTTATTACAGTTTTATATCACATTAGTTCAAATGCAACAGCTACTCCAACATTGCTCCTTTGGAATTATTTCAGTCATCCTTAACATGTGACTTTACCAAAGACTTTGAATCTAAAATAAACATAAAATTTAAAATTGTGAACTTTTAATTATGAACGGGGTAAGTCAACAGATGATGATTGGGGCTGTTAATTTCCAAGGCACTTTGTTGAAATGTTTCATCTGATATCTGAGGTATAAATGACAACCTTCAAAAAACATGGGCAAAACCAAAGTACGGTGAAGAAGCCTCTTCAGCTTAATCTTCCCATAGTCCTTAAGCCTTTGACAGAAACTAAGCAAAGCATCTTTCCTGCAGATTAAGTGGGTTTCCAATATTTCCATGTAGTTGAGCTTTCAGAGATAGACATTCAAACATATCATTAGGATATACCATCTTGGCTCTGATTGCATTAATTATGCCTGAAAAGTTTAATAGCCATCCAAGTCCAAAGGTGGAAGAACACATAAACAGGTATGGTAATCAGCAAGAGCAGACTGTAAAAGCACAGTGTTAGTGCAGCCCTGTGGGAACTTTAATTTCACAGAGGCCAGGTAAAACAGTCGTGCCAAAGATTACCAATGGAATAAAAACAGCCAACATAGGAAGAGACAGAAATATTCTTTTCCTCTACTTATTACCTGCCACTCTGGCTTTTTAAAATGTAGATGATATTTAGAATATTTAGTTGTGTGTTATTGTTTTTAAATATGATCTAATGCTCCATTTCTTCTTGCTTCTTTTTTTAATGTGTCATCCTAGCTGCCTGTGGTATCATATAAGGAATCCCATCAATAATTGAATAGGCGATTCCTAACTCTTCATTAATCAATTAATTCATTTGTCGATGCTTCATATCTGAGAGGCTTCTTGGAGAGCAGGCACACCAGGAACTCAAGTAGCACTGGGTCAAAGGTGTGGGGTGGTTTCTCCTTCCTCTCGCTCTTGTCTTGCAGATTGCCATGACCGTGATGCATACAGACACCTGGTGGGGTGGGACAGGGAGTTGGTGACAATGGACGGCAGCCGCAGCAGGGTTGTCCCTCACAGCACAGAGGTGAACTGACCACACACTCCTTTCAGCATGGTCTGGTAGCCCGCGACAGGACCTCTGCAGTGCCCTCGGCTACCCCGCGAATGGCTTACTCTTATTGGCTCAGAGATTTCTTTCCTTCTTTCTCCTTCGGGACAGTTGGAGCCTACATTGACCAGGGGGACCCAAACTTACTCATGCATCAAATTGTCATGGAGGCGCCTATAGACTGTGAACTAACCCTCCAACGTGGCAGGCTGGAGAAAGAGCTTAGGTGCCTGGTGTCGGTTTAAAGTTAGTAGGATTCGTGCCACAGAAGGGTTGAGATGCACAGGTCATTGTTGAAATTAGGATGACATACTTTAGAACTAAGGTTTCTTGAAGAACATGTGAGGTACTGCCAAGAGGCAGTGGCAC
The DNA here is from genome assembly GCA_007570785.1 of Antilocapra americana. Lineage (NCBI taxonomy): Eukaryota > Metazoa > Chordata > Mammalia > Artiodactyla > Antilocapridae > Antilocapra > Antilocapra americana. Next base: position 8,794,650 of record ML661893.1, read on the forward strand.
CACTGTCACCTCAGATTATTTGTATTCTAGCTCTTGGGCTCCTCAAAAATATTATCTCCTTGCCATTTACTGTTCAAGTAAATGGATAATTGGAATTGGACAGAAGATATTTTATATTAGGAATCCAGGCATCTCCATAGAGATCCAAGTCACCAAAATAGGTCAGAGGCAGACTAATTTTTTTTTTTTTTTAAGTCACTGGGAAGTTAGGAGAAGAGGAGAGAGACAGCTGTGATGTCTCAAAAAGAAAGAAAGAAGAAATAGCCTCTTTTTCATATGAAAATGAGATTCCCTGAAGGCTTTTAAGCATTGAAAGTACCTCTAAGGAAATGACAACCCACACCAGTATTCTTGCCTAGAGAATCCTGTGGCCAGAGGAGCCTGGTGGGCAGCATGCTGTCCATAGAGTCAGACACGACTGAAGCGACTTAGCATGTATGCATTGGTTGGAGAAGGAAATGGCAATCCACTCCGGTATTCTTGCCTGGAGAATCCCAGGGACGAGGAGCCTGGTGGGCTGCCATCTGTGGGGTCGCACAGAGTCGGACATGACTGAAGCGACTTAGCAGCAGCAGCTACTGACCTGACTGCCTGTTAGTGGTGACACACAGTATTTGAAGAAATGCCAGAGGGAAAGAGAAAATTACATTTGACCCATCAATTATAAGTAACCATTGAAGGGAAAACACTAACACAAAAGTCTCTTGAGTCTACCCAGTTCCTTCTGGTTGCCCCGATATTTTACTTTTTATCTAAGCTTTGCTCAAGTCCTGGTTGCACTGAAAATAGCTGAATTCCAGGCCTGCTGCCAATGAGCTGGGCTTCATTCTTCAAGTGTGAACTCAGTTTCAAAATGAATCTCTCCCAGTGAAAAGAAACAGGCAAAGAAACAGTGGAAATTTGTACAGTTCAGCTTGTGTACAGATTAAGGAGAATAGACTCAGTGCATCTGGAATAACAGGAGAGATTTTTTTCCTCTAGGCAATGTAAAAAGGATAAAATTCATGACAACAATAAAAGCAAGCTAATTAACTGTAACAAAGCACCATTCTTACTATGGGTCTAGTCCCTTATATGAACAAAGCTAATTGGGAGGATTGTAGAGATATCAAAATATCAGAATCCAGGGATTTTAAGGCCCTGGGTGATTGTAACCTGCCACAATGTGAACAAGCATTTTTATTTTCCTGCCTGCCAGACTTTGTGTTTCTATCCTCATTCTCTGATTTTTCAAGCTTCCAGCTCCTTCTGCCCATGATTCTCTCCACTCTAATGGTTTACCTTTCACACATTGGATTAATGTTGTATAGGGGACAGGAATCAAGATAGAGAAGTCAGAATGGAGGAGAGATTGGAAGGTGTGTTAAAAGATGCATCAGAGAGAAAATGAGCTTGATGTCAAAGAAGGGCCTAAGGAACTAACTTCAAAGGTATGTGACCTATGCTGTCACCAGAGTCCTGTATTTAGAATGGATTCACCCTTGGTTTAATGCTCTGCTGTCACCATCTTGAAATCCTTAATGATTTTGAACAAGGAACTTCACATTTTCATTTTTCACTGGGCCCCACATATTATATAGCTGATTCTGAGGCCTGGTTGGAAGGATGTCTGTCCCAAGGAGATGTCCAGAGGAATGGCAGGGAGATAGCAAGTAGAAAGTTTTCTCAGATTATGGTGAACTGGGTTGACATGGGAGGTCCAAGTCATGAATTTACCAGGACTAAATTTCCATGAGCAGAAGAGTGAAGGTAGAAAGCAAGAAAACCAGGAAAGTATATGTGGTCTGACTGGTCTAGCCTTGGAAGCTACTATACTTCCCTTTCTTCTTCATCAAACATAATGACACCCTCATTTCCATTCATAAAATTATATTCATTTAGGTTAAGATTTTGCCTGGCCTTTTAAAAAATTGCACAATGCAATTAGTCATAGCAGTTATTTACATTTACTCAATCAGACAAGAAAATTGAGGATTCTTTTCTACAAGGATCTAGAAAAAGAATGCTTCAAGAAGAAGAATCCACATATGGAAAGGCTCTCAGAAGAGAACTAGTTTGGTGTGTTTGAGGGGTGGACAGAAAGCCAGTTTGGCTGAAAGCCAGTGGATAATGAAGAGAATAAAGAAACATGAGATCAAGAAGTCAGTAGAGGTCAGATCAGCTTGTAGTCCAGTGGAGCAATTTAGAATCTATTCAAAAAATGGAGACTGTTATAGAATTTTATTGTAGGAGAGGGGAATGATCCAGTTTACATTTTAGAAGCCTTATTTGTAGACAATGGACTGTAGTGGTTATATGGGCAAGAATGAAGACAGGAAGATGACTTAGAGCTTAGAAGCAACCCAGGGGAGAGATAGGTAGCTGCAACAAAAGAGGTGGCATGGAGATGATAAGAAGCAGTGGGATTTGGGATAGGTTCTGGGGAAGGACCGATAGGACTTTCTAATGAATGGATGTAGAATGTTAGGAACAAAAAGGAAATCTGAGTGACTTGTACATCATTGATTTGAGTAACTGGTAATGTTGTGGCCCTATTACTGAACATGGAATGGCTGCGAAGAAGAGAGTTTAGCTGTATTGAAGGTGGGAGTAGGAAGCATGAATTCTAATTTGGTGCCTTTCCACTTGAGAAGCCATTCGGCATCTAAGTGGAGATGTTAGATAGGCAGTTAGATGTATAAGTGTGGTCATGAGAGAAGAGATATAGGAGAATTATGAATGTCAGAGTGGTTTTTCAAGTCAAGATGGGATGAGAACTACATTGAGGATAGAAGGTCAAAAAAGGTGATGAGAGAGCCAAGGGCAGAGCCATGGACACACCAAGATTGGCGGGTAATGTGATAGTAGGGGATTGAAAACAGGAGAGACGCTGTCACAGAGCCAGAAATTAAAACATTTTTTAAAGGGAGAACAATTGACTTTGTAAATATCTAAAGAGAATTCAAGATAGAACAAAAAATCAACCATTGACTTTGGTGAGATGAAAATGATAGTGACCTTGAAAAGGACCATTATGCCCAATTGGAGTGGATAGCAAAGGATGAAATAAAGATGGATGTGCAGGCAGCAAATATGTACAGCTCTTTTGTGACTTGAGAGAGAGTAAATGGGTTAAGAGGGATTGGGAGGGGAGAAGAGAGAGAAAAGAAATTGAACAGTAGTAGAAGGACATGGCGCCAAGGAAGGGCTCATTTCAAAAATAGTTTTAAAAATATTATTTTAAACCATATTTATACAGAGATGTAACTCATTTACTAGAGAGGGAAAAACTGATAATGCAGATACACTAGTATGATTGAAATTCTCTTAATCTCTACTTCAGACTGGATTAGCAGTCTTTGTCCATTTTTGGGGGGGTGGGTGTGTGCGTAAAGCAGTGATCCCTATGACTGGTATTTCACACTCTGAAACCCATGAATAACTGTGTTTTCCAGTTTGATCTATTGTTTACAGAGATGTAGTTGTAATTCATCTTCAAAACTGCTAAGCCTAATTTATAGACTGAATGTTGCCCACCACCTCATCCATTATGTTGGAGTCCTAACCTCCAATGGATTATAATTGGAGATAGCACCTTTAAGGATGTTCTGAAAAGTTAAATGAGGTCCTAAGTGTGGGGCCCTAATCTAGTAGGTGATGTGCTCAGTCATGTCTGACTCTTTGCAACTCCATGGACTGTAGCCCTCCAGGCTCCTGTGTCCACGGATTTCTCCAAGCAAGAATACTGGGGTTGGTAGCCATTCCTGAACCCAAGTCTCTTGTGTCTCGTGCACTGGCAGGCAGATTCTTTACCACTGTGCCACCTGAGAAGCCAATAGGACTGGTATCCTTTTAAGAAGAGGGAGAGAGGTGCCAGGAGCATGCACACTAAGGGAAAATACCTTATGTGACAACAGCCCATCTGCAAGCCAAAGGCCATCATCTCATCCTGTCCTGTGACCTCAAAGGCAACCAAACCTGATGATATCTTAATCTTGGATTTCTAGCCTTCAGAACTATGAAGAAATAAATTTCTGTTTTTCAAGCCACTCAGTCTGGGTGTTTTGGTATGGCAGCCCTAGTCGACCATTACAGCCTATTGTATTCATTAGTATAGTTATGTAATGTAATGAAATAAAGAAATGAAGAAATCATTGAAAAAATTGCTTGAAACATTAGCTGAATGCTTTGAAAAGACTTTTTAGTAAGTTACTAAAAACATTGATCTATTGTTATGAGCAACACAGCTATAAATAATTGGGGGACTCATAACAATCAAGGATGTTGGCCTCAGATCATTTTTAAGCATCTTTCCAATCTCCCTGAACTGAAAAGAAACAAAACTAAAACTTATAGATGACCCAGTGTATGCAAAAGGTGAACCAGAACTGCAAGTTTTGTCCTGCAAAAGACTGGCAAATGAATGAATGGTATATATTAGTTATAATTGTTTTAATGATACCCAGCTTTAGTTAGCATTTTGATTTATGGATCAAATGTGGGCCCAGTTGTGTCACATTAGAAGACACTTGCCTCAGAGTACTTGAGAAGTTGAGATAAGAGGGGATCCAATGCACAAGGAAGAGTGTTTTCTTTGTTAAGAACAGGGATACTGCTTTCATTTTCACAAGCAGGGATTTTGAACATATGCTGTGGGTAAGTTGGCAGAATTGTTAGTGGGAAGATGAGACTGTTCTGATCTCACTGCAACTTTTCCCTTTGAAGTCTGAGGCAAAGTTATCAGCAGAGAGTAGAGAAAAGGCTCTGGTGGAGATTTCAGGAAAAATAAAAGTATAAAATAACCATTTTGAAGAATGGGAAAGTTAATTTACTGAAGAAGTATATAGGATCGCTATATATTATTGAATAACCATGTAAGATTTGTGGTCATAAATTTTAAGTGAGTCCAGTTAGCCTAATTTTCTCCAGTAAAATTTATCTGCATAGGACACTATGTACAGTAAAAGTATATTTAAGTGTAATTATGCTTGTTATTTGCCAGGCAAGTGTAACAGAAAGAGAAAGGGGCAAAGAAAATAAGGTGTTTTAAAAGCAGTTATTTGAGCGGTTCATTATGGGATTTGGGCAGGATAATAAAGAGAAAAGTTAGGACATGAAGCAGAGACAATTTATAAAAATGATAGTAATGTGATAGAGAACTCAGTGGGGTTAAAGAACTGTTGGAGGGGAAATATTAGCAAGAAATTACTGTAAGGGTGAACAGCAAGTTCAAAGTATGAACTGGAGATTTTACAAGTTACACAGTTTCGGATGATAAAAATATATCTAGGAAGTGAGCACGTGAATGGCTGTCTGAGGTTAAGTGGTTAAACAGTCATTTGAGCTAAAGGACTGAGAAGCCAAAATGGCGGATGGACCATCATGGGCTGAGGTCTACAGTCATGATGACAGAAATGGTCCCAGAGGAGAGGTGATGCAGGGCCCATGACTGATGCATGGGAAAGAGTCATGAGAAGTTCAGAGGATAACAGAAATGGCAGGGGTCATCAAGTGTTAGTGTGAACAATTTTTCAACACTGAGAGGAGGTTTCCATTTGATCATTGGAAAACGAACTGGGCAATGCAAGAGTATTACTTAAAATTGAGGGCCAACCCAGAATGCAGGAGGGAGGGGAAGGAGACATTGAGGATGGATTTGTTTACATGCAGACCAGCAGACTGGCACTGTTTAGTCTTATGTGTGTATGTGTGTACATGTGTGTACGTGTACATGAGGGCACATAAAGACACTCTCTGGGGATGGCAGAGCCCATCCCCAGATGAAACCAAATAGTTCATTGGGTAGTAAGAGTCTACTCTTAAATCTCATCCCCAGAATGTCTACCTCGTAGCAATGGTGTAGACACCCTCTGAGATGTTGATCTTAAGAGTAGATGTAATGGCCATCCCTAGCTCCTGAAAGCTGGGCACTGGAGGGTTTCAGAGCCTGAGATGTTAGTGGTCTTCATCTACAAGGCCTTTCTTTGCCCTCAGCATCTTTTCATGTTGCCAGGTGGCATCTATGTTGGCCCACATTCATAAAATGAGAAGATAACTTGGTGCTCGGAAAGCAAATGTGGTCACTGAATGGGAGCCAGAAAATTAGAACCGACAGTAAAAATATCTTAGGGAAGCAAAGGGATATGACCTCTGTGTTGCATTTAGTGTGAAATGCTACCCAGGGCAAAGGACAATTCAGAGAGAAGTCTGTAATAAATATACAAAGGAAAATTTATGGAGAAGCTTTCTAGACCTTAGGCAAGTTAGTCAATAATTCATTTGGAGAAACTGCCTAAGGTTCAATTTGGAACAGTTTGGGTTATACAGTTTGTATTATTGCCAGGCTTGGCTCTTTATCATTTTTGTTTGAGCTTCTAGATACCACCTTGTCAGTGAAGATGACAGTGATTGGCAGAAACGAAGCTCCAGACCAGCTTTTCTCAGGAAAATGCCTCACAAGTTTGTTATGTCTGCCACTTTCTGGAATGGGTGTTTGGGATGAACTTCTCCAGTAAATGAACAACAGATCACTACAGTCAGTTTATCAAGGGTGCTCAAATTAGGTGACATGTAGATGAAACAACTGGTTAATGTCATGTTTTGCTGCACACTTGTGGCAGAAAGCAAGCTCAGGGTAAGATCAGCTTTAGATGGATTGCAAATATATCAATATAAAAGTTCCTGGTAGATTTCCCGGGGGGGAGGGGGGAGGGAGGGAGGTTCCGGAGGGGAAGCATATGTAAACCCATGGTGATATCATGACAATGTATGGCAAAAACAATAAAAAATAAATAAATTCCATATGTATGTGTTAAAAAAAATAAAATAAAATAAAATAAAAAAAACAAAACAAAACAAAACAAAAAAGTTCCTGGTGTTGACTTTCCATATATCAGATGAGTGGTTGAGGTAGAAATTCCTTAAAACCCTATGCTGCCCCCCCATGCAGTTCTAGGATTCCAATTCACTGTATCAGTTGGCCCAAATTAGCACATCTTTGCAAATAGAAGAGTTGGGGGTAGACATAGTCTAGTGAGTGTGACTTTCCACTGAGAATGAGGAAAGCATTTGTATTGCCTTAGTGAAGTGTGATTGGGGTCTTTGAGGAAGACAAACTCAGTCTCATAAGTTATTTTGTTAATCAAGTAAGATATGATATGCAGAAACTGAAGCTGAGAGAGAGTATATGACTTCTTTTGATAACTAACTAGAGTAGAACTCAAATCTAAGTGGCTTACTGGGGGCAAAGCAGACGCCATCCTAACTAATTTAAACAGAAAAGCAATTTATTTATGACTGTTAGGTAACTCTTAGGCACAGAGACTACACTGAAGGAGAAAAATGTCTCAATAGAGCCTCTTGATGAAAGTGAAAGAGGAGAGTGAAAAAACTGGCTTAAAATTCAGCATTCAAAAAATGAAGATCATGGCATCCAGACCCAGCACTTCACAACAAATAGATGGGGAAATAATGGAAATAATGACAGACTTTATTTTCTTGGGCTCCAAAATCACTGCAGATGATGATGTCCAACCTAGACAGCATATTGAAAAGCAGAGGCATTACTTTGCTGACAAAAGTCTGTCTAGTCAAAGCTATGGTTTTTCCAGTAGTCATGTATGGATGTGAGAGTTGGGCCATAAAGAAAGCTGAGCACCAAAGAATTGGTGCTTTTGAAGTGTAGTGTTGGAGAAGACTCTTGAGAGTCCCTTGGACAGCAAGGAGATCAAACCAGTAAATCCTGAAGGAAATAAATCCTGAATGCTGAAACTGAGGCTCAAATACTTTGGCCAGTGCAAAGAACTGATTCATTGGAAAAGACTCTGATGCTGGGAAAGATTGAAGGCAGGAGGAGAAGGGGACAACAGAGGATGAGTTAGTTGGATGGCATCATCGATTGGATGGACATAATTTTATTAATATGAAGTTGTAAGTTAATGAAATTAGCATGAACAAAATCTTTAGATAGATGTTCAAGATATCTTTATCATTATTATCCATTATTTTATATTATGCTAATTCATTCTTGAGTCATCTTTGAAATTTTTCTTTGCCCCCAACCATTCCTTATTCTAATGCATTTGTTCCAATTGCTTCTTGAGATTCCTCAGTTCTTAGGTATCTCTCTGTTCTTTCTTCCTTCTGCTTACTTACCACCTTCTTTCATCTCTCGATCTTTTAATATTTTCTCCTATATCCTCAGAAAACATTTCCAAGTTATGGATTTAATTTTCTGTACTGACAAGCCTTATTTTACCACCTCTGAGGTGGATTTAGATGGTCTTATTACAAGTTTACAGTCTCCTTGCAATTCGTAATAATATTATCCAGCTCCCTTTTTTTCTTGGCTCACTCTTATTACACTATACTCTGTTTACATCTCAGCTTATTCTTATAATAACTTACTTCTCCTCTTTCATTTCAATCATATCTTGTAGCAGCACACTAATGACATCACATGATATTGTAAAATTTTCTTCTAAGTTCTGTACAGATCATTTTTAGAAATCTGTTCTTCCAAAGCTTCAGAATGATTTTTTTTCTTTCCATTGTTTTGCAGTGTGTTTTCATAAGACCCTTGGGTGTGTTTGGGGTCCTTTTTATTCATCTTGAAACAAGGGGAGATCTTTTGGAAGCTGGCATTTTTCCATAGACTGATTGTATGGATCTCCCCTGACCCTATCATCCCCCCTTTGGGTGTGGGTCAAATTCTTTTCTAAATTCTTGTGATGGTTGTTTCTAACTTGCAGCTCAGTTCCTAGTGTCAAATAGCGATGCAGCTAATGTGGCTCAGTTGTATGGTGCTAAGATTTTCCCCCACATACACTGTCTGGTTCTCTGATACTTCAAACTGATCCAGTATTTGGAAAACCACAATCCTAGAATGCATTCTTCCTAAGGTTTTTCTGTCTTTATAGGAATCATATTTTGGGATGCGATGTAAAAAGACAAAGTCCCAGCCACTTGTTTCTAGCGAGTTATTTTATAGAAGTTGTTCTCACATGGGTATAGAAAAGTGGGAGCAAAGAGGACCTTCAAAATTTGTGGCCATGCATTCAAGTGTGATCAGTTTTCCATTACGTAGAGATTCCAGAGATCTTTGGACTAGGAAGCTGGCAGTGGTGGAAGGATAGTTCTTTCTGCCATGTTTCTGTACTTGAAAAGGCTGTTTCAAGAGGTAAAATACAGATACAGTCCTTCCTGATTGAGTTTCCTAAGCCATTTCCATTGACCTTAGGTATAGTGCAAAGTCATTCTAGATTCCAGTCATGGGCCTCTTTCCAATATTAATCTTTAATGTGCCTAGTTTTCATCTTTTTCTCTCTTCTTAAATACCAGAGTGGAGAGTCAGGATTAGTTGCATCAGGGACCGCTGTCTATATCCTTTTTACAAGTGAAACTTGTGCCTGCTTATCTTTAAAATGTTTGATGTAAATACTTTTTCTAAGTGACAACTCATCTTGATGTAGCAGTCTCCTTTCGCTGTTAGTTTTACCTCTTTGCTGGCACATGATCACAGTTTGTTCTGTCTCCTATTTATCTTTGTATGTGTTCCATCTTTTTTCCCACCAAGTAGTGAATTTCTGGAGGGCAGCAACCTTGCCTGGGTCATTAGTAAATCTGTTGCCCCACCTTGAAGAGAGTAGTGCTTTGTAAATCTCTGGGTGAACAATAACAAGGGTGCATAGAGAGACTCTTCATGGATGTCCTTTTGGCAATAGAAGAAAAGATTGGGCATCAGCTCCTCCTAGGGTGCCTCCCAAAGGGGTTTAAAAGCAATTTGAGCTAACACAATTGCAAAAATATGTACTATACTCCTACTACATGTAAGATATTTGGGATTCCAAGATGATTAAACTTTGCCTGCTGCCATCTCCAATATGGATAGGAAAGAGCCTAGGCATAAGTAGCTCTAATAAAGGGCAGACCATGGCCATGCTTTATTAGAGGTTCAAATCAAGCATTGAACTCCAGTGAACTGAATTATTTCCACTTGGTGTCACCCAACAAACATTTACTGAAGACCAACTCCAAGGCAATGTAATAAGCATGAAACATTCTCTTAATTCTGAGTAGCAGACTCTGTCAGAGGAGTCAAAGGATTATACTTGATCTGACTGAATAATAGAGAGGAGCACCCATATTCCCTTGTAGTTCCTCATTGTTGGGAAACCTTTGCCCTGAATCCTCAACTCACGATAAGGCAAACAACTGTAGCTCTGGAATCAGGTGTCAGCCTAAACAATCTATTGTATGATCTCTTCTTGCTTTCTACTAGGTTGAGAAAATACCTTTTTTTAGCAATAATATTGTTCATGACAGAAGAAACTAAGGTGCCACCCAAGACATCTATATTTATGTGTTACTGGAAATAGCCTGTGCTTTCTTGAGCAGTTCTTAGTTGTAAGTAAGTTTTGTTGATGGAAACAGCTTTGCCTTATTTTTCTGATGCCACAATTTACTGCATTTATCATTTAGCTGATTTTTCATATTTTCTTCTTTCTAATTAAAAGACGAAAGATTTTTTAAGAGACTTAATTCTAGCTTATGATGTAAAGGAAAGGAGTGAATGATATTATCAGGAAGATATGGCATATGAATAATATAGTAGCTTTTAATCACCCTGCATATTTGTAAAGGAAACACGTGGTGATACATTATCCATTTTAAAGACCAGTAAACCAAGGCACAGAGCCAGAATAGTACAGAGCATGAGTGAATCAGTAAATTAGAGAAATAAAACACCATAGTCTTTATTTCACACTCTTTTAGCTGCATTATTTGATTTTCTTTTATGTTATAGGTGCCACCCATTTTCAGAAGTACAAGGATGAATAATAGTCTAATGTTGATAGCAGTAACCAACTGGTTTGACCTCTTATGATATGTCAGGCACCGTGCTAAGTGCTTTTTATACCTTGTCTCATTTAATCCATACAACAATACTGAAAGTAGACATTTTGTCCATTTAAGTGGTGAGGAAATAAAGGCTTAAAGATGGTGATTGCCCTGGTTAGTAGCTAGTATGTGGTAGACTTGAGATTTGGCTCCATTTCTATCTGACTTCAGAGCCCATGGATAGCCCTGATGTGCTGTCTCAAGACCATAAAATCTCAACCTGTCATTTTACTTTTGCTGTATCTGTGACCCAGAGGAATCATGGCTCACACAAAGCCTCACAAAGAGTGAGAGAGGTAGGACTAAAAATGCAAATTTCATGATTTCCAGAGGCTCCTCTTCCTGAGAATGAAGGAGGGCATTTCTTCATTGTAGTTAAGTGCTCCAGTCAGCACTGCTTTGCTGAATGTCAAAGCAAAAGCAGGGTATATCTAGCATTTTTACAGAAAAGATGTGGAATATCTATATTTAGCAAAGTTACTTCAAACTAATCAGCTATGTCAAATTAAAAGAGATTAGCATTAAAAAAAGTGGGATTTGAAGACCACTTATTACAGACTAAGCTAATTTTCTTATGTTGACTCTGATAAAAGAAATTTCTAAGTAACAGAGGAAATAGACCCACTAATCTGATCAGAATGTTTATCTCTGAGAACTCTGTGAAAAGGGCTTGGAATTTGGGGTAGGAGTCTGGAACTAAAGCCTCATTCTACTTCTTCCTCTCTGGGTGAGCTTGGTGAATTGGTTTAACCTCTCTCTTGGTTTTCTCACTGTAGGATAGGTATCAGTTCAGTTCAGTTCAGTTGCTTGTTGTGTGCGTCTCTTTGCGACCCCACGTGCTGCAGCATGCCAGGCTTCCTTGTCTGGCACCAACTCCTGGAGCTTGCTCAAACTCATGTCCATCAAGTCGGTGCCATCCAACCATTTCAGCCTCTGTCATCCCCTTCTCCTTCTGCCTTCTGTTTTTCCCAGCATCAGGGTATTTTCCAAAGAGTCAGTTATTCACATCAAATGGCCAAAGTATTGGAGCTTCAGCTTTAGCATCAGTCCTTCCAATGAATATTCAGGACTGATTTCTTTAGGGTAGATTGGTTTGATCTCCTTGCAGTCCAAGGGACTCTCAAGTCTTCTCCAACACCACAGTTCGAAAGCATCAATTCTTTGCAGCTCAGGTTTCTTCATGGTTCAACTCCATCCATACATGAATATTGGAAAAACAATAGCTTTGACTAGACAACCCTTTGTTAGGAAAGCAATGTCTCTGCTTTTTAATATGCTGTCTAGGTTTGTCATAACTTTTCTTCCGAGGAGCAAGCATCCTTTAATTTCATGGCTGCAGTCACCATCTGCAGTGATTTTGGAGCCCGGCAAAATAAAGTCTCTCACTATTTCAATTGTTCATCCATCTATTTGCCATGAAGTGATGGGACCAGATGCCATGATCTTAGTTTTCTGAATGTTGAGTTTTTAAGCCAGCTTTTTCACTCTCTTCTTTCACTCTCATCAAGAGGCTCTTTAGTTCCTCTTCGCTTTCTGCCATAAGGGTGCTATTATCTGAATATGTGAAGTTATTGATATTCGTCCCAGCAATCTTGATTCTAGCTTGTGCTTCATCCAGCCTGGCATTTTGCATGATTTACTCTGCATATAAGTTAAATTAAATGGTGACAATATACAGTCTTGATGTACTCCTTTCCTAATTTGGAACCAGTCGATTGTTCCATGTTCAGTTCTAACTGTTGCTTCTTGGCCTGCATACAGATTTCTCAGGAGGCAGGTCAGGTGGTCTGGTGTTCCCATCTCTTGAAGAATTTTCTACAGTTTGTTGTGATCCACACAGTCAAAGGCTTTGGCATAGTCAATAAAGCAGAAGTAGATGTTTTTCTGGATCTCTCTTGCTTTGTCCATGATCCAGCAGATGTTGGCAATTTAATCTCTGGCTCCTCTGCCTTTTCTAAATCCAGCTTGAACATCTGGAAGTTCACGGTTCATGTACTGTTAAAGCCTGGCTTGGAGAATTTTGAGCATTGCTGTTGCTAGTGTGTGAGATGAGTGAAATTGTGCAGTAATTTGAGCATTCTTTGGCATTGCCTTTCTTTAGGATTGAAATGAAAACTGACGTTTTCCAGTCCTGTGGCCACTGCTGAGTTTTCCAAATTTTTTGGCATATTGAGTGCAGCACTTTCATAGCATCATCTTTTAGGATTTGAAATAGTTCAACTAGAATTCTGTCACCTCCACTAGCTTTGTTTGTCATGATGCTTCCTAAGGCCCACTTGACTTCACACTCCAGGATGTTTGGCTCTAGGTACATGATCACACCGTTGTGGTTATCTGGGTCATTAAGATCTTTTTTGTATAGTTCTTAACTTATATGCAGAGTACATCATGAGAAACGCTGGGCTGGAAGAAGCACAAGCTGGAATCAAGGTTGCCGGGAAAAATATCAATAACCTCAGATATGCAGACGACACCACCCTTATGGCAGAAAGTGAAGAAGAACTAAAGAGCCTCTTGATGAAAGTGAAAGAGGAGAGTGAAAAAGTTGGCTTAAGGCTCAACATTAAAAAAATTAAGATCATGGCATCTGGTCCCATCACTTCATGGGAAATAGATGGGTAAACAGTGGAAAAAGTGTCAGACTTTATTTTGGGGGGCTCCAAAATCACTGCAGATGGTGATTGCAGCCATGAAATCAAAAGACGCCTACTCCTTGGGAGGAAAGTTATGGCCAACCTGGATAGCATATTGAAAAGCAGAGATATTACTTTGCCAACAAAGGTTCGTCTACTCAAACCTGTGGTTTTTCCAGTAGTCATGTATGGTTGTGAGAGTTGGACAGTGAAACAGGCTGAGCGCCAAAGAATTGATGCTTTTGAACTATGGTGTTGGAGAAGACTCTTGAGAGTCCCTTGGACTGCAAGGAGATCCAACAAGTCCATCCTAAAGGAGTTCAGTCCTGGGTGTTCATTGGAAGGTCTGATGTTGAATCTGAAACTCTAATACTTTGGCTACCTCATGTGAAGAGTTGACTCATTGGAAAAGACCCTAATTCTGGGAAGGATTGGGGGCAGGAGGAGAAGGGGAAGACAGAGGATGAGATGGCTGGATGGCATCACTGATTCGATGGATGTGGGTTTGGGTTTGGGTTTGGGTTTGGGAATTGGTGACGGACAGGGAGGCCTGGCGTGCTGTGGTTCATGGGGTCGCAAAGGGTCAGACATGACTGAGCAACTGAACTGAACTGAACTTTGTGTATTCTTGCCACTTCTTCCTCATATCTTCTGCTTCTGTTAGGCCAATACCATCTATCCTTCTTTGTCCTCATCTTTGCATGAAATGGGAAAATCTAATTCAGATGACCGTTTTATCTACTACTGTGGGCAAGAATCCCTTAGAAGAATTGGAGTAGCCCTTGTAGTCATCAGAAGAGTCCAAATTGCAGTATTTGGGTGCAGTCTCAAAAATGACAGAATGATATCTGTTTATTTCCAAGGCAAACCATTCAGTATCACAGTAATCCAAGTTTATGCCCCAACCACTAATGCCAAAGAAGCTCAGGTTGAATGGTTCTAGAAGACCTACAAGATCTTCTAGAACTGACACTAAAAAGGATGTCCTTTTCATCATAGGGGATTTGAATGCAAAAGTAGTAAGTCAAGAGATACTGGAGTAACAGGCAAGTTTGGCCTTGGAGTACAAAATAAAGCAGGGCAAAGGCCAACAGGGTTTTGCCCACAGAAAGCACTGGTTATGGCAGACACCCTCTTCCAACAATGCAAAAGACATCTCTACACATGGACATCACCAGATGGTCAATACCAAAATCAGGTTGATTAGATTCTTTACACCTGAAGATGGAGACGCTCTATATAGTCAGCAAAACAAAACTGGGAGCTAACTATGGCTCAGCTCATGAACTCCTTTTTGCAAAATTCAGAATTAAATTGAAGAAAGTAGGGAAAACCACTAGACCATTCAGGTATGACCTAAATCAAATCCCTTATGATTATACAGTGGAAATGAGAAATAGATTCAAGGGATTAGATTTGAGAGACAGAGTGCCTAAAGAACTATGGATGGAGGTTCTTGACATTGTACAGGAGGCAGTGATGAAGAAAAAGAAAAAGAAATGCAAAAAGGCAAAATGATTGTCTGAGAAGGGCTTACAAATAGCTGAGAAAAGAAGCAAAAGGCTAAGGAGAAAAGGATAGATATAGTTACGGCATTTATGGATCAGTAAATTAAGGAATGGTTAAAATAAGGCATGTGAAAAATGAAATGAAAATTTGCAAATGGGAAAGGGTATACAAATGTTAGTTTCTATTCTTAAGAAGTACCATTTTCATCCTAAGTTTAAAAAAAGCCATACTTGTTTTAACTATGGTTTTTTTGCTTGTAGTCCTTGATTCGTTCACTTTTACACACATCATTTGTTAAAACATCTGCCATACCTCACACTGGGGGGGATTATAAGGAATATATAAAAATTAGAAAGTGGAATCTAACTGCCTATTCATCCTCTACTCTTATACCTAATAGATGTCTCAACATATTCAAAACTGAACTCCTGATTCCTGCCTGAATTTTGTTCCCTTTCACTCTTCTCCATCCTAGGTGATAGCAGCTCCATCCTTCTGGGTTCCCAGAACAAAAAACTTTGGAATCAAATCTGATACCTCTTTTTCTCACATCCAGCCTTTCAGAGAAACTTGCCAACAGTTTGTTCAAATATGCTGAGTCATAATACATTTTTCCATATCCACTGCTGCTACTCTGGTCAAAGCTACTAGAGTAGATTGAGTTATGTCTCCCCCAAGGATACATTTAAGTCCTCACTCCCAGTACCTGTGATGTGACCTTACTTGGATAGGATCTTTGCAGAGGTCATCAAGTTAAGATGAGGTCATTCTGGATTAGGGAGGATCCTAAACCTCATGACTGATGTCTTTATAAGAAGAAGGAAAGGGACATTTGGAAACAGAAGGAGAAGGTCCTGGAGGACTTTTGTTGTGTGAGGAGTATACCTTTAGTTGTCTACTGCCTGTACAGGTGGCTGTACCATCTAGTGTAGACATATTTCAGTATTTTAACAACCTGTTTGGCATTACTAACCTTCCTGGATGAATGTCAGCTTTGCCTCTGCTGTCTTTTCTGATTTTTTTTTAAAACTTTGTAAGGTTTTATCTCTTACTGCCTTTAGGTCTTTGCTCAAATGCTACCTTCTCTGTGAGTCCCATTCCAAGCACCCTATTTTAAGTCGTACCCCTATACTCCTTATACAACCCTTTGACTTTCTGCTTTTCTGTGTAACTTACCACCATCTGATGTATATAGATATATTTTTGCTTATTCATCTTATTATATAATATTATATATAATAGAATATAAACCACACAGGACAGAGGTTTCGCTGTTGTTTTATTTTGTTTGTTCTGCTTTGCTTTGGTTTTCTTAATTCTGTTTAATCACTTGCTATGACTTCCCTGGTGGCTCAGATGGTGAAAACATCTGCCTACAATGAGGGAGACCCAGGTTCGATCCCTGGGTCTGGAAGATACCCTGGAGAAGGAAATAACAATCCACTCCAGTGCTCTTGCCTGGAAAATCCTATGGACGGAGAAACCTAGTAGACTACAATCCATGGGGTTGCAAAGAATCAGACACGACTGAGTGACTTCATTTTCTTTCTTTCCATGATCTCAGCACCTAGAGAAGGGCCTGACAGGTCAAGGATACTCAGCGTTTGTTAAATGAATGAACAGAGGCTTTCAAACAGCTGACAGAATGGCTGCTTGTACATCTATGGAAACAGTCAGGAGTCCTGAGCAGCCCATATACTATAGGAACTGTTGTCTGTATCAGCATCTCATCTGGAAAATTGAAGTCCAGGCCAAGGGACGATGCTCCCTCCTCCTCTCCCTCTCCTCCCCCAGCCTCTCTTCAAGGGGAAAACCAGTTCTCCCTCCTCTCGCCCCCATCTACCGCTCGAGTCTCTCTTCTCGGGGAGAACCACGTGAGCATGATGGGCCCCGATGGATTCTCTCTAGCAGTCCTCTTCATTTTTATAATTATGATTAAAATGGCTTTTCTGAAACAATCCCATCGTTCTCCTTCATAAAGAAAATAGTTTTATTTCTTTTTTGTCAGGTAAAGTATCATTAACAATTTGCCTTGTTTTGACAGCATCGGGCTATAATTAGTTTCTACAGGGAAAATGCTGCAATTAACACAGTGTTTGCTTATTGGCTTGAATCTAAATGTAGACTGGAGGAAGCTAACTGAGAAAATTTTAAATGTATCATCAAGGTTAGCAAGAAATTCACCTGCAGGTGAATTAAGATGCTGTGTGATAGCTTAGCTACCTCTTTCTTCAAGGAACAATGTCCCCTCTCCCTGTCAACTCCTAAGACATTTACCAATGCTTATCCCATCTGTGATCTCTGCATTCTCTGAAATCCTATGATTTTTATATTATCATTCATAACACTAGTCTTTTAAAATTCTTCTAGGTAAGTTGGAAAAATATGAACATGTATTTACATTTTCTTATCCTTGTGTAAAGAGGCCCTGGAAGGATATACAGAAAACTATTAATGAGCTGTCTGGAGAGTTAAGGGGAACTGAGAGAGTGAGGACGCTATAGGCATAAGATTCTCAGTTGTTCAGTCACTAAGTTGTGTGTGACACTTTGTGACCCCATGGACTGCAGCATTGCCAGGCTTCCCTGTCTTTTACTGTTTCCTGGAGTTTGCCCAAATTCATGTTCGTTGAGTCGGTTAAGCTGTCTATTTGAAGCAGATACATATATTACTTATTCATTTTTTTTTTACTTTTTGTTTTATGAAAGGACTATGGTGTTAGACATATGCAGAATCTAATGCAGTGCTGATGACACCAAATGCTCAGTAGCTAAGGTTGATTGATTGCAAATAAAACAGTTAGGACAGGGGTGGCTAAATGAGTTAATTAAACCCAGTACATTACTGTGTGTCCATGTGGACATGCTTCCACAAAAAGATGAACTCATTGTGTTTGCTGAGATGCTCTTTTCTCAGGTCTCTGTCATCTTGAATCTCCCTTTCATTCCACGTGTCCTATAGAATTACAGAAAAGCTAAAACTTTATGCCACATTCTCCCTGCTATGATAATAATTAGCAGGTATACACTGCTTCACAGCTTACATGATTCTTTTATAAAATCATTCCTTTGGACTGTTACTTGTGGAGCCTACGCCTTGTTCCCTTAAACAGTCAGGTGTCATTGATGTTCTGGGCCAGGCTTAGAAGAAACATACAACAGAGTATAATCAGTTAAGTGGATAAATTCTGAATCAGGAAGACTTTGACTGGAATCCCAGATTCACCATGTATTTGCTGTGTCATATTAGACAAGTTTCTTAAATATTCTGAGCATTTGTATCAGCGTCTATAAGCTAGGTATCATGAACCTACTTATTAAGATTTTTGTGATGGTCCTATAAGGTAAGAGAAGTCAAACGTGTATCACTATGTCTCATACATGTGAATACCTACTAATTAAGACTGACTTGTTATTATTGCTTTTATCTTTCTATATGTATTCATTTTAAGTGCATCTGAAAAGTTGTCCCCCACCACCCTAAATATCTCTTTCTTGCTCCTTGGCATGATGCTCATTAGGTCATTAAAGATATATTACTTTGGGTTGAATATGTTATCTGACCAAGTTTTCTTATTAAAACACAAATTTGCTTAGCTTAATTTTGATATTGACTTTTTTCCCCTGGGATGACTAACTGAAAGCAGGCACTAGACTGAATGGAAACTGAGAGGAGTTGCAATGAGTAGTTTCATAGCAGGGTCTTCTCCTCAGGAATACCAGACCTTGGAGGCAGAGCTGTGGGACTGAAGGGCATCTGCACAGCTTGGGAGATCGATAGGCATCATGCTGTGAAATGTGTCAGCTCAGACCCTTGGCACCTGTGTGACTGGCACCATGCCTGTCAGAGCATACCTGGTCACTGGTTTCGGTCTTGCCACTGGATCTGAACAGGTGTTACTGTGAGTCTATGTACCATGTATGTACCTGCCTTTGCCCTTGTAAATCACCAGCTTTGGAACAGGAGTGTGACATACGAGATTACTCTAGGTGCTTTGGTAGGATGAGTTGGAACAAAATGAGGCTAAAAGCAGGGACCGGGATTGGAAAGTGCTGTCCTAATCTAGGAGTGAGGTGAAGAAGGTCAGGTAAAGCATGACATCTTTACTATCTCTTCAAGGGTTTTACAAGTCTGAGGCCATATTTCTGCATGACCACCAAATTTACAACCCATTGATTCATTTTTGTCATCATCTTGAGAATTTCCATGTAATAATTAGCTTGGAGTTAAAGCTTTTTTATTTTGGTGTTTTGGATTGATGGCTATAGCCACAATTTCTCACAGTTAATTTAGTTTGTCATTTCAGACAAACAGGTGACTCTCATCCTAAGCCAGTAGGTGTCACTATTGATCAATTGGAAATAAACATGGTAGCCTTACCTGGTAGGAGTAGATCCATCGCTGATTAGGGAAAAAAGAGTTTGTCATTTCAGATTAAAGAGCTACTGCCACAGATGCACTGGCTTTGTGGTAGATAGCTGAGTTCTCAGACGTGTGTTTGTTTCTTCAGCACTGGTTGCCTGCATGCACAAGGCAAGCAGAGGTCTTCATGGAGAATGGAGTTGAAGGAATGGCCCTTTCACTGATAGCCTTTTTCCTATACTCCTTTTTTCCCTCCATACAGTTAAATGTAGGCAAGTTCACTAAATGAAACTTTCATAGTACATGTTAGCTCCAGAATTGCTTTCTTCTTTTGGTCCATCTTCAATTATTAGACTTGATTTCAGAGAAGTCTATGCCAGAAACAATCAGGTGGATAAGTCATGGAGTGTACTTAAAATCAAAACTTAAACTTTGGGAGAGATATTTTTTTGACTATGCATCATCCAAGGCACTGTTTTCTCTTCCAACACATAACTCAACATAGTACAGTTTATTAAATGTATGCATGCTTATCTTTTTCCACCACAAATACATACTGAATTTATTATATACAAACTATGGCAATTCCCCTGTGAAACCTACCCCTTCTCCTCTAGAGAATTACTTCTCTTATATGCGAGTCCTCCATTCTTAGTATTTATTTTCTCTCAACAGTTTTCTTGTTTAGTTTGTTGTATGTGTATTTTTCTATGGCTTAACTATGAGTTTTGTTTTTTAAGAAAACCAAAGATGTTAGATATTATGTACCCCAGACCCTCCTCATTTAACAAATGGGTTATAACAATAGCTAGCATTACTTGAATCACTTTTATAATTAAAACTTTTAGAATAGGCCTTGCATAGAAGAAATACCCAATAAATATTTGAGTATTGGGCATTTCAAATGTCAGTGGTGTAACAACAAACACCTCTGCTCCCTTAGTGAGAAACATAGTCTAGTAGGGGACATAAAACATTCATCAAATATGATTTCCTGCCTTGTACTAAGTCCTATAGGAATAATGCACATAAAGTATATTGGGAACTCAGAGAGAAAATGTTTCTGAGTGACTGGTCATAGAAAGTTTGTGGAAAAATGTTTTTTAATCCATAAATATATGCATGTAGAAAAAGGGGGTAAGGAAAGGTAAGATAAAAGTATTTGAGATGAAGCAAACAGCTAAGCTGAAATACAGGGAAGGGGAAGTCTAGAAGATATGTATGTTGTTCAGTTAGATGAAACCTTGATTAGGTTAAAAAATGAAATATGACAGGAAAAATAATTTAGACCTTGAACATGTTACATTTATGTAGAGAGTAGGAAATTATTGTTTGAATCGGGAAAATAACATCTAGAGAATCAGATATACAATGTTCCTTGTTTTTAGAAAATGCAACGTTACAATTAATTGTTTGAATGGCACTATCTTATCACTTTTGAATTTTTTCTGGTTCTTCTAATAACACAACTCCTTAGACTAATTGTAGATAATTGCCTGGGAAAAGGAGAACACTTTCTATTTAAATAGTGCACTCCCAAAGATTTGGGGGACAAGAATTTCAAATAAAGGGAAGGACAAGTTCAAAAGCCTTAACTATGCTTGAGAAACTGGGAAAAAACAACTATTGATGCAAAGTTGGAGACCTACACTTGGAAATGGGAAGGAAGCAGGAAGTACAGGAATGGTCTTCTAAGAGGGAATAGCAGTCTGGCCTGGGAGTCAGCACTGATCGGCTGGGCTCTGGTCACCTCTCTGTCTCCTGGCTGAATCAGAGTAATGAGAAGAAGAATTCATGAGAAAGGGCCTCCAGGGACCTCTTGGGGCTTCTTTTGTTGGTGGCAAGTTTCTTTTGTTGTGGGTTTAGTTTCATCATAATACCCTATGGAGAATTAAATATCCAGTGGAAACTGAAGCATTGTTAAGAAGAGGGAAGGATTTCTAAGTAGCCTGAAAAAAACAGCAAAAACCCACTTTAAGGGGGGAACATTGACATTTTCAACAGAAGGAAAATGGCTAGTATAGAGGAGTGGAGTAGAGTGGTTTCTTTTTATGAAAGATCATATTACTCAAGAACCATATAAAAGGATTCTTGACTTTCACCTGCTCTTGTTGGGACCCACTCGGTCTCAGTGTATTCAAATTTCCATTGAGTGAGACATAACACCGTGTGTTCAGAGCTCATGGATATTTGAAGAGTGAGAAAAAAGAGAATTTTTAAGATCAAGAGGCAGTGAATAACTGGAGTTTGGAGGAAATCTGTACACAGTGACAGTAGTGTGGATATATTATGAAATTGTAAATTTCATAATTTACAAATTATGTACAAATTGTGTGCAACACTGATTCAGAAAAGAGCCAGATGGTACTAAATAAACCTGAGTTCCTGACCACTTCAGCTATTTTCTCTTCCTCCCTGACTTGTGGAATGGGCAGGATTTATATGTGTGGTGAATGATTACTGACCAAATATATCCCAGAAGAAAATTCCTCACCTTGAAGGTTCTAACACTCAATCCAAACCAGACCTTTTATGACATTACCTACTGATTCATATCTACATATTGCCATGTCTTTACTCACATAATTTTCTATCAAAGACCTCAGTTTGTCCAAGTGTCAACTTCTCTGGGATTTATTCTATAATTAATTTCATCAGCTAGAAACTATTTTTTTTCCTCTAAATTTCCATAGAGTTATAAATGTTCTTCTCATAAAGTTCTCACTATATGTTTGTTTTTTTCTAGTTATCTTTTTAACTCTCACATTTCCCAAGAATAAATAACTGTCAGAAATATACTATCCACAATCTATACTTATGAGAAATTTGCATATTTCTTTAACTGTGTAAGTATACATTTCTATAGTGGATCCATTTTAACTCAGTAGACAAACAGGTCAAAATCTCAGTATGAAACATCTGCCTTCAAGTAAGTAATGATGTCGTTCTGTTTGTTAATTTGTTTGTTCATTTGTTTTACAAGAATTGTTCAGTTTCACTGGGTTGACTTAAGAACCCAATATGGTGGCCTCCCCAAAGCAAAGTGAGTGCCATAGCGCTTCCATGTATGATGAGTAAGAACTGTTGACAACTTTTAAATGAGGTTTCTTCCTCTTTTACTAAGATACAAGTGTATTCTAGACTAAAGCTCCTTAGGGATAGGGACCAAGTCTGCATTTGCTCTATGCAGTGCCATCATATGGTAGCAACTTGCCTCAGAATTGATGAATCAGTTCAGTTCAGTTGCTCAGCCATGTGTGACTCTTTGCAATCCCATGGACTATAGCACGCCAGGCTTCCCTGCCCATCACCAACTCCCAGAGCTTGCTCAAACTCATGTCCATCAAGTCGATGATGCCATCCAACCATTTAATCCTGTCGTCCCCTTCTCCTCCTGCCTTCAAACTTTCCCAGCATCAGGGTCTTTTCCAGTGAGTCAGGTCTTCCCATCAGGTGGCCAAAGTATTGGAGCTTCAGCATCAGTTCTTCCAATGAATATTCAGGACTAGTTTCCTTTAGAATTGACTGGTTTGATCTCCTTGCAGTCCAAGGGATCCTCTCCAATACCACACTTCAAAAACATCAATTCTAAGACTTTCTTTATGGTCCCAGTCCCTAATGTTTCTGAGGAGGACTGTGTTTATTATATAGTAACCAGAACTTTAAGCCCTGTCTCAGGATGCTGGGAAAGATTAAGGGCAGGAGGAGAAGGGGATGAAAGAGGATGAGATGGCATCATCGACTCAATGTCCATGGGTTTGGGTGGATTCTGGGAGTTGGTGATGGACAGGGAGGCCTGGTGTGCTGCGGTTCATGGGGTTGCAAAGAGTTGGACATGACCGAGCGACTGAACTGAACTGAACTGAACGGGATGGTGGTAGGTTCCAGTAGAAGGTCCATTAGAAGCCTGAGAGTATTGGAGAAGTCCTGATGGTAAGGGTAATGGCCCAGCTGTCCCTAAGGAGGTTTAATTCTTTCTGGTATGTCTTTCCTGGAGAGCCTTTCAAAACTGCTGGACTCATTTCTAAAGAAAGCTCTAGCATATTTCTTTTTAATTCCTCATATTTCTTTTGTTTAATTGAAGTATACTTGACTTACAAGGTTGTGTTAGGTTCATGTGTAGAGCAAAGTGATTCAATTATGCATATTAATAACAGATGCCTCCTCATTTGATCAGCCATAGTTGCATTGCACACCTATTCCTGAGCCAATCACTTGTAAGGGGAATGAGGAGACTATTGTTGGTTTAGACCAATCAAAATTCACCCCATCTCTCCTGATGCTCCTGGCTGATCATTACTTGTATTTTCTCAGCTAGTAATAAGTAAGGCCAAAAACACCTGTTGGGTAAGCAATCTGTGTTGTCTGCCACTGAAATCAAATAGATAGCTCTTAGTGACTAAGGGCATGTTACTGCTAAGGAGGGAAAGATGATTTCCATGCTTCTGGCTTAGGCCACTCAAGTAAGTCTGTATTAATAATTGTCTATATAGACATGTTTCAATAGGTTTAGATTCAAGAGGACTGTATTACAGTGTATTTGCATGTTCCTAAGAGACAAAGAAAAGCCTTGAATTGTAAATTTATCTTAACTGCTCTATGGAATTAATTCTGTTTTATATGAAAACTGAATATTCAGTATATTATTGCCCTAAATTGAGCACATTTGGGGACAATACATGCATATCCAGTGGTTTGATCTCATTTGTCAATAAAGTAAACATAACTATGAATGTCACCCTTAATGCAAAATAAAATATTCTGCTTAGGAATAAATTCTTTTTGAGACAGTAAAAAATTGAGTTTTCTTTTAATATGTGGTCTCTCAATAAATATTGTACATACTATTTCCTCCTTCTATACTCACTCAAAATTCTTAAACTTGAAACAGTTTATTTACCATGAACTAAAATGTCCAGAATTCTATTTCCAAAGCAGTCAATCTTTGCAATCATTCTCATAAGAGTGGCTGAAAAAATGATCTTCAATAAGAGCATATTTGGTCTCTCCCTATAGTGGGAGGCCTGTCTGTTTCTAATAGTAGGTTGCTATGTTACAAATGCACCATCCTCATATTATAGGCAGGAAGATAGCTGTTTGCAATTAGCCTATACAAAGTCAATAATGGGAAAATAATAAATCTGAGAGTTCTAAAAGCACCAGGCCTTGTTCATGTTCTTTTCCTTTTCAGACAAATTTAATATTTCTTCCTTTATCTCTTCCTTATCTTTCTTTTTTTTTTCCAGGAAAGTATATTTAATGTTCTTCGGTAGCTTAACATAAAGAGAACTAGATGATAGATTAAATTTCAGGTCAAAAGCCTTCCTGACCTGTGAATTTCCTACCACATCTTCCATAAAAGAAAGTTCAGCATGTTGTAAATAAAAAAGTATGCCCAGCAACAATGTTATTTTCAATTTGTGGTTCAGCCAGAACAAGGGACATTCTGAATATTGATTTGTATTGGAAGCAAACTCCAATTAGTATAAACAGCATGGAGACATTTGACACTAATTTACAACACAAGTATTAAAGCTTAGAGGAAGCAATGAGCCCTATAAAGTAAGATTTCACAATGACAGCCCAAAGGACCAGTGATGTGTTCAAAATGATTCTGAAGTAGATGAAATGGGACAGGATTACACTATATCTCTGGCATGGAGAAAATAAGTTATAATTCTATAGTTTTCTAATTAAATAGCATTATAATCTAGTTTGTAGAATATCACATAGTCTCAGAATATATTCAATATGGAACATTTATGCTTTTAGGCATAAAGGTGCTTCATCCTCTTAACAAACATTTTCCAGCTACCTACTATGCAAAAATTATCCCAGCAGTTTATAACCCCTGCAGCAGCCTCCTGGTTGGTTTTTCTGATCATCTACTCTTACTGAGACTAAGTCCATTTTATACTTTATTATTATAGGGTAGCATTGATCATGTCACTCAGATGTTTTGTCCTTTAGCAATGCCCTTCACTTGCCTGATAAAGTCCGTACTCCTCAGTCTGACATCCAAGGTCCTGTGATACCATATACATGGTATCATATACATGGCCTCAATCTAACTCTCAGCATTGTATGCCATTGTTCTACTTTCATCATTGACATCAAGACCCTCACTTGAGGAAGGACTTAATCATGCTACTCAGAAGTCTGCTTCTTTGATGGTAACCTGTAACTAAGGGACCATTTGTTTTCTTTGACTTCACTACATATTCTTCCTGCCTCAACATATGTTCTTCATTGTGCAAGGGGATAATCCCTATCTCACTCTACCTCCATCTTTTCTGAGTTCAAGGACTTGTGGCGTCTCTGCTTTCAATACATAGCAACTCCTACATCTTATTTCCCTAACAGTAAGCACAGTGGTTCCTTACTCATGCTCATCTTTATGGCACATATATGCCTGGTACTTACTTGGAGCAGGGAAGAACGCTGAGAACTCACTATGTCTTGATGGTGAAAATAGGTCAGTATTATTCTTCTGGTCATTTGGTAACTGGATGACAGAAACTGGAGATTTCTAATAGATTTGCAAGCATATATCTAGCTCACTGCACATTTTTGGAGAAGGAATATGAAGCAGAGATTCAAAGCTTGGTCTCTGAAATCATTCAGACACAAGTCAAATCTGGCTCTACTACTTATTATCTATCTGATCTCAGGAAAGTGTTTTTAATGTTCGGTAACCTCTATTTTCTCACAGAGGAATGAGAAGTGAAATTATATGGTTGTGATTTATGGACAACTGCCAACAAAAGCACTTAAAGGATGAAAACTCTCTTTATGGAAAAGAGAATAGAAAATTATGGATATTACATGAAGTCAGAGATGAGGCAGTAGTCTCCCAGTTGGAGATATTGACTTTTCAGGTTGTCAGCTGTTGATGATATTGTAAAACTTGCCCAAAGTTTCACTCCCATAGAGAGAAGATTCTTCAAAGTGTGACATATACTCTTACCATTATCATGAGTAATGGTAATGGTATCAAGAGTCTTTCACCTGACTCTTCTGCCTAGATTGTGTCTGTCTGTCTGCTAGTTGCGGGTCATGGGTGTAAAGTCACAACAGCCTATACCTAAGTGTTTATTGTGATATTAAATAGGTTATTTTCCCTTGGATATCCCTGTCTACTATTTCTCTTCTAATATTGCCTACTTCATTTGTTAGAGGAAAGGATTAAGTGAAATATTATGCATGTAAAGCATTCATATGATACTGGACATAGGGTAAGTGTTCTTAAGTGATACCTGGAGTTATTATTTGATCCTTTACATATTATTTGTTTCCCTCCAGTGGGGAAATCAAGCAGAATGATTTAAAGTAAGCCATCCAAATCTTTTGTCAGGTGGAACTGCTTTGGATTTCCCCCAAGTCTTACCATGACCAGTGGGGAACAGAAAGTAGAATGGAAGATATGATATTTTAATGTTAAGAAGTAAAGCTGACCCTTGAACAACATGCAGCTTAGGAGAATCAACCCACATGGAGTCAAAAATCCACATGTAACTTTACAGTCTGTTCTCTGTTATCTGTAGTTTTACATTCAAGAAAAGATTCAGTTAACCTTAGATCATATAGAATGTATTTATTGGAAAAAAAAATCTGTATATAAGTGAACCTACATAGTTCAAATTGTGTTGTTCAAGGGTCATCTGTACATATTATTCAAGAGGAGTATGGAATCAGTGTCATCCTTACTTGCCCCTTGAAGAAACATGTTCTTTGTTAAGATGGAACCAGAAGAGGTAAAGAAAGGCAATGAAAAGAGAGGCAATTGTAATAATGCGGTTTATAACAAGAGATATATTTTTGATCTTCATCCCCATTTCTGGCATATTGTTCCAAAAAATTTGGAATTTCCTGAGATGAGAGCAGTAAAGGTGTCTTTTGTTATGTTGATGTGGTGATGTTTTGGATCACACCCAAGGATGGGGGCTCAATGCCAAAAGAACCAACCATGTGATTAATGAGTTGGAACTTTTAGTCCTACCCTTTGACCTCTCGGGTGGGGAGATGGGTTGGAGGTTGAACCAATTTCCCATGGTAAGTGATTTAAGCAATCATGTTTATGTAATGAAGCCTCCATAAAAACCCAGGGGACTTCTGGGATGGTGAACATGAGGAGATTTGGGGAGAATGGCAGTCTCAGAGAAAGTATGGAAGCTCCAAGACCTTTCCTCATACCCAGTCCTATGCACCTCTTTCATCTGGGTTTCCTGAGTTATATCTTTTTAATAATAAACTGGTAATGGAGGAAGTTACATGTTTCTCTGAGCATTGTGAGCCACTCCAGCAAATTAGTTGAACCTAGGGAGGGCATCATAGGAACTTCTAAGTTATAGCCAGTCAGTCAGAAGTACAGGTAACAAATTTGATTTGGGACTGGTATCTGAAAGGTATCATCTGCATGCAGATAATACCACTCTAATGGCATAAAGTGAAGAGGAACTAAAGAGCCTCTTGATGATGGTGAGAGAGGAGAGTGAAAAAGATAGTTGGAACTCAATATCTAAAATACTAAGATCGTGGATCTGGTCCCATCACTTCATGGCAAAGGGGAAAAAGTGGAAGCAGTGACAGATTTTATTTTCTTGAGCTCCAAAATCACTGCACACAGTGACTTCAGTCATGAAATTAAAAGACACTTGCTCCTTGGAAGAAAAGCTATGACAAACATAGACAGTGTATTAATAATAAAAAGCAGAGACATCACTTTGCCGACAAAAGTCTGTATAATCAAAGCTATGTTTGTTCCAGTCGTCATGTACAAATTTGAGAGTTGGGCCATAAATAAGGCTGAGTGCTGAAGAATTGATGCTTTTGAATTGTAGTGCTGAATAAGACTTGAGAGTCCTTTGGACGGCAAGGAGATCAAACCTAAGGGAAATCAAAGAGTCAATTCTAAGGGAAATCAACCCTGAATATTCATTGGAAAGACTGGTGATGAAGCTCCAATACTTTTGCCACTGGATGTGAAGAGCTGACTCATTAGAAAAGACCCTGATGCTGGGAAAGATTGAAAGCAAAGGGAGAAGGGGACAGCTGAGGATGAGCTGGTTAGAGAGCGTCACTGACACAGCGGACATGAATTTCAGCAAACTCTGGAAGATAGTGGAGGACAGAGAAGCCTGGCGTCCTACAGTCCATGGAGTTGCAAAGAGCTGGACACAATTTAGTGACTGAATAACAACAAATCTGAAAGGTAAGGAGCAGTCATGTGAGGCTGAGTCCTTAACCTATGGGATGGGATTTGTTGCTATTCTCCGGGTAGATAGTGTCAGAATTAAGATAAATGGAAGCAATTCAGTCTTTACTAAGTATCTTCAACTAAAAAAATAAAGCAGATGGGAGTACATTCTTAAACATCAACATTTTAAAAGAATGTTCTTTTCCTATTCTCTTAGTCTCTGTCACTCTGATGGCTATTCCATTTCCTCTCTCCACCTCATTCTATTCACTCCCCTGGAGAAAAACAAAACTTTCCCACTCCCATTAATACTCTCCACTGTTTCCACCTCCTCCATCTCTACTCTTTATTATATGAAGCAGTATGACTTTTTGGATTCCATAGTTTTGTGTTTTGCTCTGCCAGTTATTTAATATCTGACCTCCAAAGGAAACCCCTAATCCAGCAAATTGAATATTCACCCTTGGAAAAGGAATATTACAAGCATTTAAAATTTATAAAAATTCTTTTATCTCATTTGGCTGAATGTCAAATGATATAGTCAGGAATTTCCACGGATTCAATGGGAACTGAGCTGGACTTTGAAAGCTTAGTAGACTCTCCAAAGTAGGGATCCAAGTAAAGAAAAAAGTAGAAAGTTAAATGTGAAGGACTGGGTAGGTCACTAAAGAAGAGCATGATAAATTCAAAGGACAAGAAATCAGGTTGAGATATGATAAGATAGATGAGAAAAGAACTAAACTGTCTGATTCTTAAAAGGTCTCTGAATCATGCCTTAACTGTAATACGAGTTTCATCAATTGAACTGTTGTTGAGGTATTTGTAAAAGTGATACTTTGGTCATTTACTGAGCATTTTCTGTATCTCAAACCTGTTCCTTCCCCAGTATTCTTGATTTCAGTAAATGGCAGTCTCATCATTCTAGCTGTTTGTGTCAAAAGCCTTGAAGTCATTTTAAAGTCTTCTCTTTCTCTCATAATCCCTTTCAAAATCATCAGAAAATACTA
The DNA here is from genome assembly GCA_007570785.1 of Antilocapra americana. Classification (NCBI taxonomy): domain Eukaryota; kingdom Metazoa; phylum Chordata; class Mammalia; order Artiodactyla; family Antilocapridae; genus Antilocapra; species Antilocapra americana. The sequence continues at coordinate 8,824,235 of ML661893.1, forward strand.
TTTTCTTTACCTTTGTAATATGTAAGAATCCACTTGTTTCTCCTACGTCTTCAATTACCACGTGGTCCAAGCTACCATCATGTCTCTCCTGGAACATTGCCATGGATTTCTAAATGGTCTTCCTATATCTACTCTTGCTCCTTTTCAGTACATGTTCAGCATACATAAATATACCTGATATAAATATAATATCAGACAGTGTCTGAGGAAGCTGTACAAATAGCTGAGAAAACAAGAGAAGCTAAAGGCGAGAAGAAAAGGAAAGATATACCCATTTAAATGCAGAGTTCCAAAGAAGAGCAAGGAGAGATCAGAAAGCCTTCCTCAGTAATTGATGCAAGGAAATAGAGGGAAACAACAGAATGGGAAGGACTAGAGATCTCTTCAAGAAAACTAGAGATGCCAAGGGAACATTTCATGCAAAGATGGGCACAATAAAAGACAGAAATGGTATGGACCTAACAGAAGCAGAAGATATTAAGAAGAGGTGGCAAGAATACACAGAAGAACTGTACAAAAAAAGATCCTAATGACCCATATAACCACAATGGTGTGATTACCCATCTAGAGCCAGACATCCTGGAATGCGAAGTCAAGTGGGCCTTAAAAGCATCACTACAAACAATGCTGGTAAAGGTGATGGAATTCCAGTGTAGCTATTTTAAATCCTAAAAGATGAAGCTGTGAAGGTTGTGTACTCAATATGAGAGCAAATTTGGAAAACTCAGCAGTGGCCACAGTACTGGAAGAGGTCAGTTTTCATCCCAATCCCAAAGAAAGGCAATGTCAAAGAATGTGCAAACTGCAGCACAATTGCACTCATCTCACAGGGTAGCAAATTAATGCTCAAAATTCTCCAAGCCAGGCTTCAACAGGATGTGAACTGTGAGATTCCAGATGTTCAACATGGATTTAGAAAAGACAGAGGAACCAGAGATTAAATTACTGACTTCCAATGGATCATTGACAAACCAAGAGAGTTTTAGAAAAACATCTACTTCTGCTTTATTGACTACACCGAGCCTTTGACTGTGTGGATCACAACAAACTGTGGAAAATTCCTGAAGAGATGGGAATACCAGACAACCAGACCTGACTCCTGAGAAATCTGTATGCAGGTCAGGAAGCAACAATTAGAACTGGACATGGAGCAACAGACTGGTTACAAATCGGGGAAGGAGTACATCAAAGTTGTATACTGTTACCCTGCTTGTTTAACTTACATGCAGAGTACATCATGCAAAATACTGGGCTAAATGAAGCACAAGCTGGAGTCAAGATGGCCGGGAGGAATATTAATAACCTCAGATATAGAGATGACTCCATCCTTATGCAGAAAGCAAAAGGACCTAAAGAGCTTCTTGATGAAAGTGAAAGAGGAGTGTGAAAATGTTGACTTAAAACTCAACATTCAGAAAACTAAGATCATGGCATCCGGTTCCATCATTTCATGGCAAATAGAGGGATAAACAATGGAAACAGTGAGAGACTTTATTGTTTTGGGCTCTAAAATCAGTGCAGATGGTGACTGCGGCCATGAAACTAAAAGATATTTGCTCCTTGGAAGAAAAGCTATGGCCAACCAAGAGAACATATTAAAAAGCAGAGACATAGCTTTGCTGACAAAGTTCCATCTATTCACAGCTATGGTTTTTCCGGTAGTCATGTATGGATGTAAGAGTTGGATTATAAAGAAAGCTGAGCACTGAAGAATGGATGCTTTTGAACTGTGGTGTTGGAAAAGACTCTTGAGAGTCCCTTGGACTGCAAGGAGATCAAACCAGTCAATTCTAAAGGAAATCAGTCCTGAATATTCATTGGAAGGGCTGATGCTGAAGCTGAAACTTCAATACTTTGGCCACCTGATGCAAAGAACTGATGCACTGGAAAAGACCCTACTGCTGGGAAAGATTGAAGGTGGGACAAGAATCGGATGACAGAGGATGAGATGGTTGGATGGCATCACAGACTTGATGGACATAAGTTTGAGCAAGCTCCAGGGGCTGGTGATAGACAGGGAAGCCTGGCATGCTTGGGGCCCATGGGGTCGCAAAGAGTCAGACATGACTGACAGACTGAACTGAACTGTTCAGTCACTCAATTGTGTCTGACTTTTTGTGACCCCATGAATTACAGCACATCAGGCTTCCCTGTCCATCACCAACTCCCTGAGTTCACCCAAACCCATGTCCATCGAGTCAGTGATGCCATCCAGCTATCTCATCCTCTGTTGTCCTCTTCTCCTCCTTCCCTCAATCCTTCCCAGCATTAGGGTCTTTTCCAATGAGTCAGCTCTTCGCATGAGGTGGCCAAAGTATTGGAGTTTCAGCTTCAACATCAGACCTTCCAATGAACACCCAGGACTGATCTCCTTTAGGATGGACTAGTTGGATCTCCTTGCAGTCCAAGGGACTCTCAAGAGTCTTCTCCAACACCACAGTTCAAAAGCATCCATTCTCAGCGCTCAGCTTTCTTCACCGTCCAACTTTCACATCCATACATGACTACTGGAAAAACCATAGCTTTGACTAGATGGACCTTTGTTGATAAAGTAATGTCTCTGCTTTTAAATATGCTGTCTAGGTTGGTCATAACTTTCCTTCCAATGAGTAGACGTCTTTTGATTTCATGGCTGCAATCACCATCTGCAGTGATTTTTTAGCCCCCCAAAATAAAGTCTGACACTGTTTCCACTGTTTCCCCATCTATTTCCCATGAAGTGATGGGACCAGATGCCATGACCTTAGTTTTCTGAATGTTGAGCTTGAAGCCAACTTTTTTACTCTCCTCTTTCACTTTCATCAAGAGGCTTTTTAGTTCTTCTTCACTTTCTGCCATAAGGGTGGTGTCATCTGCATATCTGAGGTTATTGATAGTTTCCCAGCAACTTTGATTTCAGCTTGTGCTTCCTCCAGCCCAGCATTTCTCATGATGTACTCTGCATATAAGTTAAATAAGCAGGGTGACAATATACACCCTTGACGTACTCCTTTTCCTATTTGGAACCAGACTGTTGTTCCATGTCCAGTTCTAACTGTTGCTTCCTGAGTTGCTTACAGGTTTCTCAAGAGGCAGGTCAGATGGTCTGGTATTCCCATCTCTTTAAGAACTTTCCACAGTTTATTGTGATCCACACAGTCAAAGGCTTTGGCATAGTCAATAAAGCAGATGGTTTTTTGAAACTCTCTTGCTTTTTTGATAATCCAGTGGATGTTGGCAATTTGATCTCTGGTTCCTCTGCCTTTTCTAAAACCAGCTTGAACATCTGAAAGTTCACGGTTCACGTATTGCTTAAGTCTGGCTTGGAGAATTTTGAGCATTACCTTACTAGCCAGTTAATTTATTTCTTTGCTAACCTCCTTTAATGGTTTAAATCAGTTCAGTTCAGTTCAGTCACTCACTCGTGTCCGACTCTTTGCAACCCCATGAGCTGCAGCATGCCAGGCCTCCCTGTCCATCACCAACTGCCAGAGTCCACTCAAACATATAAAAATCACACAAAAACTTAAAAGGCTATATGTGATCTGAATCTGATCAAATTCTCTCTCACCTTCCCCTTATTCTACTCCAGCCATACTCACCTCTTTAAAATACCTTGAATTATGTTGAGCATGCTCCAAACTCAGGACGTTTGCATCTGCTATCCCCCTAGCTTGAAAACTTCTTCTTCCTGTTCAACCCATGGCTCAATTTCTCACTTACTATAGGCTTCCTCCAATCATATGCCAAATCCTCATGGGACTCTTCCCTGACCTTCCTATATAAAGTGTCATAGTAACGCCCTGTCGGTTCCATGTTCCCTGTATCTCTTACCCTGCTTTATTTTTCTCCATAGTACTTATCACTGAGACATTACATACTAACTTAGCCTGGATTTTCTTTTTGCCTCTCCAGATCCACTGTCTTCTTTCCACACCATTCTGTTCCCCGAGGCTCACTGAGGTGAACTCACACGGGCAACTCTGGGCCCTGGCCTTCTAGTTCTCATTAGATTCGACAGTTGTGGGCAGTGGCAGAAACTGCACCATGGGAGGAGGGCAAGTTTGGAGAGCTAGTGCCCATCTCTCTTCCTGTCTTTCTGTGTTGTGGAGGGCCTGTTTCTTCTCCCATGGTTACAGTTACAACAGGGAAGTGGCCTCCCACTGCTATAGGTCTCTCTCTGGGTCATGTGACTGCTCCCTTCTCCTAGGCCTTTAGACATAGAAAGGAAGCAGCTCTACTGTTGTCACCCCAGGGTACTTCACCTCCTCCTTAATCTAAGCACCTTTATAATCAGTCACTTCATTAAACTCTGTCCAGATTAATTACACTCCTCAACTGAGATATCTGTTTCCTATGGACACCTCAACTTATTGGAATCACTTGCTATACTTGCATTACTACTTTGCCCTATTTTTTTCCATTAAATTATATAGTATCTTTCATATTGCTATCAAATGAAAGGTTTTTAATTTTATCCTGATAACATGATATTGGATTCTATCACATAGTTTGTGAATTGAGTCAGTTGCCACAGCAGTTAAATATCCATAGAGGAATTCAGTCACTCAGTCATGTCTGACTCTTTGTGACCTCATGGACTGCAGCATGCCAGGCTTCCCTGTCCACCACCAACTCCTGGAGCTTGCTAAAACTCATGTTCATTGAGTTAGTGATGCCATCCAACTATTTCATCCTCTGTCGTCCCCTCCTCCTCCTTCCTTCAATCTTTCCGAGCATCAGCATCTTTTCCAAAGAGTCCATTCTTTGCATCAGGTGGCCAAAGTATTGAAGGTTTAGCTTCAGCATCAGTCCTTCCAATGAATATTCAGAAATGATTTCCTTTAGGAGGGACTAGTTGGATCTCCATGCCATCCAAGGGACTCTCAAGAGTCTTCTCCAATACCACAGTTTACAAGCATCAATTCTTTGGCACGTAGCTTTCTTTATAGTCCAATTCTTACATCCATACATGACTCCTGGAAAAATCATAGCCTTGACTAGATGAACCTTTGTTGGCAAAGTAATGTCTCTGCTTTTTCATATGTTGTATAGGTTGGTCATAATTTTTCTTCCAAGAAGTAAGTATCTTTTAATTTCATGGCTGCAGTCACCATCTGCACTGATTTTGGAGCCCCCCAAAATAAAGTCTCTCAATGTTTCCACTGTTTCTCCTTCTATTTGCCACAAAGTTATGGAACCAGATGCCATGATCTTAGTTTTCTGAATGTTGAGTTTTAAGCAAGCTTTCTCACTCTCTTCTTTCACTTTCATCAAGAGGCTCTTTAGGTCTTCTTCACTTTCTGCCATGAGGTGCTGTCATCTGCATATCTGAGGTTATTAATATTTCTCCCAGCAATCTTGATCCCAGCTTGTGCTTCATCCAGCCTGGAATTTTGCATGATGTACTCTGCATGTAAGTTAAATAAGCAGGGTGACAGCATACAACCTTGATGTACTCCTTTTCCGATTTGGAACCAGTCTGTTGGTCCATGTCCAGTTCTAATTGTTGCTTCCTGACCTGCATACAGATTTCTCAGGAGTCAGGTCAGGTGGTCCCATAATCTCATATCTTCATGAATCTTCCACAATTTGTTGTGATCCACACAGTCTAAGGCTTTGGTATAGTCAATAAAGCAGGAGTAGATGTTCTTCTAAAATTCTCTTGGTTTGTTGATGATCCAACGGATGTTGGCAATTTGATCTCTGGTTCCTCTGCCTTTTCTAAATCCAGATTGAACATCTGGAAGCTCACAGTTCACATCCTGTTGAAGCCTGGCTTGGAGAATTTTGAACATTAATTTGCTACCCTGTGAGATGAGTGCAATTGTGCCTGCCATAGTTTGCACATTCTTTGACAAGGCCTTTCTTTGGGATTGGAATGAAAACCGATATTTTCCAGTCCTGTGGCCACTGCTGAGTTTTCCATATTTGCTGGCATATTGAGTACAGAACCTTCACAGCATCATCTTTTAGGATTTGAAATAGCTCAACTGGAATTCCATCAGCTCCACTAGCTTTGTTCATAGTGATGCTTTTAAGACCCACTTGACTTCGCATTCCAGGATGTCTGGCTCTAGGTGAGTGATCATTCCATCATGGTTATCTGGGTCATGAAGATCTTTTTTTGTATAGTTCTTCTGTGTATTCTTGCCACCTCTTCTTAATATCTTCACCTTCTGTTATGTCCATACCATTTCTATCTTTTATTGTTCCCATCTTTGCATGAAGTGTTCCCTTGGTATATCTAATTTTCTTGAAGAGAACTCTAGTCTTTCCCATTCTATTGTTTTCCACTGTTTCTTTTCATTGCTCGCTAAGAAAGGCTTTCTGATCTCTCCTTGCTATTCTTTGGAACTCTGCATTTAAATGAGTATATCTTTCCTTTTCTCCTTGCCTTTAGCTTTTCTTCTTTTCTCAGCCATTTTGTAAGGCCTCATCAAACAACCATTTGGTCTTTTTGTATTTCTTTTTCATGGGGATGGAATCACTGCCTCCTGTACAGTGTCATCAATCTCCATCCATAGTTCTTCAGGTACTCTGTCTATCAGATCTAATCCCTTGAATCTATTTGTCACTTCCACTGTATAATCGTAAGAGATTTGATTTAGGTCAAACCTCAGTGGTCTAATGGTTTTCCCTACTTTCTTCAATCTAAGTCTATAAATTTTCTAATAAGGAGTTCATAATCTCAGCCACTGTCAGCTCCCAGTCTTTTTTTTGCTGACTGTATAGAGCTTCTCCATCTTCAGCTACAGAGAATATAATCAATCTGTTTTCAGTATTGACCATCTGGTGATGTCCATGTGTAGAGTCTTCTTTTGTCTTGTTGGGAGAGGGTGTTTGCTATAAACCGTGCGTTCTCTTGACAAAATTATTAGCCTCTGCCCTGCTTCATTTTGAAATCCAAGGCTAAATTTGCCTGTGACTCCAGGGTATCTTTTGACTTCCTTCTTTTGTATCCAGTCCCCTATAATGAAAAGGACATCTATTTTGGGTGTTAGTTCTAGAAGGTTTTGTAGGTCTTCATAGAACCATTCAACTTCAGCTTCTTCAGTATTACTGGTTGGGGCATAGAATTGGATTACTCTGATACTGAATGATTTGCCTTGGAAATGAACAGAGATTGTTCTGCATTTTTGAGATTGTACCCAAGTACTGCATTTTGGACTCTTTTGTTGACTATGGTGGCTACTCCATTTCTTCTAAGGGATTCTTGCACACAGTAGTAGATATAATGGTGATCTTAGTTAAATTCACCCATTCCTATCCATTTTAGTTCCCTGATTCCTAAAATGTCAATATTCACTCTCACCATCTCCTGTTTGACCACTTCCAATTTGCCTGGATTCGTGGACCTAACATTCCAGGTTCCTATGTAATATTATTCTTTATAGCATCAAACTTTAATTCCATCACCAGTCACATCTACAACTGGACATTGTTTTTATTTCGGCTCCATCTCTTCATTCTTTCTGGAGTTATTTCTCCACTGATCTCCAGTAGCATATTGGGCACCTACCAACCTGGACAGTGTCATATTTTTTCCCTTTCAGTGTCATATTTTTGCCCTTTCATACTGTTCATGTGCTTCTCAATTTAAGAATACTGAAGTGGTTTGCCATTGCCTTCTTCAGTAGAACATTTTGGCAGAACTCTCCACCATGACCTGTTCGTCTTGGGTAGCCCTACATGGCATGGCTCATAGTTTTATTTAATTAAACAAGGCTGTGGTCCATGTGATCAGTTTGATTAATTTTCTGTGATTGTGGTTTTCATTCGGTCTGCCCTCTGATTAAGAAGGCTAAGAGGCTAATGGAAGCTTCCTGATGGGAGAGTCTGACTGTGGTGGAAATTGGGTCTTGTTCTATTGTAAGATGTTCTTGCCAAGATGTCAGAGTAGAAGGATGTGCATGAATCTTCTCCTATGAGAACTCCAAAATTACAACTTGCTGCTGAACAACCTTTGACAGGAGAATGTTGGATCCCACCATTCAAAGATACCCCAAGTCCAAGGGCAGAGGAGAAGGCCCATATACAGTGGTAGGAGATGTGAAATAGTGTTTAGAATCAAACCCCATACCTGCCAGAGATGCTTGGAGGACTCAAACAAAATCTTTTGTGTACCAGGAGACCCCAGAGAGATTAAGCCAGACCTGTCTTTCAGTGTTTGAGTGTCTCCTGTGGAGGTATGGGTCAGTAGTGGCCTGCTACAGGGGCAGGGGCTCTGGGTGCAGCAGACCTGAGTGTGTCATAGACCCTCTTGGATAAGGTTGTCATTAACCCCACCATAGAGCTGCCAGAACTTACACAGGACTGAGGAAACAGACTTTTAGAGGGCAAAAACAGAACCCTAGTGCACCAGGATCCAGGAGAAAGCAGCAGTAACCCCACAAGAGACTGACCCAGGAGTCTTGCCTGTGAGCGTCCAGGAGTCTCCGGCAGAGGTGTGGGTCGGCGGTGGCCTGCTGCAGGGTTGGGGGCACTGAGTTTGGCAGTGCGTGCACAGGCCCTTTTGAAGGAGGTTGCCATTGTTTTCATTACCTCCACCATAATTTGGTCTCAGGTCAAACAACAGGGAGGGAACACAGCCCTGCCCATCAACAGAAAATTGGATTAAAGATTTATTTTAATTTATGAGAGAAATGCCTTAGTTTTAAGTATACAGTAGGTTTGCTGAGCCATCAACCAATAAAGAGAATATATTTTAAATCCAGCACATACATTAACTCTAAACCATATGTAAATGTCCTTGACTGATAAGGCTGTTTCTGGGGCATACTGCTAAAACTGCTTCAGCAAAGTTGTTTTCAGTCTCCATCAGATGAGAGATCGGAGTCTGTGCCAGAGGAATGGCTGATTCAGAATCAGCTAGCAGAAAATGCTTTCAACTCTGAAATGTGCTGATATAAGCCAGAGAGGGACCCAACCCCCACAGGAGAAAGCAAGGACTAGAGTCCTTGCTTTGTGCCACACTAGCTAACTCTAAGGGCCATGATCCATGTTCCTCTGCAAATCAAACATTTTACACTCTTACTCCTCTTAAGCTACCCAAAATACTCTCTTCTTCAAGCCTCCATAACAGCTAGGCCTCTGAAGATGTGGGATGGTAAGAAAAATGTGCTAGTGGTTTAATGTCTTTTGAGGGAAATAGATGAAGAAAACCATTAAAAACAAAACAAAAAAATGCCCAGGCAACTACTGTGCATGCAATTTGCAACTGAAGATAAGCAAAAGATCCTTGTTATTAAGGGATTAAGGGAATGTATTTTTCAGGATCAGACTGCTCTTCTAGGACTTGGGCTACTAAACCTTTTAAAAAGTGACTATTCCTTTCTCAGTTGCCCCATGGTAAGTGAAGGAGTCATCATTCCAGCATCTTTTTCAACATAAAAACAAACAAGCAAAAAAAAAACCAGGAAAGCATATGGAGGGAAACTGCTTCCAGTCAACCAACTACCAAATGCCCATTGAGCATCTGTCATGTTCCTGGTGGAGCACACGGTGGAGAGCATGTCATGCTGAGCTCACTTTGTGTGGCTCCCACCCCCACGGGCTTACATCTTAACTGGGGAAACTTACAGGAAATAAATAATTAACTTACTTTTGAATATGCAAAGGGGTATAGTGGAGATGTAGAGAATCTTGCTAGAGCTTATTAGACAGGAAGCTTATTTGGTAAGCAAAGTCAGGAAACCCCTCAGAGAAGGATAGACCTGGAAAGATGAATAGATGTAGGAGGCTGTGGACCATGCCTACTGTGTTTGTAATTATAAACCAAAAACTAGCACAGGACATGGCAGATACTCAGTTTGGGTTATCATTGCTATGTAACAATCCACTCTTAAAGTTAGTAGCCTACAGTGACAATAACTTATTCATCTTTCACAATTCTGTGCATTGGTGAGACTCCACTGAGGGTTATTCTGCTTCACATGTCATTGCTTGAGCTACAGCCATCTAGGGTCTCAAATGGGCAGACATGTCCAAGGTGGCTCACTAGTATGTTAGGAAAGATGGCTGGAAGGCTTGGGCTCGATGGGGATGGCTGGGACCATGAGACCTCTCTGTCCATGTTATTTCAGGGCCTTTCCTACTCCTTATGGCCTATTCATGTAACTTCTCCAGCAGGGTCATTGGACTTCTTACTTGACAGCTGAGGTATCCCCTAAGTGCAAAAGTAAGAGTTGCCATGACTTCATAAGGCTTAGGCATATTTCTGGAATGGAGCCACTACTGCTGTATCCTCTTGGTTAGGGGTGAGTCCAAGGGTCAATTCAGACTCCGTGAGGGAGAGGATCACACAAGGGTTTGACTCTCTGAAAGTGTGGTTCACCAGGGCTGGGGGTCATCTTTAGAATCTAGGCACCCCTCTAGATGCTCAATAATTTTATTTTTATTAATGGGGGAAGCATTGAGTAGGAATCAGGCAATATGGAGGGAGAGGCATAAGCAGCATCTTTGGTGAAAGAAATGTAGGCACAATAAATCTTTCTGAAGGACCTGGGAGAGGTTCAGTTTGGCTGAAGCACAGAGAGAGAGGAGGAGGGTTGTGGATGAGACTGGAGAGGGAGCTGGGAACAGGCTGAGCCTGGAACCTGGCTACCCTTGAGCTTTTCAGCTTTTCAGTTATATATAATATAAACCAATCAGTTCCCTTTCTTCCACTGCCAGTTTGAGCTGGGTTTCTATCTTTAAATCAAGAGGCCTGACTAATGGTAGGAGGCGGCAGATCATGCTTCCTAGGAGGGGAAGGCCCTGGAGGTGACCTCACCATTGAATGCAGAGCCATTTGGAAACAACCTGTTCTGTACAAATGCGGAGCCTTGTGATTATCCCTGATGTGCAGACTGAACGTAGGATAGGATCTGCCCCTGACATCAAAAAGAGAAAGGTTTGTGGGTGGATGTTCCAATGGCTTCAGAAATCCCTTTCCACAGCATAATTAACGTCAACAGCCAACTGCTGTTCAGTATTCCTACAGTAACTGGTCAAACATTTCAAAGGCTCTTCTCAAATTCCCACAATGTAAATTTGCTTGTATCAGTTTCCATAATCCACAGTTCCAGCTTTCTGAATCCTAGACCCACACTGCTTGAGGGTCTACATTACAATTTGTTGAACAGATTTAATAAGATAATTCATCCACAGTGCTCAGCACAGCACCTAGTCAGAATCTAATAAAACTCCAGAAAGGGTTAATTTTTATTTTTATTATTGTTGTCTTGACTTCTGGAATCCCAAGTGCTTTGATAAATGTGGTTTAAAAAAATCTCGACCTTTAGTTTTCCCAAAGATCCAAAAGGATAGGTGAGGTAAATCCAGTGGAAAGAAAACTTCTCTAGGGCCCCCTTCTGGGCCAAGCTAAAACCCAGAGGTACCCATCCTCTTAGACATGAGGTGCTAGAGAGCCTCAGAATGAGGGTATGCATATGGCATCCCTCCCTGACCTCTGTATTCAACCAAGGCCTATGCAGGGCTGTGTGGACAGTGACCAGGTCCTTGTTGAGGGCTGCAAGCCCTGGCTGCCCTGCCCCAAGTGGTCTGACTTCCTCTTGTCTCATATCATGTGTTCCTTAGGTGTGCCATGCTGCCTCCTGCCACGTGGTCTTGGCACGGGCTATCCTCTCTGCATTGAGTATTCTCACTTCTGCCACATTCAGATCTCAGTTCAATCTCATTTCCTTGGCCAAGCCTTCCCTAACCACAGTCTAGGCCAATTTATGATCCTACATGGTGTCATATTGCTTTGGTCTTTTCCTTCAGAAAAATTGTGGCAACACAATTTGTTAATATACTCTTCACTGTGATTCTTTGATGAATAATGAATTCCCTCACTTGACTGTAAGTTTCATGAAAGCAGAATCCAGTGGGTTTTGTTGGTTTCTTTTCCTTTCTATTAAGCACCCAACATTGTACCTCCCTGGTAGCTCAGTTATAAAGAATCTGCCTGCGGTGCAGGAAACTGCAATTCAATCCATGGGTTGGAAAGATCCCCTGGAGAGGAAAGTGGCAACCCACCCCAGTACTTTTGCCTGGGAAATCCCAGGAACAGAAGAGCCTGGTGGGCTACAGTCCATGGAGTCTCAGAGTCAGACACAACTTAATGGCTAAACAGCAACCTAGGAGGCTGGCACAAAATGCATGCTCAGTAAATTCTGGTTGAATCGATAGAGACAAAGAACAGTGTATGCTATCCATTGGAATTAGAAAATGAATTCATCTGTTTATTCAATCCAGAAAGGCCATCCCAGAGAAATCACTGAGTTCCCAGAGGAATGGAACATCATTAATTCCAGAAACAATCCATCGTTCCTTGTCTAACCCTGATATCAATTGATTGTCCTTTGGGAATTGATCTCTTTTTAAGTGTTCCTCTCCCTAAAAGATGGCTTTTCCTACAAGAGTACTTCTTTCTTGCAGGAGAGATGTGTACAGAAGCTAAGACCTTCTTTTCTTGCCAAAATGTGCAAAACAGAGTCCACTGTATACTCCATACAATTTATACCCCTTTTCTCTGAAGTGCTTGAGAAATAGACTATGTAAGGATTAATAGACTGGTTTAAGTATAGCAGCTGTCTAAAAGGAGCACTCCTTTGTGGCTGTTTGTCTTTAGCTGCCTGCTTCAGGATAGGGGCAATGAAGTGTAGTGGTTTAAAGATGCACTTTTCAGGACAATGTGGAGGTGATTCAAACCCAGGAGCTGGTTTCCCCTATCTGTTTCATTGAAGACAAATGAAGTTACTCCCAGTTTCCTGACTTATAAAATGGAGATATTTACTTTATAGAGTTTTTTGGTGGGTTGAGTGAGATACTAACTATGAAGCAACCTATGCCAGACACACAGTAAAGGCTCAATTAGCAAAAGTTATATCATTATTCTTCTAGATGTTTCTCTTTTCCATATCATTGCAAAAGAGTGGTAATGAGGTTGAGAAAGGAAAAACAGACTCAGTTAATTCCCTCCTGGAAAGACACTTTTCCCCCAAACCAAGAAGAACTTCTATGAATAAGCTGGAGTTGTCACTACCTAAATTAACCAATGACCTTTGCAGTCATGGTATCCGGAGTATTCTAATATGATAGTAATCATGCCTCTCATTTTCCATGTCTAGTAGAAAACTGCTCCTGTGTTATGTCTGGTGATTCACATCATGATCTTTTCAACCAAGACTTTGGTACTTCCTCTGTTTATTGGAAGCAGCATGTAATCATGGAATTCTCCCAGGTATGAGTCAGAAAAACCCGAGGTCAAATTCAAAGTCTACCACTTGGTACCTGTGTGACCTAGGACACATTGTGTTGCCTCTCTGAATATTGATTTCCTTCAAAGAAATGGCAGAGTTAAGTAAAATGATGTAGATAGAATGGCTAGCATACAATATAGAGTGGGGTGCTAGTAATGGCTATGTAACCCCCCTTTGGGGTACATCTTCCCGTGATAATGACATCTAAGGTGGAACAACTTGCATAGAGTGCTTGTTGTCTTGTTTCCTTTTAGCAGTCATTTGATAATTGTATGTGATTAGAAAAACTTCTAAGTTCTTTGAACTTCTGTTGTTATATATATATAATGAATTAGCCTTTGAATAAAAATCTCACTGAACCTACTATTCCCCTCATTTCATGGTAGCCCAGAAAAGGGGAAAGGTGTTGGTTATTATAAAGTTTTACAGGAATCTGAGTAGTTCTATCTTACCTAATGTCCACATATCAGGTTCTGTAAAAATTCCTCTACCTTCTGATGGCCCAAGCCTCGGTAGTGTTCACCTTCCTTCCAAAAAGTTCACCGTCAAATGCTCACTTTGAACTATGTGCCATATACCATAGTATAAATGGGGACAGAGAGGGAAAAGACATGTTCTAGGAGAGAATAGGTAAAGAAGCTGTTGATTACAACATAGGATGACAAAACAGAGTCGTAATAAAAGTCAAGATAACTATAACATGGGATGATAAGAAAGCAATGAGAATAAGAAGAGGAATGTAGAGGATGTTGACTCTTGAGCTCAGACTCATAAAACAGGAAGGGAATGTGTAAAAGATGCTGAGATAGGACAGACCCCAGTAAATATATGGCGCAGTAATAGTTTTGCAAAGCTATAATGCAAAGTACAGTCACCCTTCTGAGGAATATTTCTGCTATCCAGTTATTGCCACTTTCTTAAATATCCCAGGAGGAATCAGATCTGTAGAGCAAGGGTAAGCATAGGTTTGTTTTTATGTTGCTCATTTACTCATTCAGAGAAAATCAGATCTTTTCTAGACTAGTTAGAAAAGAAAAGCCAACTGGTAAATAATAGTAATTTGGTTATTCTGTTGATCAAGATACATATTCAGTTACATATTTGGAACACAATATGACTGACCTCCAAAATGCGTGAAATTCTTTTCTGGAAAGTTTCCCTTGGTTGAGCATTTTTCTTTAGTTTTAGCGTAAGCCTAGAAATACTGTTTGATCAAAAATAACTTTGCATTTGGTTCCTCTCAGTGAGTAGAAGAAAGAACAATGCAAAACTCTAGACCATTGCAGCTTTTCCAAAAAATGTAAAAAATAAAGCCCATCCTATTTCCCTGTATTCACAATTTAGTTTCAGGGTCCAGGAAGCAAAATGTTCTGATGATAGTTCTTGAGAGAGCTCTGTGTGGGCCACTCATTAAAATGCTTCATTAAGCCATCAAAAGTAAGTAGTCTTTTTAGCAGGAAAGAATATCTTGTACAAGAATTGGAGACTTTGTGATCCCAAAGTCACAAATTATTCAAAAAATACAATTATGATATTCAATAAAACAAGTTAATATCAATTTTTTCTAGTACTCCCTTGATGACATGATAAGCACATCTTGCAAAAGATGTTTATTTCTGTTTCAAAGTGTGGTCTGTGGTCCTGTTTCAACAAATGTAACAGCTTTTTACTTATCCCCTTTATAACACTAAAATAGGAACATGAGATATATCAAGCAAACAGACAAAATTGCTGCCTCATGGAACTATTATTCTAGAGGGGAGCGATAAATAATAAAGTGTAGACATATTAAACAAGTAAACGATAAAGTTTATTAGAAATGGAACAGAGTACTACAGGCACTGGGAGAGGCTGCACTTTCAATAGGTTAATTGGATTAGACTTTATAGACAGAGTGGCATTTGAACAGAGGAATGATAGAAATATGGATGTCTGCAGGAAGAGCATTCCAGGGAGAGGTAGCAGTCTTTAGGTAGGAGCAGTGTGGCTAAGACTACGAGAGAGCAAGAGTAGGAAGAGCTGAGGTCAGGGCGGTGATAGCTGGATGGGGGCAGATTATTTAGGACTTGCAGACTTGTAGGTAGAATGAGGAGCTACTGATGAGATTCCAGCTGAGTTAAGAGATCTGAAACTCCAATACTTTGGCCACTTGATGTGAAGAACTGACTCATTGGAAAAGACCCTGATACCGGTAAAGATTGAAGGCGAGAGAAGAAGGGGATGACAGAGGATGAGATGGTTGGATGGCATCACAGACTCAACGGACATGAGTTTGGGCAAGCTTCGGGAGTTGGTGATGGACAGGGCAGCCTGGTGTACTGCAGTCCATGGGGCTGCAAAGAGTTAGACACGACTGAGTGACTGATCTGAACAGAACTGAGAGATCTGATGTGTTTCTGTGTATGACTCTGGTTTCCGAATTGAGAATAGACTATGAAAAGTGAAAGGGAATCTGGGAGACCAGTGAAGAGGCTGTTGTAGTGGTCTAGTAATCCAACTGATCACTCACCTAGGGTGGTGATTGGGTGATTTTAAATGGTTGGTCTCTCCGGATATTTTTGAAATCTTATCAATACAGTTTGGTGATGGATTAAATATATGATGTGAGAAAAAAAGGAGAAAAGAGGCATCAAGTATGATTTGATGGTTTTTGTCCTGAAACAGTGAAACTGAGATGCCTTCAATTGAGATGGGTAAGTCTGTGAATAGAGAAGGTTTTAGATGTTGGGGGAGGGAGATGTTAGTAGTTTGGTTTTAGACACATTTGGCTTGAGGTATTTATTAGACTTTTGATTGGAAATGTAGAGGAGGCAGTTGGAGATGGGAGTCTGGAGTTCAGGAGAGAGGTTTGGGAAAGAGTTTAAATGTGTAAAGAGGGATGAGGACAAAGGACTTTCATCAAAATTTCTCTTGACCTAGTTTCCTATTGCTGCTGTAATAAACAACCACACATTTAGTGGCTTAAAACAACACAGATTTATTATCTTACAGTTCAAGAGGTCAGATATCTTAAATGAGTCTCTCTTGGCTAAAATCAGGGTGCCAACAGGCCTGTGTTCCTTCTGAGTATCTAAGGGAGAATCTGTTTTCTTGTCTTTCCCAACTTCTAATGGCTCCTGCATTCCTTGGCTTGTGGCTTGCTTGCCTCTTCAAAGACAGCAGTAGCTGGTCAAGTCTTTCTCTCATCATATCACTTTTACCCTGATTCTTCTGCTTACCTCTTGTATATTTAAGGACCCTATGATTACATCAAATTCATATGGATAATCCAGGATAATCACCCCATCTCAAGATCCAAAGTTTAGTCACAGCTGGAAAGTCCCTTTTGCCTGCAAGGAAATAAATATTCACAATTCTGAGAGTTAGGATGCAGCTATCTTTTGATTGTGGGAGCCATTACTCTGCTTACTATATTATGGAAGCCTAACAATAATGCAGAATCCTGGGTTTTTACTCCACACTTACTACTGAGTTACAATCTCTAGGGAATGGTGTCCAAGAAAATGTTTCATACGTAAGCCCCTTAGGTGTTTCTTGTGTACTCATTGGCTTGATGATGAATATAGGGGTGATGAAAGGGAATGAGTGAGCATCTGATTCTACTCCTTAGCAAGGCCATGGTCCCTGTGAACTACAGTGACCCTGTGTATAATCAGCAATCTCTCAAAGTCACCACTGTTGGTCATCCATGTTATATGGCAAAGTTTAGTCACAGCTGGAAAGCAGTTCTGAACCAAGGCCAAGCTACAGTTCAGAGCCTTAGTGTTACAGGACCTTCAGTTAATGTTGACTATCTTTAACATTACAAGCAATGACCTAGCCAACATATTTGTATATATTTTTGATACATAGGTAATTATTTTTCTGGGATAGCTTCCTAGAAATGAAAGAGCTAATCACACTGCATGTAAATTTTAAGTTATCTTGGTAACATCAAATTTTCTTTCAAAAATTCTTTCCTAGTGAATAAAACTGTCAGGATTATCAGTATCAGTTGAGTCATTCAGTCATGTCCCAATCTTTGCAACACCATGGACTGCAGCATGCCAGGCTTCTCTGTCCATCACCAACTGCTGGAGCTTGCTCAAACTCATGTCCATCGAGTCAGTGATGCTATCCAACCATCTCAACCTCTGTCGTCCCCTTCTCTTCCTACCTTCAATCTTTCCCAGCATCAGGGTCTGTTCTACTGAGTCAGTTCTTCGCATCAGATGTCCAAAGTATTGGAGTTTCAGCTTCAGCATCAGTCCTATCAGTGAACACCCAGGACTGATCTCCTTTAGGATGGACTGGTTGGATCTCCTTGCAGTCCAAGGGAATCTCAAAAGCCTTTTCCAACTCCACAGTTCAAAAGCATTAATTTTTGGGGGGTCAGCTTGCTTTAGAGTCCAACTGTCACATCCATACATGACTACTGGAAAAATGATAGCTTTGACTAGATGGCTCTTTGTTAGCAAAGTTATGGCTCTGCTGTTTAGTATGCTGTCTAGGTTGGTCATAGCTTTTCTTCCAAGGAGCAAGCATATTTTAATTTCATGGCTGCAGTCACCATCTGCAGTGATTTTGGAGCCCCCCAAAATACAGTCTCTCACTATTTCCATTGTTCATCCAACTATTTCCATGAAGTGATGGGACCAGATGCCATGATCTTAGTTTTCTGAATATTGAGTTTTAAGCTAGCTTTTTCATTCTCCTCTTTCACTTTTATCAAGAGACTCTTTAGTTCTTCTTCTCTTTCTGCCGTAAGGTGCTGTCATCTGCATATCTGAGGTTATTGATATTACTCCCAGCAATCTTTATTTCAGCTTGTGCTTCATCCAGCCCAGCATTTCACCTGATGTACTCTGCATATAAGTTAAATAAGCAGGGTGACAATATACAGCCTTGACATACTCCTTTCCCAATTTGGAACCAGTCTCTTGTTCCATGTCCAGTTCTAACTGTTGCTTCCTGACCTGCGTATAGATTTCTCAGGAGGCAGGTCAGGTGGTCTGGTATTCCCATCTCTTTAAGAATTTTGCACAGTTTGTTGTGATCCACACAGTCAAAGGCTTTGGCATAGTCAATAACTTAGAAGTAGATGTTTTTCTGGAACTCTCTTGCTTTTTCGATGATCCACCGGATGTTGGCAATTTAATTTCTGCAAACTCTGCCTTTTCTAAATCCAACTTGAACATCTGGAAGCTTATAGTTCATGTCCCGTTGAAGCCAAAATAGAATTTTGAGCATTACTTTGCTAGCACGTGAGATGAGTGCTATTGCGTGGTACTTCGAACATTCCTTGGCATTGCCTTTCTTTGGGATTGGAATGAAAACTGACCTTTTCCAGTCCTGTGGCCACTGCTGAATTTTCCAAATTTGCTGGTATGTTGAGTGCAACACTTTCACAGCATCATCTTTTAGGATTTGAAATAGCTCAACTGGAATTCTGCCACTTCCACTAGCTTTGTTGTTAGTGATGCTTTTAAGACCCACTTTACTTCACATTCCAGGATGTCTGGCTCTAGGTGAGTGATCACACCATCATGATCATCTGGGTCATTAAGATCTTTTTTGTGTTGTTCTTCTGCGTATTCTTGCCAAATATTCTTGTATTAATATCTTCTGCTTCTGTTAGGTCTGTACCATTTCTGTCCTTTCTTGTGCCCATCTTTGCATGAAATGTTTCCTTGGTATCTCTAATTTTCTTGAAGAGATCTCTAGTCTTTCCCATTCTATTGTTTTTATCTATTTCTTTGCATCGATCACTGAGGAAGGCTTTCTTATCTCTCCTTGCTATTTTTTGGAACTCTGCATTAAGATGGGAATATCATTCCTTTCTCCTTTGCATTTCGCTTCTCTTCTATTCACAGCTATTTGTAAGGCTTCGTGAGACAAACATTTTTCCTTTTGCATTTTTTTGGCAGGGGGATGACCATGATCACTGCCTCTTATACAATGTCACGAACCTCCATCCATAGTTCTTCAGACACTCTGTCTGTCAGATCTAAACCCTTGAATCTGTTTGTTACTTCCACTGTATAATCATAAGGGATTTGATTTAGGTCATACCTGAATGATCTAGTGGTTTTCTCTACTTTCTTCATTCTAAGTCTGAATTTGGGAATAAGGAGTTCATGATCTGAGCCACAGTCAGCTCCCCATGTTGTTTTTCCTGACTGTATAGAGCTTTTCCATCTTTGGCTGCAAAGAATATCATCAATCTCATTTCAGTATTGACTATTTGGTGATGTCCATGTGTACAGTTGTCTCTTGTGTTGTTTAAAGAGGGTGTTTGCTATGACCAGTGTGTTCTTTTGGCAAAACTCTAGTAGCCTTTGACCTGCTTCGTTTTGTACTCCAAGGCCAAATTTGCCTGTTACTCCAGGATTATAGACAACTCCAGTGTCTTTATCAGGGAAAACATTAGTCATTTGGGGCTATTCAGAGATTTTGCATACCTGTCTTTGTTTTGATAATGTACATATTTGAATCTTTCTTTTCCAAAGAATTAAAAATCTACATTTCCCAGTTTCTTCTGCAGGTAGGAAACCACCAGTTAGAGTCATTCAAATGAAACTTGGATCAGAAAAGAATTACATGTGAGAGGTGGTTAGACAGAGGACTTCATTTTTGCTGGTGCTAGAGGACACAGAGCTTGTGATTCACAGTCCAGGATGGCAGCAGCTCCCTCAATAGGACAGTTCTTGAGCCTTGCAATAGATCTGTTTTGTTACACAACTTAGAGCCTCTTTCTGCGACTATGCTAATTTTCTGAGTAATTTTTAATGTTTTATTCCTTTTAAATTGTCTATCGTAGATTTTGTTGTCTGAAGCTAGCATGATAGAGTCATAGAAAACCAACAAATAGCACCTTTGAAATGTTTGCCAATCTTATGGGCAAAATAAGTTTCATTATTATTCACATATTTAAATAATGACTTTTAACATCCTTTAGAGGAAATAAAATTTGAAAGTGGTATTATCAGATCTACCGTTTTGCTCAGGAACAAGATGGCAAAACCATGGTGTCTCCAAACTATTATCATTCTTTTAATAGCATTATTGCTATTATGAAATCATTCTGAATACCTCATTTAAAACTGAGGTGTTTATATTACTTCTATCTATGATATAAGAGATTTACTCCCACCTTTAGAGTTTTCGGGGAGTTTTTTTTTTATAAAATCATTTATAAAGAATGCCAACTCTTCTTTGTTGTATCAAATACAATATTATAATAAATATACCAATATGGCACTATATCATCTATTGTTGAAGAACACAGTCAAATAATCCTTCCTATTTGTTACCTGATTAAATCTTTCTACCAAAGTTATGTATATTTACTAAGCATGCAGAAGGGTAAGGTATGTTAGTATAAAATTCAGGAAATACTGTTTAGTGTTCAGTGGTACATAAATCTGTCATTTTCTATGGTAAAATCAATTTCTCATAAAGCATGAGGTACCCCTATAAGATATATGCTGCTTCCCCCTAGTTGTATGTGCAAAAATTTTCAGGAGGCCCAGTTAAATTAATATTTATGAATTATAATTAGTATTTTAAATGTAATTTTTAAATAAAATGAATAAATTAACCAGTATTTTAATCAGCTCAAGCTGCTATAATAAAATGCCATAGACTAAGTGGCCTAAAACAATAGAAATTTATTTTCTTACACTTCTGGATGATGGAAAGTTCCAGATCAAAGTGTCTGCAGATTCATTCCTGGTAAGAGCCTTCTTCTTGGCTTACAGATGACTTCTTCCTCACTGTGTCCTCAACTGGCAGAGAGAGAAAAACTCTGGTCTGTCATTCTGGTCTTATAAGGATGTTAATTCCATCATGGAGTCCCACTTTCATGAGTTTGTCAAAACCTAATTACTTTCCAAAAGCTCCTTCCAAACACCATCATATGTAGATTAGGGCTTCAACATATGAATTTTGAGGGAACACAAACATTCAGTAAATAGCAGCTAGGTTGTAGGCTGTCAGTGGTAGCTTTTGAAGAAGCTTTTGAATTTATTCCCCGCTGACCAAAATAATTTAAGTCCCTTAACCTCATTTTCCATTTGTTTTAACAATATATTAAATTAGTACACATTGGTAAATGTACTTTACTAACAAATACCCAATTTTTATTCAACTTTCAGATTTCCAAATGAAATAAATTATCTATTTACATGCATCAGTAGACCATCTGGTTCCATGTGAGAACCCAACACAGGATCAACTAATTGTCATCCGTGTTTACTCATCATGCTTAATTCATTTTCTTACAAATAATGAAAATCTAGGACCTTTAGCAAACAAACAATTTTCACCATTAATTAAAAGCTTGACCTCCTTGATTATGTAATAGAACAGGACAAGAGAGCCCAGAAAAATATGTACCTAAGAAAATTATTTGCTAATCAACTTCATTGTGTCATTCCCATTTTACAGCAAAGGAAAGGGGTAGGGGCAGGGTATGGATTTTAAAGGACCTAATGGAGTTAGAATCAGAGGTCAGTATTCTAGAGATTTGAGATTGTTGTTTAGGCAGTTAAATTCAGTTTTTGAAAAGCATCTTTGAAATTCTTTCTTCTGGATTATTTCCTTTCCTGTGTTAGAATTCAGGATCACCCTCAATATTTACATATACCAGGATTGCTGAGCTCAGATTTAAGCAACTAATAGGGTGTTAAGGAGGAAAAGGTACCCAAAATATAGACTAATAAATAATTTCTAAAATATGATCTTTGTTTGAATTAAAATTATATGCAGAAAAGTCCAAAACCCCATATGTCACAAAAGTATTATAACTCATCTTTTAAAGACCAACATGAAAAATTAGTTGACGGTTCTCTGAATG
This sequence comes from Antilocapra americana, assembly GCA_007570785.1. NCBI lineage: Eukaryota > Metazoa > Chordata > Mammalia > Artiodactyla > Antilocapridae > Antilocapra > Antilocapra americana. The sequence goes on from ML661893.1 coordinate 8,846,297, forward strand.
TAATGATTGTGAGGCAGGCAGTATTGAAAGCTACTTCCTTTTCACTTTTTACCCTAAACATTTCTTTTCCTAATCCCCTGGGCTGATTTAGTTCTCCTTTATAGGCATATAACACCACCTTCTGCTGATTCTTTGTATAATTATTTACAGTCACATGCTTTATGATTATCCTGTAAATGCCAAGAAGGGCAGTGACCTCTGTTGTTTTCTTGGGAGATTCTTAATAAATATTTGTTAAATAAAAGGACAGGCATGGCATATCTTTCTGAAACACCAATTCTGCTCAATGATTTGAGGTATTTTTAAATTAACAAGCATAGTTGTGTCATGAAATGAAACTCCAGTACATGTTTTTTTAAGTTAAAACACGCACAGGTATATCATGAAATGAAGCATAAAATTCAAGATAGAATTGAAAACTTCTCCCTGTGAATGTTCACTTCCCTCTGCCATTAATGATATTTCAGAGGAAAATTTAACGATGTGGTAAATTTGAGTGTGACATACCAAAGATCAGGTAATTGAAGCCAACCAAGTTCAGTCATTTCATTAGGAAAGGAGAAGGGACATCTTCCCGCTCATGGAGAAAACAGGAAGGATTGGAATAATGAAGGACAGTGTGTATCTTAAATGAGTTATTTTAATGCCTCATATTTTCCAACTGTAGATTAAAAATGGCCCACAAATCTCTAAAATTCTGTTGTGCATAAATTCTTGGGTTTTGTTGGCCTACCATCATTCTTACACCCACAAAAAGGAAAAACATAGGAGGCAAACATGAAATTTCTTTTTTATTGATAAGCTTCTAAGTGTTGTATTCATCTTTTGAATGACATCTATAAAATCTGTGTAGTTGTTTCTGCCCTTTTTTATGAACTTGTAGACCCATTCATAGGTCTAAAGGAGAAGGAATAGTAGAAGCAGTATCAAACCACAGAAGCACATTTGTATGAATCAGATTATCAGATGAGTTTTACGTTGTTTCATCATTACAACCAGATGTAATGGAAAATATTGATTTCAAATACTACATTTAAAAAGGGAAGATCTATTTTATACCTTCCCTTTCCTGTTTTATCCTTTTGCCCTCTTTTTCATTCTGTGGGCTTGACAAATTGTCTTTGTATGAAAAAGTTTTGCCAGACTGTGTATGTAGCAACTATTATACCATTAATACAATCCCTTAGGGGTGGTTAGATAAAATAGTTCCTATGCCTCCATTCCAAGCAAAGATTATCTGAATATAAATAGAAGGGAATAAGTCAGTGTCAGTATAGTGCCAAGTGCTGATAAAAAGTGAGTGGTTGATATTGTAAGCAAAGGAAAGTAATACAAAACAATTTTACTTTTCCAAGTCTGTGTGTATTGCCTAGTGATTGCTTGATTTAGTCAAAAGCTACAAAAAGAAGTACTTGTTTTGTTCTATTAGGTGGTGTCATAATCAAATGCATTTAATGTGTATTGGCTACAAATATGACTTTAAGACATCAGTGCTGCTTATGCTGTGCTCTTTGTTAGTAATAATGAAAATACCTGCCAACAGCTATTATGATATACCCAAAATACAACCTAAAGGCTGACAAAGTCAGAAATTAAAATCAGGACTCCTTATTCAAAACTCAGACAATTTGAAGTATTAGTAAGTCTGTTAGAAATGGTAACTTTAGTACCCTTTTGTGGGAGTGTAAAATGGTACAGTTGCTTTGGAGAGCAGTTTGGCAATTATCTAGTAAGACTGAAAATGCAAACACCTCCGACGCAGTAACTTCACTTCTAAGTGTATACTCTTGAAAAACACACATACATGTATACAAGAAGTTTATATATATATACAAGAAAAGGTATGTGTGGGAAGCAGTAAATGTCATTGATAAAAGTGTGTGTAAACTCTGGTATAGTTAAATGGTGGAATACAGTGTAGCAGTTAACTAGATCTTCCTGTACTAAGTTGGAAAGATACCACATTTAGTTTAAAAATGCAAATGACAGAATATACAATGTAAAGTAGACCATTTTTGTAAAACTTAAAATCACAAACAATAGCAATATAATATTTGGTTTCTGGATCCCTAACAATAGATAAAAGCATGAATTAGAAAGATACCTAACAAATTCCAAAGAGAAGGCGTCTCTGGGGAGGCAGAGAAGGAAGGAGGGATGTAGAACTGGGAAAGTATACAAGATATTTCAGCTTTCCCTGTATTCTTTATTTTTCTTTCATTAAAAATAATTTTAGAAGTACATATAGCTAAATGTTAATATTTGTTAATTCTGTGTTGAGGACACATGAATGAAGTTATACTATGTGCTTTTCTGTATTAATTGCTTTTTCAATTAAAAGAACAAAACTTCAGTCACATTTGGTCACTCATTGCAACTGGAATACTGTATTTCTTAAATTTAAGGAACCACAACTCTATATTTAAATTGTTTAGTACACTATATTTTATTCATTTACAGTGTTTATACTGGGTGAGTAAACTAGGAGCTTTGGAAAGCTTTCCATGGAATTTCAGTTTAGTTAGGTCTCATTTATATACTTGGTAGACATAGGCAAACTAAAGTTTTAGCACTTGTTTATACAAGGTGTACAAACCAAAAAGCATTTTCTTTGGCTTGTCCGTATTTTCCTATTCCCATGTGAATATTATCATCAATTCACAGGGCTTTTCCCCACTGAGAGGTTTCAGGTTAATGTTTACTGTGTAAATGTCATGTGAATTCCATTTTGGAATAATTTACATATTCATACACAGTACGGAAATGAGAGAATTTTAGTCCAGAGGGTCTCATTTAAGTATACACAATATGAAAATCACTTTTCATGCTTGGGGTTTTAACTCTCTCTTTCTCTCATATGTCAGGTATGTTCAGATCATCCTGTCTGAGCCCCAGAGCTGGTGTAGGCGGTGACCTAGGACCCTGAAAAGAGCTAGAAGAGGATTCAGGGAAGGGAGGAAGGAGGGAATACAATTTGACCTTAGACAGACTTGGGTTCAAATTCTGATTCTGTCACTGTCATGTACTCTGTATGTGACTTCAAGCTGCCTACTTCAAGCTGGACTACTGAAATTCGGTTGTGCTTCAGGGATAATAAGAGCGGCCCCTCAGGGACTGGGGTGAGAACTAAAATGAGATCCTGAGGCACAGTACACACAGAGCTGGGCCAGGGCACGCATGATGAGTGGTTCCCCTTATATTTATTGTTATCATCACCATGATCTGAATGGCCTAAATTCCTGTTACTTTTCAGCTGATGCAAAATTATTTCTACTTAGAACAGAATTCAACAAGTTTGTGCTTCTTGGATATGCCTGCTGCTGTTTAGAAGGGAGAAAGGGTAAGGAGGGTTGTAGCCTTTGAAGAGAATATTAGGGATGAGTCTTACCAGAGTTGTTTTTTGTTTCTCTTTAAAAAAACTTTTTTAGTTTGTTTACCTTTAAAAAAAATTTTTTTTTAAGTTTTGTTTTTTGGGGGCAGATAGTGGCAGTGGGAGGTTATGTTTTAAGAAGGAAAAAAATACTATTGTTACCAGTTAGTTTCTCCTTCATTTCTCTTTGCCCACTCAGTTTCCTCCTCCTGACTCTCTCCTTCTAATAAATTTATCCAGTTTTTCAATACAAAGGACTGTTCCTTTTATTCACTGCTATTGAAAAGCAGTTTAATAGACTAGTCCCTCCTTTAGCCATTTACTGATAACAACTTAAGCTTATTATCTTTCCCAAAATAAGGGAAACAGTTGTAGTATTTTAATGGTGAAACTTTTCCCACAATGTTTTTTAACAGTGAAAATTCTCAAAAAGTCTTCATGAATTGCTAATCCTAGAATTTCAGTATTGTGACAGGATAGCAAAATAGTTATTTTGGGGTCAAAGCCCTAATAACCCACCACTGAGTTATGCCATGTAGATGCCCAGTTCTTCCATCTGATTTAAGATTGGCCTTGATTCTTGTTTCGACCTAGGAGGACATGCAAGTCATCACCTATCCTCCTCAAGGCAATAGCAGACCTCACTAATTGACCATAGCACACTTTCTGGCAGAACCTGGTTGTAACCAAAAATCTTTCCTAATACAGCATGCTTAAGTAGCAATTAGCAATCTTAGCTGATAAGGAAAATGCAACCTTTTTATCCTCACTGATTCAAAATGTATTTGTTGCTTTTCCATTTCTAGAAAAAAGATATGAAAAGTGGCTCCTTTACAGAAGAATTGGGAAAAAAAAAATATAGGAAGTTCCCTGGCAGTCCAGAGGTTATGACTCTACACTTTCACTGCCAAGGGCCTGGATTCAATAAGAAAAAGAAAAAGAAAAAAAAATATAGAAGGAAAGTCATGGGTTCTGCTTTGGTTTTAGCCAGTACCCTCAAACATTCAAAATTGCAGAAGGAGCTTAAGTGTGAGCTGAAATAATATAATCATACAGAAGTGTGTGTGTGTATGTATATGTATATTTATAAAATGTGTATACATGATGTTGGAATGGGTATTTAATGATTAGGATAGTGAGAAGGAGAATTATTTTTGTTTAAAAAAATAACAGAAAATGATAAAATCATTTGCTTTTCCCAATAAGCTCCTATTACATTTTAGGTTTAAGCTAGAAATAGAAAACCATTCCTAACATGATGTCATGCAGCATTATTGCTGGCTTCATCAATTGATCAAAAGTGACACTCTGGATTCCTTCTTGGACAGAATGAAGCTCCAGAGTAGGTTCAGAGCCTGGCAAGGCAGATTTACAAATGGCTGAATGATAATAAACCTTTATGATGTTTTCATATGGAAGATGAGGACCACAGAAGGAATCCCAAGATGATCTTGGAGTTTTGAGTCTGAGTATCTCAGGGAATACAGTGGGTTCTAATAGACACAGGAAGTCAGGAGGAGAAAACAGCAGTTCCAGAGGACAGAAAAAGAGTTTATATTTAGACTTGTGCCATTTAAGGGACTTCAAAATGGAGCACCTCTTGTGAGTATGTGATGTTATAGGCCTAGCCTTTGAAAGCCTAAGGATAAAGATTTTGAAATCTGTGTCCTTGAGCAGATGATGGGAAGAAATATGGGCCCATTTCAACTCCATTTGTATATGAAAGAGTTTGAAAGGTGCTGGAAATTGAGAAAAAGCAGATCTGGCTCTACACTGAGTCACTAGGATTCTGAAGAAATATGAGAGTGGCTGCTACAGAGTTTCCATATGAGGAAGAATCTGGTTGTAAGGTGAGGTCATAAGCTTGTGTATATAGAAGTTTGCAACAGGTCAAAAAGATAGATCTTTATTTTTAGAGTAGAAAAGGGAAATGATGATTATGGAAAGGCTTTTAAGGAACTGCCACTGTCTTATGCATTGATCAGGTAGAAATGAGGTCCTTTTAAACAGTTCAGGCTTCACTAAAACTATAAGCCTTTCTGTGTAAAAACATGAGATTAACAAGTCTCTGAAAGAAATGATCAAGCATTACTTGATATTAGATAATATATAAATATTTGATAAGGACAGATCAGTTCAAAATTGGCTTAAATTTTTCAGTTATATTGACACTACTGCTAGTTGGGAAATAAAGATCTGTTTATTTTAAAGGAAAGGTGACATACCTTGACCAGTGTTCCTCGGAGACACTAATATTTTACTGAGGACACTTAACAAAAATGGCAGTGAAGACTCATGTAGGCCCATGAGATTCATTCTAAGCCCAGTGAGAATTGTTCTGATTTAAACCAGGTGATCCCAGCACAATGCAAGTCATTGACCCTCTCAGGTTATATGAGATTTGAATGTTGAAGAGATGCTTATTCAGTCATGACTCATGCTCAGTGCAGAAGATATTAAGTGGGCTTTTCTTCTTAAATATGTTAGATACAAGCTCTGATTATATCAGTCACACGATGATTTCAAGTAACTCGACCTATGGTGAAATACATTTTGACTTGTGACCTAGAGTGTGTCCATGCCTGTGCCTACTCACACATAAATTGTAACACCCACATATATTTTGTAAAGTTTTACAAAGCAGTTCTTAACTTCCCATATGTGCTGCACTTTCATATGTTCTACCCTCTTTCCTTAAATTTGTCATGATGCTTGAAATTGATTTCATGACCCACGAAATAAATCATAATGTAAAACAGTGATCCACACAGTCATATCTCTGTTTTTTTTCAATCTTCTTTTCTGTAATGTCTTATGTACTCTCAGAACTAATAGCCAATGCTGTTTATTAGTCTCAGCATATGAGAAGCTGCATTATCCCCACAGCTATAATGACTGATTGTACTAAGTATGTATTAGCTAGACAGTATCTTAGTGGTCTTAGATTTATTTGCATTTTTTGTCTCTTCAGTTCAGTTCAGTCACTTAGTCGTGTCCGACTCTTTGCGACCCCACAGACTGCAGCACAACAGGCCTTGCTGTCCATCACCAACTCCCAGAGTTTACTCAAACTCATGTCCATTGAGTTGGTGATGTCATCCAACCATCTCATCCTCTGTCATCCCCTTCTCCTCCCACCTTCAATCTTTCCCAGCATCAGGGTCTTTTGAAATGAGTCAATTCTTGGCATCAGGTGCCCAAGGTATTGGAGTTTCAGCTTCAACGTCAGTCCTTCCAATGAACACTCAAGATGCATCTCCTTTAGGATAGACTGATTGGATCTCCTTGCTGTCCAAGGGACTCTCAAGAGTCTTCTCCAACACCACAGTTCAAAAGCATCAATTCTTTGCACTCAGCTTTCTTTAGAGTCCAACTCTCACATCCATATATGACTACTGGAAAAACCATAGCTTTGTTGGCAAAGTAATGTCTCTGCTTTTTAATATGTTATCTAGGTTGGTCATAACTTTTCTTCCAAGGAGTAAGTGTCTTTAATTTCATGGCTGCAGTTATCATCTGCAGTGATTTTGGAGCCCCCCAAAATGAAGTCTGTCACTGTTTCCACTGTTTCTCCATCTATTTGCCATGAAGTGATGGGACCAGATGTCATGGTCTTAGTTTTATGAATGTTGAGTCTTAAGCCAACTTTTTCACTCTCTTCTTTCACTTTCATGAAGAGGCTGTTTAGTTCTTCTTCACTTTCTGCAGTAAGAGTGGTATCATCTGCATATCTGAGGTTATTGTTTGTATTTAAAGTGATATTTTTATCACATTGGAGTTAGGGCAAAAGACTAGAAAACAGGAGAAGCTTGTTGATTTACAGATGATTTGGTGACTACTAAAACAATTATTATGGTGAAAGAACTCTGATCCATACTCTCATCATCTGCCCTAATTTCACACCCCATATCCAGACCTGGCACTGAGCCCTATCTATATCTTTGATTAGCCATTGATTCTGAAGTAGCCTCTTAGCCCAGTAAAGTTAATTAGACCCTGTTTGGGGACTTTTATTAGAGCATGAGGAATTTCTCTGTCTATGACTGCCTAAACATGAGACAGAAGTCAGGGCATGCTGTGGCAGGTTTTGCTACCAAAAGGGAAAGACCTGCCTGAAGATGGAAGCAGCACAAAAGCATATGAAGTCAGGAGTTGGAAAACCTGATGATGAGTGCTAAGTACAACATTAGAACCCCCATTTCTGGTTGTGCCTGAAGCTTATAAAGTTTCGATGAATGTCTGTCATTTATAATCAAGTGTTGTGATTAAGAAGAACCAGAGCAAAATAGAAAAAAGAAGATGAAGAACAAGAGCACTGAAGAAAAATTGATATGTATATATTAGTGATGATATTATAGATGATTTTATAATTTCTTTTAAAAAAAAATAATGTATTGCTTTTCTGATTCAGAGGGCTGAAATTATAAGGTAGCATTTCTTCAGATGCTGTTTGGAGAGCATCTGAGTCAGATAAGTCAATCTTATTTGGAGATAATATTCAAGATACACCCAAATTCTGTATTTATGAAATGCTGAAATGATTTTATTAATCATTTAATCATGCAGATTTTCCCCCCTTTGTTCTATTACCCTCACTGTTTCTATGACCTAAAATCAACAAATATTGGAACTTTTATTATCTTCCAACATGCATTTTCCAGACAACACTTCCCCGAATGTTGTGGAGGAATGCAAATGAAAGCACTAAGAAGAATTATTAATGTCTCCAGCAGATAGAAACGTGGGAGTAAGTGTCTTAAGTTAGACTTGGTCCCTGGAATACAGAAGGAGTGCATTCTGTAGTAACTCCAGGTTTTTCCCCACTGGAGAAGTGTGGGGTAGAGAGGGAGTGCAAGGGAAGGACAACAGCCGTTGTCGACATAATCATTTTGTGTGCTTGAATTACATGTTTTAAATTTTTTGTTTTGAGATAATTACAGATTCACATGCAAGAAATAATACAGGGTGATTATGTGTCCCCTTGTATAGTCTCCCCCAGTAGTAATCTTGCTTAATTATGCAGTAGCACAACTAGGGAATTCGCAAGCATCAACCTTATTTTGATTTTGCCAGTTTCACATGCATGTGTGTGTGCACGTGTGTTTAGTTCTGTGCAGTTTAATCAAATGTGTAGATTCTTGTGACCACCACTACAGCCAAGATGTGCAAGTGTTTCATGACCTCAAGGATCCTTTTTATAACCACACCCACCTACCACACATCCTCTGACCCATGGCAACTACTAATCTGTTCTCTATCTCAGTAATTTTGTTACCTGAAGCATATTTTTAGTATCTGCGTCTCATATTCTAGAAATACCTAGAATACTTAAATCTGAGGCTTAGGAGGACCCTGACATCCCTTTAGTTCACCTTTTCTTTACTTAAATCTTTTGACAGTGGTCTCTGCAGCCTTTCTATTAATGGGGAGGTGGTGGGGATCATAGTAGAGAAGAGCATAATAAGTCATATCATCGCTCTGCTGTGTTTTAACTGCAGGATCTCTTAGGCTCAGCTGCCTCATGTGTAAGATGGGGTTAATAATTGCACTTATAGAGTGCTTCGAATTTTAAATGAAACAGTGCAGGTCAAATGTGGCAAACAGCCCATTAAAAAGGGATCACTCACTACCATATTACCTCAGTTTGTCTCACAACACACACCCAGAATTTGTTGGAATCCCTCTCTCTTGGATTCTACTCATTGGCCTTAACATAATTTCTAAGTACCATAGAATAAATTGGGTCCCCATTTCATTGACAGCATTTTAGCTCCATGAAGCCAAGTCTTATGCTTGTCTCTTATCTAGGCTCCACTTTCTTTCTTTTTTTTTTTTTTTAATTTTCTTTACTTTACTGTGTTGGTTTTGCCATACATTGACATGAAACTGCCATGGGTTTACATATGCTCCCCCTCCAGAACCCCCCTCCCTCCTCCCTCCCGATTCCCTCCCCCTGGGTCATCTCAGTGCACCAGCCCCGAGCATCAGCCCTGGGCTGGCGATTGATTTCACATATGATAATTCACATGTTTCAATGCCATTCTCCCATATCATCCCACCCTTGCCCTCTTCCACAGAGTCCATGAGTCTGTTCTATACATCTGCGTTTCTTTTGCTGTCTCGCATGCAGGGTTCTTGCTACCATCTTTCTAAATTCCATATATATGCGTTAGTATACTGTATTGTTGTTTTTCCTTCTGGCTTACTTCACTCTGGATAATAGGCTCCAGTTCCATCTTTAACTGATCTCTACATAGTCCCTTGAGGACAGAATTGGCTCTGTTTACCATCATGTCTTCATTTCTTGAAACAGTGCCTTGCTCATAGTCCGTGGTCAAAAATATTTTAGTGGATGGCATGCTTTATGTTCATGATTGCTGTGTTCCAGTCACTCTCCATTGGACCAATTTCCCTTTTATTAAAAAAAAATAGTACCCCAAAATGGCATTTATTAATCTGCCTATATAGAAGAAAGATCATCCTAAAAGTATTTCACTTCTGAGCTCCAACAACAACTATACAGAGCAATGTATAGTTTTTTATTTTTTGAACATAGAAACAAGAAATAGACTTATATACAAACTTCTGGAACTGAATTTACTCCATAATAAAGGGAATTCTATATCTCTTGTTAGGTTTTAATCATGCTTATTAAGTCTCAGCTAGCTGACTGGTTAGTCTGCTAAACCCCTAGACTTTTCCATAGGAGTAGCCACCGTAGCATCAAATGTTTCTTTCATATTGGTTAGAATTAAATCAAAACAAGCAGTGTCATTTTCAGAAAAGAAATTGTCATCAAACCAAGCCCAGAACTATCAGATGAGCTACTTCCAAATAAATGAAACCCCCAGCTTAAGCTTGGCAGATTGATGCCATCTTTTGTCCCCCCATATCCACTACCATTTCTCTAGTTGAGGTCATTATCATCTCACCTAAAACATTTGCAACATCCTCCTAGCTTGTCTTCAGGTTTCTGTTCTTCCCCACTCTTACTGCACCTGGTATGGTCTTGTAGAAGCACCCTCCCATCCTGACCCTTCTTCCTAGCCTGATCTCTCTCATCCTCATCACCCCTTGCTTACTGTGCTCCATCATTTAAGTATCTTCTTATGCCTTGTGAAGTTGCTCAGTCATGTCTAACTTTTTGTGATCTCATGGACTGTAGATCTCAAGGACACTTCTCCATCCATGGGATTTTCCAGGCAAGAATACTGGAGTGGGTTGCCATTTCCTTCTCCAGAGGATCTTCTGGACCCAGGGATTGAACTCAGGTCTCCTGCATTGTAGGCAGACACTTTACCATCTGAGCCACCAGGAAATCACTTCTTATGCCTTAATGGCTTTGTGTTCTTCGTCATTTCTTGATTTTTGAGGATGTATCCTCTGCTTGGAACAGTTTTCATCCAGCTATAACTAGTCCCTCACGTAGACATCACTGACCCTCAAGGTCTTCCCTGACCCCAAGTCAAGGTCAGATAGCTCTTCTCGGGACCCCTGGACTTGCCCCATTGCAACACTTCAGCATGCTGTATTATAATCCCTAGTTTCCTCACTGAAGTTAGAATAGAGTGCAGGGGTTGGGAGGGACTATATTTGTATATATGCTTTATAGCATAGAATAAGGATTATAAGAAGGCTTCATCTTTGAAAACTGAAGGAATGAATTGTTAAAATATTCTGGTTGTTTTTATATGACAAGTGAGTTAAAGTGAATTAAATGGGGGCTGCAGAACAGAGTTTGGTGTACTTCTATAATACTCTAAAAGGAAATGTTCTCATTATGAGTATTTCTTGCAAGCCTACATTATACTTCAAATTTTAGTTCCCAAGCTAGTTTTAAGAATTCTTTCTGTCACACAAACAATTTTAACATAGGGCAAACAATTTCTGCATGCCTTATGAACTCATCTGGAGTAAGAGTTGTACACTATTCACCTTCTTTTCATTCCAGTTATAGACTTTTTGGGTTTCCATGGTGGCTCAACTGGTAAAGAATCCGCCTGCAGTGTGGGAGACCTAGATTTGATGCCTGAGTTGGGAACATCCCCTGGAGAAGGGAACGGGGCTATCCACTCCAGTATTCTGGCCTAGAGAATTCCATGGACTGTGCAGTCCAAGGGGTCGCAAACATTTGGACATGACTGAACGACTTTCACTTTCTTTCACTTTTATAGACTTTCTGTGCTAGGCAACTGGATATTTGAACTCTCTTCGCCTATGTTATGAAGATCCAAGGAGTTCTGAGTTTTTGATTAGCAAGAGGAATCGTGCCTTAAAACATACATCACTCTCAAGTGGAATTGAAACATTAAATGTTTCAGCTATTTTGTAGTAAAACAATTATTTTCAACAAGAAACAGTTGCCATCCAACTCATTCCAAGTCTCCACTTATATTTTTCTTGAACAGAAAGCTTTTGTTTTCATTTTGATTACTTTTTTTTGATGATGTGCCCAGTACCACAAGGTGAAATTAGAAACTTTTTAGTCTCATTTCAGCTTACATTATAGCAAAATTTAATGTCCTCTTAGAAATGAGATGAAATGCATTAGCTCCATATTAGGGATCTTATTTTATCTTGAACAAAGAACTTCAATGAAAAGAAGTCCCCCAAATTTATTTCTGTTATCTGTGGCAGTTTATGGGGCAAATGATAGAAAATTTATAGATACAACCCCCCCCAACACAAGATTATTTACTGTAGCATTATTTGAAATGACAAAGAACTGAGAACCAGAATGTTCACTTAAAAAATGATTGAATATATTACAGTACATCTATACTGTGGTATATAAATAGCCATTAAATAAATTAAATTAAACTCATATCAACAATCTATGATTTATTGTTTAGTGAAAAAATATGTTTTCAGAATCATGTATACAGTACAGTTCCTTCTGAGGACAGCATAGGAAGTTGGGAGAAATTATTTTGTGTCTGTGGGGGAAGAGAAGGAGAGAGAGATATGTGTAGTTTTGAGGACGTTGATAAAAGACAGTTGTAATGTCCTAAGCTGTTAACACTGGTTATTCAGAAAGTAGGACCAGAGGAGAGATATTTCTCTGTATATCTTTACACCATGTCATTTCTTAGAAAGAACAGGATTTCTTTTTGAAATTAAAAAAATATAGTGAGAATTCCTAACAGAAAATAAATGACCGAAAAACAAGAGTAAAATGAAGAGAAGCCATGATAAACCAGGGCTGTCAATCTTATTCCACATTCTATCGAGGGGAAAGGAGAGCCTGCAGCCCTTGCCAGGGGAAGATACATAAACACAGGCAGTGAGAGGGTAGGAAGGGAGAAGGGGAGGTGTGAGAGAGAATATTAAAGAGAAAGATTTCCGTCAAGAGTCTGTAAGATTTAGCATCTGTTGAGAATGCCAGCCTTTCGTTTAATTAACATGGGCTGAGCATATATTTGGTACAAGGTGTTACAGGATGTTAGGGACAAACACACAGTCCACCCCACAACTATAAATGATAGTGAGGAGAGAGGACTATGAAAGGTATCGGGGTGTGGGCACTGGTTCAGATCGTCATGGGAGCTAGCAAGCATTCAACAACAATTTCATTATGGGTGAAGGGAGAAAAGAAGAGGGAAAACTCTATAGTGAGTAAATTGCCAAGACTTTTCCTAGTTTTTACTAGGATTTTTTAATCTGGAAGATTTATTGTCAACCTCCTTTCTGAACAGCTAAAATGTTATTCTAAGTCAGATTGTAGGGCTGCCACTAGAAGAAAAAGTTGACATTATCATTGCATAGTAAGTCTGAGAAAGATGCTTATAAAAGTATATCTAGAAACCTTGATAATGGTAAAAATATAAAATAAGCCCTTTTGTTGTCCTGGTAATATTCTGTATTTTAATCAAGGTAGTGAGTACATGGGTGTTTCTTTTATGATAATTACTAAAACTATGCATACACATTAAAAATATTCTTTGTTCCATCAAACATCTGAAAAAGGAAACAACAAAAAAGTAAATTATTTTTGAGAGGAAGTTAACATTTCTGTAACATACCAGTTTATTTTGTATATCAAACCGTTTCGATGACATTTAGGTAAAAATGTTTGCTTTTTTCTCCCCACCAATTTTTTTTCCTACCCACAATAATTCATTTAAGCAAACAAATCATGATTTTTAATGAAGTATAATAGAAATTTTAAACAAAAAGCAAACATTTAACACTGAAATGAGCTGATGCATCATGAATCCTCTGATATTTATACACTAAGAATATTTTACTTGAACTTAGGGCTTCCATGGTGGCTCAGACCGTAAAGAATCTGTGGAAGAATCAGTGCGGAAGACCTAAGCTCAATCCCTGGGTTGGGAAGATCCCCTGGAGGAGGGCATGGCAACCCACTCTAGTATTCTTGCCTGGAGAATCCCCATGGGCAGAAGAGCCTGGATGGCTACAGTTCACTGGGCCACAAAGAGTCAGACACCACTGAATGAGTAAGCACAGGACAGGTACTGACAAGATGAATAGTGAATATTTTAACAGTATCACAAAGTTGTTAATATACAGCAGCTGAGCAAATCCTAAGCTTCTCATTTCTTTTGGAGTGGGGAAGGAGTGTCCAACTTTTTGAAGGTGTTGAATGCTGACCCCATAGATACCCAGAACACAGCTTGTCAACAAAGGTGAGTTTATTGCTTGGGGCAAAGAGAGAAAACACCCCTCCATAGAACTTTAATAGCATCTCAGAGAGAGAAGGACCAAGATGAGATACTTACTGAGATTTTCAAGTCTTATTTAAGGTAGGTCTTTCAACACAGGGAGAATTGGTTGAGTATCATGACAAAATAGACTAGTTTCAGAAAAAACAGCAGGGTGAAAATTTTGATTCAAGGATTTTAGAGTCTTAGAATGTAAACTGTTATTTGATGCTTTCCATTCAAAAATTGATCAGTTTTTAGTTCTTGGTGTGAACAACAAAGGGTGTTGGAACTTTTTTTTCTTGGTAAGAGCTGTGGAATAGTAAAATTATGTTTATGAAGATGTAGAGTAGTAAAGATCTGTTAATCATTATAGGTAAAATAAACTGTGTGGATGATATCCAGTCTTGGTGAGTAGAGAGTCAAAGACAGCAGAAAGGAGGCACCACATCATTGCAGCTACATGTCTAAATACTTGGCTCATTTAGCCAGTGCCTTAGTAGCTGGGTCACTAATGCCTAGAGGAGGTTGAAACTAATCTGTTATTGGTTGCCATTTGGTATATATTATCTGACTTTCTTTGGGCCTTAGTCTGGTATTTGTTTCAATAATTCAAGGTCTATGCTAAATCATCCTCTTGGTGCTTTCATTCCCTGACTATAGACAGATAGGAGGTGGTAATGGATAAGAGCAAGGATTCTAGAGTCAGATGATGTTTGCTCAAAGCCCATCTCTGTCATTGTAATAGCTGTGTGTCTTATGGCAACTGCTTAACCTCCCAGCCTCTTGGTTTTCTTACTTTAAGAATAGACATAAGAATAAAATTAATCTTGCTGAGGTAGCTAAAAGCACATTTACTCATAATAATTGCTCATATGTTTGCAGTTGTGGTTGCTGTGCTAAATATTACTATCAGTTTAGGTGTCAGAGGTTTCCTTAAAATGTAGACCACTTAAAATATTTTAGGCTAGGGTCAGAGAGTTTTTCCCATATATCAATAATTGATATAGGTTCAATCAGTATGTATTTCTATGTGTTAGGTTCAAACAGAAAAGTAGCCTTGCATACATACACCTGAGAACAACTGGTTTTTAATGTTATTAAAATAAACAAAATGGAAAAAAAATACTGAAGTCATTAGTTTAAAATTTTTAGTGATATAAAACTATCATAAAATAATTTTGAGAAAGATTGTCTTAGCCTTTGTAACTTACATGCAGCTGTTCAATTGTTGTGGGTTGAAACTTGATGAGTTTCTTAACTGATCTGGTTTTTCTTTTTTCTCTGTCATGAAAATAAGATCGATTTTGTATAATCTTAACCAACCAGATTTAGGACTGTAGAATTTGATCAGTTCACCAAATTCCTCCTTCATTTTGTATCCACCTCTCTTTGAGGTCAAACGCAATTGCACCTTTGTTTGTTGGGCTTGTGGCATCACTGGACTTTTTTTTACTTCTCCAGAAGTGGCTAAGAGGAGCATGAGGTACTCAGCTACTGATCTAGTGTCACAGAAAAGATGTCATGGCCTAGCTTACCTTCTAATTGTCAGTCTGTACAGGATAGCAGTGGGAAATCAGAATAAGGGTTAAAATTGAAAAATGAATCACATTTGGGGGAAGTCAGCTCCCTGAAATAGCTAGATTTTTAAGGATATTTTTACCCATGTGTCATACATATCCTAACCTCATGTATTTATGGCTAAGTTTCAGTTCAGTTCAGTTCAGTCACTCAGTCATATCCGACTCTTTGCAAACCCATGAACTGCAGCACAGCAGGCCTCCCTGTCCATCACCAACTCATGGAGTTTACTCAAACTCATGTCCATTGAGTCAGTGATGCCATCCAACGATATCATCCTCTGTCATCCCCTTCTCCCGCCTTCAGTCTTTCCCATCAGGAAATGATGAAGTGATGGGACAAGATGCCATGATCTTAGTTTTCTGAATGTTGAGCTTTAAGCCAACTTTTTCATTTTCCTCTTTCACTTTCATCAAGAGGCTTTTTAGTTCCTATTCACTTTCTGCCATAAGGGTGGTGTCATCTGCATATCTGAGGTTATTGATATTTCTCCCAGCAATCTTGATTCCAGCTTGTGCTTCCTCCAGCCCAGTATTTCTCATGAGGTACTCTGCATATAAGTTAAATAAGCAGGGTGACAATATACAGCCTTGCTGTACTTCTTTTCCTATTTGGAACCAGTCTGTTGTTCCATGTCCAGTTCTAACTGTTGCTTCCTGATCTGCATAAAGGTTTCTCAAGAGACAGGTCAGGTGGTCTGGTATTCCCATCTCTTTAAGAATTTTCCACAGTTTATTGTGATCCACACAGTCAAAGGCTTTGACATAGAGCAGAAATAGATGTTTTTTTGGAACTCTCTTGCTTTTTCGATGATCCAACGGATGTTGGCAATTTGATCTCTGATTTCTCTGCCTTTTCTAAAATCTGCTTGAACCTCTTTAAGTTCATGGGTCACGTATTGTTGAAGCCTGGCTTGGAGAATTTTGAGCTTTACCTTACTAGCATGTGAGATGAGTGCAATTGTGCAATTTTTTGAGCATTCTTTGGCATTGCCTTTCTTTGGGATTGGCTAAGTATAAAGGCTGGAGTTTTGTTGTGAGTTTTTCAAAGACATTTTCACCATTAAGAATGAGAACCAGCTGAAATATGCACCAAGTGTCCTACTCATGATTCTTTGTGTATGTGATCAGGTTTGATTCTCACATATACATTGAAAATAGAATTTGAATGAAAGGTACAGATATGTTTTTTCATAAACCATCAAGGTCATTGATGTAAAGCTTGTCAGGTAGCTAGATTATCTTATAATATTGACACTAACTTAGTTAAATCTTCCATCCAAAACAACAACCATCTCTTTAGTAACTACCCAGCATTTATTTTTGCATTTATTTCTACTTTTAGTGAGCTCAACACTTTATAAAGCTGCCTCTACTCTGATGAGCCAGTGTTTAAAAGTCCTTCCTTACATTAAGGTGGAACTTGTGGTTACACAACTCTGTTATTATCCCTACCTCTGCTGCTCTGAATTGTATTAAATATAGAAAACCCCCCTCTAACTTGATTTCCCCTCAAAGACCCATTCCACAGATAATTGCTGAATATTTCTTTTATGCAAGGATACATAGAAGAATAAATCAGAGGTGATCCCTTACCTCATGGGGTAACAATAAAAAACTTAAAAAAAAAAAAGGTTGCTACCTTATTTTCATCCCACCTCTTCTTTTTCAGGACTCACCACTGATTCATTTCATTTCCCTCAGGTAACATTTATCTCTTACTCCCAGGTCAGACATGTAAAGCAAGAAACCTAACACTATACATGTTTCTCCAGATATGATTTGCCTAATGAAGAGTACAGTGGTACTTATCTTCACCTTGCTGTTAACATTGAAAGCAGCCCTCATGCACAATTGAGTGCTCAGTAAATATTTATCAAAGGCTCTGGACACTCTACTTCTTCTCTTGTGGTTTCAATGGTTTTGGTTCTTCTATTTACTTCTAATGGTGGATGTGACCATAGATTTATGTGCATTATTAAAATGCTTGGGGAATAAATAATGAACCACATATGACTTAGAATTTAGTTTCATAAAGAAGAAATTAAATCCACCTTACAGAATTCCTAGGAAAATACTTGCATTCAAATGAGTCTTTGGTCACAGAAAAGTGAGATTTTTAGTCTAAATAATTCATACTTTCATCTGAAATAACAAAAATATCCCTGCGTTGGTATGTAATTCAGGGTAGATTTCATATACTAATTGTGGACTACACATGGTTGTAGTGAACTTAGTTGATTAGGTCAAAAAATGTTTATTTAATTGCTCACCTTCTCACTTTGGATCTAGGTTTTAGGAAATGTGATGTTAACATATTCTCTGAACCTTTAGAATTCACTCCCTTATATACTACACACATACACACACACACACACACACACACACACACACACACACATTCACACACACAGTGTTGGGCCTAGAATTTTTTTTTCCATGCAGTATTTTCCATGTTTAATTATGTCTCAGTGAGTAATCTTCAAAGAGAGCAGAGACTTCCAGTGTAAAGGCATTTATTTGCAAATGCATCATTTGACTGTAACTGGCAATTAAATGCAGCCAAGTGTGAAAAGGATCTTTGCCATGGTAATATGATTCTTTTTTATTGGTCTCACCAGAAGACTCTTCTCTTTCTGTTTCCCATTCTGGTGCATCAACCATCTTTGTTTAATTCAGTCCTTCTCATATTTCCCAAACAATAATGTTTATACTTGTGAATCTTCACTTTTCTGAACAATAATATTTATGTTTGTGATTCTTACCCACAAGCTTAGGAGCTTTCATTTTCTTTCTATGGTGAATCTTATTTAGCTTCAATTGTACTCTCAATCTATCCAGATCATGCTTGTTTTATTTTCTGACTTTAGTAGCATTGATGACATCTTGCAATACAATGTCTGTAGGCTTTTAAAACAGCATGCTGATTCTTCTCTACAAATCAATTACAATATTGGCAGAATCAGAAACAAGTCACCCACTAGGATCCTGTAAACATCTCTCAGTCAGCTGAATTGGTATGGCTTCCCTGATAGCTCAGTTGGTAAAGAATCTGCGTGCAATGCAGGAGACCCTGGTTCAATTCCTAGGCTGGGAAGATGCACTGGAGAAGGGATAGGCTATCCATTCCAGTATTCTTGGGCTTCCCTTGTGGCTTAGCTGGTAAAGAATCCACCTGCAATGCTGGAGACCTGGGTTCAGTCCCTGGGTTGGAAAGATCCCCTGGAGAAGGGAATGGCTACCCACTCCAGTATTCTGGTCTGGAGAATCCCATGAATTGTATAGTCTATGGGGTCGCAAAGAGTCAGACACAACTGACTGACTTGCACTTCCAGGGCAATTTGAACTAACTCTAATGTGGTATAATCAATCCATCCATTATTGAATCTGTCAAAGCATATAGTCATCAGCAATTATTAAAATGCTCTCAATTAAGTGGTCAAATCAAAGTCCACTCATATAGTGCTTATAGACACTATCTGTGCTGAAATGACATAATTTAAAAACCCAGATACAACTACTAGGAATGATGGGGCATAAAATGTGCCTTTGTTTTGGGAGTCTGATCTCTTTGTAGATTAGCCCCTGAGAAATAATTAAGCTTGGAGAAGATTGCATGGAAGAAATTCTGGGTCTGATGGTAGGAATCATTTTAGGAAATAATTTGTCAAAGTATTTGTAATTATTTCGAGTTGTAAAAAAGATGTTTCAGTAATATGAAACTGTTTTTAACACTTCTTTTAAAATTGTTGAATAGCTTTTGTTTTCCCTATTCAAAACTTGATTATTACAAATGCCAAAGAAGTTCTCATTTTGCTGTTGATTTGCTGTACACTCCTTGTTCTTTCAGAGTAATATTTTAAATTAGCTTGTTACCTCACCTCTAAATATCACTTTTATTTGAGAGAGAATACAAAATAGCTCCTGGGATTTTACCTTTCTTACTCCTACTTTGATTCTCTTTTTAAATTCACTTCCATTTGCAACTGCTGCTTGTCACAAATGAGTAATGACTCTTAACGTGAAAAACAGGATGAACATGATTTCCAATAAACTTGAATTTAGACAAATATACTTTGCTTCTTTTATACCGCTCATGGGTTTATCAACACAGGAATACTGAGGTGGTTTGCTGTTCCCTTCTCCAGTGGACCATGTTTTGTCAGAACTCTGCACCATGACCCGTCCATCTTGGGTAGCCCTACACATCATGACTCATAGTTTCATTGAGTTAGACAGAGCATCACTATGAACAAAGCTAGTGGAAGTGATGGGATTCCAGTTGAGCTATTTCAAATCCTAAAAGGTGATGCTGTGAAAGTGCTCCACTCACTATGTCAGCAAATTTGGAAAACTCAGCAGTGGCCACAGGACCGGAAAATGTCAGTTTTCATTTCAATCCCAAAGAAAAGCAATGCTAAAGAATGCTCAAACTACCACACAGTTGCACTCATCTCACATGCTAGTAAAATAATACTCAAAATTCTCCAAGCCAAGCTTCAACAGTACGTGAACCATGAACTTCCAGATGTTCAAGCTGGTTTTAGAAAAGGCAGAAGAATCAGAGATCAAATTGTCAACAGCTGTTGGATCATTGAAAAAGCAAGAGAGTTTCAGAAAAACATCTACTTCTGCTTTATTGACTACATCAAAGCCTTTGACTGTGTGGACCACAACAAATTCTGAAAAATTCTTAAAGAGATGGGAATACCAGACCACCTGATCTGCCTCCTGAGAAATCTGTATGCAGGTCAGGAAGCAACAGTTAGAACTGGACATGGAACAACAGACTGGTTCCAAATTAGGAAAGGAGTATGTCAAGGCTGTATATTGTCACCCTGCTTATTTAACTTATATGAAGAGTATATCATGAGAAACACTGGACTGGATGAGGCACAAGCTGGAATCAGGATACCCAGGAGAAATAGCAATAGTGTCAGATATGCAGATGACACCACCCTTATGGCAGAAAACAAAGAAGAACTAAAGAGCTTCTTGATGAAAGTGAAAGAGGAGAGTGGAAAAAGCTGGCTTAAAGCTCAACATTCAGAACACTTAGATCATGGCATCTGGTCCCATCACTTTATGGAAAATAGATGGGAAATCATGGAAACAGTGACAGATCTTATTTTGGGGGCCTCCAAAATCACTGCAGATGGTGAATGCAACCATGAAATTAAAAGACACTTACTCCTTGAAAGAAAATTTATGATCAACCTAGACAGCATATTAAAAGGCAGAGACATTACCTTTCCAACAAAGGTCCATCTAGTCAAGGCTATGGTTTTTCCAGTAGACATGTATGGATGTGAGAGTTGGATTCTAAAGAAAGCTGACCCCTGAAGAATTGATACTTTTGAACTGTGGTGTTGGAGAAGACCCTTGAGAGTCCCTTGGACTGTGAGATCAAACCAGTCAATCCTAAAGGAAACTAGTCCTGAAAATTTATTGGAAGGACAGATGCTGAAACTGAAACTCCAATACTTTGGCCACCTGATGTGAAGAACTGCCTCATTTCAAAAGACCCTGATGCTGGGAAAGAGTGAAGGCAGGAGGAGAAGGGGATGACAGAGCATGAGATGGTTGGATGGCATCACCGACTCAATGGACATGAGCTTGTGTAAACTCCAGGAGTGGTGATGGACAGGGAGTCCTAGCATGCTGCAGTCCATGGGGTTGCAAAGATTTGGACATGACTGGGCCACTGAACAACAACAACAAAGTATCAAAACACCTCTCCAGCCATCAGTCCTTGGGCTTTAACACAGAAACCCTCTTGAAAACAATATTTTCCTGTACTACCTTAGGTGATCCTTTTGGAGAAGACTCATTCTTCAAGGCAAGGATCAGGCCTTCCCTTTGGGTTTCACCAAAAGGGTCTAGAATCATACAGTGTATAAGTTGATACTCATTCCATGCTTTGTGAGTGCTAAATGTTGACCAGGTTTTTCAGAATATTATGCTTCTTTATAATCAGATATTCTGATCCTGAGGCTGGTCTACTCTTAAACAATATGGAAGGAGTATCTTTGAGTTTAAAGTGTGAAGCATAGAACTGTAATATTTTGATCTAGAATAGCCAGCAGAGTCTTCTCACCTTCTCAGTTCTACTATAGTTGTTGTCAGTTATTCTGTACAGTTTGATGTTGATGAGAGGAAAAAAAGATTTTCAATAAAAATCACTAGTACCACCCCAATTCAGTTCAGTTGCTCAGTTGTATCTGACTGTTTGTGACCCCATGGACAGCAGCACACCAGGCCTCCCTGTCCATCACCAACTCCTGGAGTTTACTCAGATTCATGCCCCTTGAGTCAGTGATACCATCCAGCTATCTCATCCTCTGTCGTCCCCTTCTCCTCCCACCTTCAATCTTTCCCAGCATCGGGGTCTTTTCCAATGAGTCAGTTCTTTGCATCAGATGGCCAAAGTATTGGAGTTTCAGCTTCAGCATCAGTCCTTCCAGTGATTATTCAGGACTGATTTCCTTTAGGATGGGCTGGTTGGATCTCCTTGCAGTCCAAGGGACTCTCAGGAGTCTTCTCCAACACCACAGTTCAAAAGCATCAATTCTTCAGGGATCAGCTTTCTTTATAATCCAACTCTCACATCCATACATGTCTACTGGAAAACCCATACCTTTGACTAAACGGACCCTTTGGTGGCAAAGTAATGTCTCTACTTTTTAATAAGTACCACCTACAATATGGCAATTCTGACTTACTCCTGAACAACACGTGATGGAAGACAGAAAGGCATAACTTTAAGATCAGTCAGATCTGTGTTCAGACTTCAGGTTCATCACTTACCATTGTGACCTTGGGCAAATGAGTTAAGTTTCCAAGGCTCAAAATTGATTTATCTGTGAATTAAGGATGATAAGGCCTATTTCCTCAAGTTGTCACTAATGGAAATAATACACATAGAGCATTCAGCTCAAGTTCACACAAAATGCTTCTTAAATGGTAGTTCAGACTATGATCCTGAAGCATTTTATCTCACGGTATAGAGGAAACTGGCCTTGGCAGTCACAACTAATGCAGGTGAATCACAACTCCCTTCCTCACTAGCTCTATAACCTTGAACAGTGTAGCCTCTTTAAGCATCACTTCACTCATCCATAGAACGAGAATAATGACCTTTTATAGTTTTCATTTTATAATTGATATAAGTATCTGTAATAATTGGTATGTAATAAAACATCACCAAATAGCAACAGTGTTACTGCTATCTCATTAAGTCTTCACATGAGTCCTATTGTAGGTATAGTTTTATATTTTATTTTATATTTATTTTTTATTTTATATTTTATACATGAGAACATTAAAGCTTGGAGAGTGTAAGAAACTTGTCCAAAGATCAAGGTTCTTAAGTGGCTGAACTGAGGTTTGATTTAGGGCCTAAGTCGCCTTCAAAGTCTGTGCCTTTTCCAAAATGCCAGCCTTTCTCTCCTCAGCACCCACCTCAACCCCTGCTCCCACCCCAGACCATCCCTCACCCCTGTGGCTTTTACTTGCTTCCAGGAAACTTGTCAGCCAGCTTCCTCTTCCTTTTACTCTTGTCGTATTTTTTTTTCAGGCATAATAGAAACATTTGGGGTAAAATAATAATTTATTAAAATTTTCAATGTAAAATTGAGATTTTTTGGAGCATCATCTAAATTGACATATTTCTCCAGAATTTTTAATTCTCCCCATTTCCTCTACTAACATGATGCATGTTAGTGGCTGTCAAAGGCTCTGGGCTTTGTTAAGATCATCTTCAAGTTTCTTCTGTTTGTATCATAATGGTTATAAGAACAAGTTAGTCCTCATCTCAGCCAAGTGCATTTGATACCTTTTAGTTAACCTAAGATAAATGTACAAACTAAAAAAATTTTTTTAATTAAAGAATCATTAAGAAGTCCACTGGTATAATGAAAAGGAAAAAGTTAAATAATAATATGGGCTGCTACCTATAACTAGCTCCCCTTTACTAATGAGGAAAATTTCTGGTGGTAATAATCTATACTAAGGGGTGATTTTGGGGATTTTGTTTACCTTTCACAGATGCACAGGGCAAAGATACTGATTTAGATGCAAACCCTAAACTTAGATCTGGAGGCCAAATCCTGACCCTACCAATTATTAGCTGTGATCTTAGGCAAGTTAGTTATTCTTTCTAGGTCTCATTTTGTCTTCATAAAATTAGGATAAAAAAAGCACTTATATAATAAAGTGTATAGGAAGATTAAATAAGTTGGATCCTATAAAGTACACAGCATAATGTCTGTCTTCAGTCCAAGAAAGCTATTATTTTTATTATGCCTATGCCATGAACTCTAAATATTCCTAAATCTCCTTAGTTACAGAATATGGGATATAATTCCATGATCCAAGGACACATTTCTGGTCACCAAACCTCAGTTAATCATTTACCTGAATTTTCCCCTACTATTCTGTACCATTTTGAATCTTATCTTTAAACAAAGAAAAACCCATGACCCTTCTAGTGTTAGAAGTTTGTGTCAGTATAGCATGAAAACAACCCCTCACATTGGTGAATTTGATCATGCAAGTGGTAATTTCACTTCAAAAACAAATTATGAACTGAACTTAAACAATAAACTTGGTCTCAGCAGTCTAACAGTCCTAGAATGGGAAAGACCACACAATATTTTATCAGATACTTGTAATAGAAATTCATCTTTTCTACCTCTATTGTTGACAGACCAGTCTGGGTATCTAAAACACACTGGGTTTATATTCTACGTTCAAATGTTGTGGGATTTATCAGATTCTGTGGTCTATTTCAAAGTGCCATCAAAATGCATCCATGAGATGGTTAGATAGCATTACCAACTCAATGGACATGAATTTGAGCAGACTCTAGGAGACAGTGAGGGACAGAGGAGCCTGGCATGCTGCAGTCCATGGGGTTGCAAAGAGTCGGGCATGACTTAGCAACTAAACAATAAGTATGTCATGGATGATAATCATGCTATGTAATGTATGAACTTATTCCCACCTGTCAGCTTGGGGCATCTGGGAGGAAGTCAGTTTAATGTTTAGGTCACACACTACATAAAAATATGGGCAATGATACCAGCTTCTGCATCTCCAAAACTGGTCCAGGGGTTTGGGTACCCTCTTTGCTAGGTGGACC
Organism: Antilocapra americana; assembly: GCA_007570785.1. Classification (NCBI taxonomy): domain Eukaryota; kingdom Metazoa; phylum Chordata; class Mammalia; order Artiodactyla; family Antilocapridae; genus Antilocapra; species Antilocapra americana. The sequence continues at coordinate 8,871,053 of ML661893.1, forward strand.
CAAGCACAGGAAGTCAGTTTAATGTTTGGATCACATACTACATAGAAATACAGGCAATAATACCAGATTTTGCATCCCCAAAACTGATCCAGGGGTTTGGGTACCCTTTTTGCTGGGTGGACCCAAGCACAATGGCTTTCTCCCCTGCCTCCCTCTTAGAGCCAGTGGTTCCTGAGAGCAGCACAGGAACTCTGTCCTAACAGTGGGAGAAGGGAGGGCAATGCAGTGCACTCTTGAGAACATTTAACAATCCATTCCCTCTACTTCCCTGCACCTCACCTTTCTCTTCACTAGCTAGCTTGTACAGGCCTCAATTGGCCATTTTTACTTCCTTTAAAAGTTTTCATGATTCTCTCAGACCAGATTCACTGTCTTCCTCCCTCCCCACTCCCCTTTTAAATCTATATTTCTCCTTTGAAGCTCTTATCACAGGTACTGTTATGGAGTGCTAGTTCACATGCCCAATGCACAGTGATGCCACGCAGATCAAAATATTGGAGTTTGGAACAGAGAAAGATTTATTGCAGGGCCATCCAAGGAAACAGGTAGATCATGCCCCCAAGCCCTAACTCCCTGAAGGGTTTCAACAAAGCAGTTTTAAAGGCATGGTGAAGGGAGGGCATGGTGAATTATTGCAAATTTCTTGGCTTTGGAAACCTCTGTCTTGCAGCTGTTCAATGAAGTCAGGTCAGGACATGTTCCTACAAACCTCCAACAAGGCAGATGCTATTCTCTATTCTTCAAATTTTCATCTCTATATGAATGGACTCTTCAAAGTCAAAGCCCTGAGAATAGGCTAAATTTCAGGCTATAGGCAACACACTTTTACAAAAAGTTCAGAGCCAGCATGACTAAGCACAAGCAAAGAAGCACAAAGGTTAAAGTAAAAGGAATAGATGTAATATGGAGTCAGATTTGTTCTTCCCTATCACAGGTACAATTAATGAGTTGTGTGATAATTGTTAAATGTCCATTTCCCCCATGAGAATGTAAGCATCACAACTCTTTCTGTTCTACCCCTCTGTTCTCAGCTCCTCGCACAAGTCGTATATGTTCAATACCCAGGGCACGACTTCTTGCCATGATTGACAAGAATTTGTTAAGTGGACGTGTGAATGAATGAAGGGGTAGAAGGATGAACAGTATATACTGAGAGGAGCCTCTCTGCTGTCCTAGCTCCATACTTGGCAGGTAGGACTCTCTTACATGGATTTAGTTACTAGATGAAGTTTTCATTATGATGCAGCAGATGGAACCTGGTAGCTGGTAGTTTCGTATTCAGATGCCCTCAAAGATTTTCTCACAGAGCTCACCCATGCCCTTAGCTATGGTCTAACATGTGTGAGCACAAGATCCTTGTCTCCCTGAGACCTCGGCTCATGCAAGATTCTAATTTTTTTTTTCCCTCCATTGCACCTAGTTCAGAGATTTGCACACAGCAGATGCTATGTTTAATGAATATATAAAAGAATATATAAAATAGTTAATGAATGTATAATAAAATACACAGAGAATTGTTTTACTATAAAGACTATAACAGCAATTCACCCTCTTGGTCCTGCTCTGTTTGTGTTTTTGTGTCCCCATTTGGGTCCCCACTTATTAACCATTAGACCTACTCCCTTTCTTCTATTGATTCAGCTACAATGTTTCTGAAGCACTTTTAGTCCTTGGGAAGAAAGGGACAATATATAAAAATATGATGATGATGATGATGATCTTTCTTTCATCTCTCCTCAGATGTAAACTTCTAGAGCAAGTACTGTAAGTAATTGAATATAAAATTTCAAAACATATTGCAGTTTCAAAACAATTCCTTATTAATTTCTAGCCGTCTATCTTATATTTATATCTATTTTTTAATTCAGTTAGTGGCATCTTTTCAATTAAGCCACCTAATTACATGAAAGAATAAAAAACTGGTAGAAGCCCAAATAGCAAGAAAGAAATTCAGGTTAAAAACTATTTACATCCCGACTATTTAAACATGGTAATCACTGTGATAATAGACAGCATTTATTTGGTTTGTATAAATCAAAAGAAATATGTACTGTCTTAACAGATCACTGTGAGGAGTCATGGCTGAAAAAGAAAAAAAAAACATTGCATTTTGGACTCCATTGGCTATCTTGTATGTTTGACATAAAAAAATGCCATAGAACATATGACATAGGGTATGGTCTGATCCTCAGTATCAACATATCAAATTCACCCAGTGCTGTGCTAATTTCTGTCTGCTTTCTGCTGGAATCCAAGAGAAATTTCAGTCATTTTCTGTTTCTTTCACTTAAGCTGTGGCAGACCTCAAAAGCAGCCCAGGAAAACTATGAAATCCTGAACTTACAGTAAAAGAGGCAGAAGGAAGGAAAAAAAAAAAAAAGCCTTTTTTTTTTTAAAGGTCAAGGGAACTGAAAGCACCACTTACATAACAGGGTTCAAATTCTGCTTTCCTCTCAAGTTCACCTCTGCTGTCTGGACTGGCTTTCAGCATGCAGGCTTTCATCATGGCCACATCCTCATTACTATGAGCGGTGCCTGCAGAGGGCCGAGTGTGGACTTCTGACATAAAGGTGACCACTAACCGGCTCAAGGTGACCCCTTGATGGCAGTTCACAACATAGCACTTAATATCAATTTGTGATTTGACAATGTGTATATTGCAGCATTGTTATTGTTTAGTCACTCAGTTGTGTCCAACTCTTTGCTACACCATGGACTATAGCCCGCCAGGCTCCTCTGTCCATGGGATTCTTCAGGCAAAAAAACTGGAGTGGGTCTCTATTTCTTCCTCCAGGGGGTCTCCCCGACCCCGGACCTACATCTCCTACATTTGCAGGTGGGTTCTTTACTCCTGACCCACCAGGGCAGCATGTACATTACAATAATATATGCAGGGATCACAGTGCTTTAATAGGGAAAAACAAGCTTATCATTGTTAGAGAAGTTCTATTACTAATCCTTTAAACATAGGAATGATACATCTGTCAAACAGAATCCACAACCAGTAAATTATACCCCTCTGGTTGTGTCTGCTATCTACATGCCAGAAAATGATTAGCAGGAAGGGATGAAAAAGGAAAAGTTTATAGAATGCTCACTAGACATGAGCTAAGTGTTTTATAAACATTTTATCATTTAATTTCACCACTATCCTATATATTAGATTTAGAGTATCTCTGTCTCACAAATGAGTAAACTCCAGCTCAGTTCGGAAACTTGTCCAAATTTGTCCCTAGAACAGGGCCTGGTATACAATAAACACTCAAACATTTATAGCAGAGAAGTAAAGAGGGAGGGGAAATCTGGTAAGACCTAAAATGTTTGAAGAAGTAATATTATAACATTAATAAAAACAAATATTACCTAACACTTGCTATATGCCAGGCAATATTCTGTTTCCCTTATATTCAGTTCAGTTCAGTTGCTAAGTCGTGTCTGCCTCTTTGCAGCCCCATGAGATGCAGGCCTCCCTGTCCATCACCAACTGTCGGAGTCTACCCAAACCCATGTCCATTGAGTTGATGATGCCATCCACCATCTTGTCCTCTGTCCACCCCATCTCTTCCTGCCCTCAATCTTTCCCAGCATCAGGATCTTTTCAAAAGAGTCAGCTCTTCGCATGAGGTGGCCAAAGTATTGGAGTTTCAATTTCAACATCAGCCCTTCCAATGAACACCCAGGACTAATCTCCTTTAGGATGGACTGGTTGGATCTCCTTGCATCCAAGGGACTCCCAAGAGTCTTCTCCAACACCACAGTTCAAAAGCATCCATTCTTCAGTGCTCAGCTTTCTTTAGAGTCCAGCTCTCACAACCATACATGACTACAGGAAAAACTATAGCCTTGACTAGACAGACCTTTGTTGGCAAAGTAATGTCTCTGCTTTTCAATATGCTATCTAGGTTGGTCATAACTTTCCTTCCAAGGAGTAAGTGTCTTTTAATTTCATGGCTGAATCACCATCTGCAGTGATTTTGAGCCCAAAAAAATAGAGTCAGCCAGTGTTTCCACTGTTTCCCCATCTATTTGCCATGAAGTAATGGGACCAGATGCCATGATCTTAGTTTCCTGAATGTTGAGCTTTAAGCCAACTTTTTCACTCTCCTCTTTCACTTTCATCAAGAAGCTCTTTAGTTCTTCTTCACTTTCTGCCATAAGGGTGTTGTCATCTGCATGTCTGTGGTTATTGATATTTCTCCCAGCAATCTTGATTCCGGCTTGTGCTTCCTCCAGCACAAGTCCTCCCTTATATTAATAGACATCTAATTTTACTTAATTATATCAACTGATTTTTACTTATTTGTTACTGACATTAACAATTTAAGACTTACAATAAGGTCAGTTTTACAAATAAGATCATATATTGGGTCGGGTTCTTAGAAGCAGAGCCTGAGATGGGTTTTCTTGTGTAAGTTATTTATTAAGGAAATGAGAGAAGCAAGGAATCATGGGAGAATCCTAGAGAATGAATAATAAACACCACAGTTTAAACTGACACACAGCATGGATGTTTGGCATTTGTATTCCACTTCAGTCCGTCACTGGCTGCAGGCAGGGGTTGGGGTTCAGGCTGTTCTCTGGTAAAGGGCAGCTGTGAGCTGTAGCAGCAAGACTTTTTACTAGTATCAACATCGTCCTCATCAACATCAGCTGTGAGATGCATATAGCTACCTTGGATCGGGGATCTGGGTGAGGCATCAACTGGGTATACTACATCAAGTGATGGGCCTAAGTCACCTGGCTGGTGCCAGTGCCCTTAAACTTGATGACCAGGGTGTGTCATCTTCCCTAACCTTATCCTAGATTAAGTCTCAGAATTGTTTCAGAAATTATTGCTCAGGTTTTGTACCTTTGCGTAAGTGAGATGAGATGCCAGGAACAGATAATAGAGGCAGTGAATTGAATCCAGGAATCCAGGGAGGCCATCCTCCAGAAAATCATGACTGAGCCCAGGGAGGGAGGTGGAGTTTTCTTCTTGAAACATACATCTAATCAGGTTACTCCTGTTATGGAAAACACCAGCAGTTCCTCCTTGCTTTGAGAATAATAGGTTTGCTTCTTAGAATGTTTGCAAAGGTTACCAAAAGATAACTCACTCCAGCCCACTGACTACCTGCTTCAGACATACATCCACGTACATTAGGTCCTGCCCATTGAACCACTCATCAGTCCTCTGACATGCCATGCCTTTCCTCATGCTGTACCTTACAAGCGTGATACCATTTGTGAGTACCACTTCTTTCCATGCCGCCTCCTCACACCACTGGAAATTCCACTTACTGTACAACACCCAGCTGAAATGCTAAGCCTTCCTCCACTGTAGATTTTCATGGTGTCCTCAATCAGAATTAATCCTCTGTTGTATGCCCTCTTTGTGATTTCTTCAGGTCCCTCCTGTGCACTTATTACAATCTGCCTTTCTCCTCTATAATGATGCATTTCCTCACTAAATGGTGATATTCTTAAAGCTGTAAAAGAATCTGGGCTCTTGTAGTTGTAAATAACATAAATGCAACTCAACTAGCTTACCCTAAAAGACATTTTGTTGGTTCCCAGAATGTGGAAGTTGAAAATAAGTGGCTGGCCCCACACATTGGCTGCATCCAAGAACTAAAATGATGTGAGATTTCCTTCTCTCACCTCTGACTCTGACAGTAAATATAGTCATATCCAACTTTGGTTTAATCATTCTCACAGTGAGTTTCCAGTGAAACAGGTAAGCTGTTTCCCCAGCAACCACGTGAATCTCCATAGCTAGTGATTCCAAATAGCTTGAAACTCTCTCTCCAGGTCCCTGTTTGTCCTGCATCCATCAATGCCCACTTCTGGAACTGCTGTGGGTCCAAGGCATGGCATCCTGACTGGGTCATGTCTCTACTTCTGTTTGGTTGATAGCTTTACCAAAATCACATGGATGGATTACCAAATGGAAAAAAAGAGGTTCTGCTACTAGAGCACAAAGATGATAGATAAGCAAAATCAGCAGATATCTTCTCCAGCTTTGAATAGCATTATCTTGGAAAAAGAGAGGGTTTCCCATGCTCACTAAGAGCACAGGAAAAGGAAAGAAAGAGAGAATGAACAAATGATGGAGAGAAGAAGCAGTGGAAAGGAACCCAGGGATAAGTCTGACCAAGACAGCCTTGCTGGAAACCGGAGAATGAAGCATGAGATCTGTAGGGCAGTGTCCTTGGGGAGTTCTTGCTCTGCAAAGCAGCAATAAAAAGCTCTGTCTTAAGACAAGTATTCTTACTTTGCAAGTCTTCAAAATAAGGAGTCCCATAAAACTTTATGAATGTGGGAAGAAAATTCAGAGTGACTTTGACTTTAACAAGCAGTTAAAATGTATTCTCTTCAATCTTTTAGGACCCTAATAAAAGTTACAGGAGCTCAGAAAGGCAAGAGGAGAGCATGTTACATGTTTTCACCTTCTTATTAAACTTTGACCAACTTACACTTAAGAAAAAAAAAAGCAGTCAATTCATAAACTAGAAACAGTATTGATTACTTTGTGTCCAAGGATTACCTTTTCCTTCTTGAGTTTTGCTTTTCTCTTTTGTAAAAACTTACATTTTTCCTGCCAATGTTAAGGCAGTCTTTTCTTAGTCTTAACACTTATTTGCCTTTGAACAGTGTGTTCTTAGTCACACTGGGACATGGTCACAGGAAAGGAAAAGCTGAGCCTTTGCACACAAAAATGACACTGATAAGGCACTATCCTCACAAGCAGGTTGCTCAGATCTGTGTTCTGGGGAGCAGATAAATAGCCACCCTAGTTTCCCAGGGCAAGGGAATTAATTCATGGCTTACATCAGTAGAGGAGGATGTTTCCATCGCAGACATAATTGGTTGTGAAGGAAATCTCACTTGCAATTTGGCCCCTCTGACCTTCATTATACAAACATATAAATGTCAGCACAGCATGAGTTAATTCACCTTCTCACTGTCGTTATGTGTTGCTGGAGAGTCACTATCTGATTATATTACTACAGGTAGTATCCCAGGTGGATAAAATGCTGTCCTTAGCCTCCGTTATAGCAAAATTTTAAAAGAGAGAGAGAGGTTTTAGAAGCAAGACTGCTCAAGGGAAAAGAGACTTGACTGAACAAACACACTGGCCACTTTGAGAACCAAGACACATCATTTGCAAACAGTGACCAGGTCACTTCAAACAGCTGGGTGCCAGAGTATTTTAAATAGAATGTACACATAGAGTTTGTAATTCTCAGTTCTAATCAGTTAAGGCTAGACTGAAATAGAAAAGAAGGCTAAAGTAGAATTTTACATCTAAATTATAATTAAAAGGAAGCACAATACCATACATATTAGGAAGAGACCATGCATCACAACTTTGGAATACAAATCAAACAAACCCCATGAAGCATTATCAGTAATGTCATTGGGAGTAATGAGGCATTAATGGAAATAGTGATCAGTAAATAATAGTGATTATAATGGGCTCATAAAGTACATGACACTAATGTGAGGGTATATGTATCACATTTTGCCGTAGTTTACCAGTTAGTTTTCTTAAACTCTTGAGGATTATTATTTTTCACTAAAGATTTTAACTATTTTCAATAGATGACCAATTGTAATTTACTCTGACTCTTATTTATAATTACTGTGTTTTGAGCACTTACTGTGTGCCAAGTATTTAAGAACTCATTATTTTAATTAACATTCACAACAGCTCTGCAGGATAGGTTGCTACTATCTCTGTTTTACAGATTATAAAATGAAACTCAAAACTTATAGTAGTTCTATGACTGAAGTTACCTGGTGATAATGGAGATGTGATTTGAATATCTCGCAGCTCTGAAGTCCTTTCACTGTAATGCATGCACTCTCAGGGGTGATTAGTGGGTGTCCTTACCTAACAGATGGAGCCATGGACCTCTGCACCACTTCTGGCCTGCCCAACACCGTGGCACTTCTCCATGGAACTCTAGTTTTCAGCTCTGTCTCCTTATGGTGATTAATTGAAATAGACAGTTGCCCAGTATATACATGGCTTTAGGAAAATTGCATAATCTGATTGTTCCAAAGTGCATCCAGTGACCCAAAAGATTTGAGCAGTAGGAGGCTCATATCTATGGTCATCATTTTCATATATCCTCATTTATATTAAAAGAGAAGTGATAAAAGGATCTGGACAGGTTTTTTTAGTAAGAGCAACATTCATGATAATAGTCAAATATGTATGAAGTGCATATGTGCCAGGCCTTGAGCTAAGCACTCTACATACAATGTCTTACCTAACCTTCCCAACACTGTGGTAAAGTATTATCTTCACCAGAAAGATTAAAGATTTGAAAACTTTAAGTGATATGATCAGAGAGTCACAACTGTAAATGGCCAAACCAGAATTGAGCCAGGACAAAGGAGTTCATGGCTTTCTAAGGCAAGGAAGGTAATACAAACAAGTAAAATAGGGCCACAAAGGGGTCATAGCAAATGCCAGAGTCCATGCTGGCTTGGCTGCTCAGTTCCACCACTTTGAAACTATGCAGAAGTGTGTGCCCAGGTCTGTTGATTTTTTTCAAATCTGTAACCTGAATATTTTCAATGTGAAATCTCCTAATTTTAAAATGTCAGCATCTATTTCAAATGTGTTTCTTTAAATGTTTCAAGTACCCAATAACCATATCTGTGGGCTGAAGGAGTCCCTGTCTTCCAGATGCCATCTCTGTTCTAGAGCTTATGTTCTTAGCCCTTGGAGTGCTGTGGTTACAGTGTCTCCTTAGATCTCTGCGAATATCTATTTCCATGGCTATCTTTTTTTTTTTTTAATCTATATCTTCCTCTTCCTCAATAAATGAAACATCATTCCCTGAACTCTCTTTTCCCAGGAGCAAATTCCCACTTCTCTGGTCATAAGACTGATAAATGTTTCTATCTAAACATGGAAAAGGTACAAGGGCCAACTTTAATTAAAAGAAATACATGATGCCCTTGAGGGTTCCTTGTGTTTGGACTTGGGAGATATTAAACAGATACACTTTCAGGGGCAGAATTCCTTCAAAGTTTGGAAACTGTGACCATATGTGTGGTGGCCTCGAATTTTTCATTTTGCTGAAAGCCATCTGCCTCTTGTTATCCTGATGTGCCCAGTCCTGATGGTAGTGCTGTAGCATGAAAATTGGTTCCATCTAGGTTTCCATCTTGGATCCAAAAATTTGTTTCAATTGACAGATTCTCGCTTTAGGGTTTTTCCCTAAGACAGCTGGGCTCCCGGCATGCCTAATCATCACCCCATCTTCAGCCAAAGCAGAAGAGGAAAGTTCCACAGGCTTAAAAAGGCTGAGCAGCAGCACTTCATGCATTTATTCTCCTTCCCACTCATGTTATTAATATCTGGGCAGAAATGTGACAATGAGAAGTTTTGATGTGCACAAGGAAGGTGGCTAAGCAAGTTAGCATTCTCAGTTTAATATAGTACCAACCAATTTGGCTGTGCTGAAAAAAAGGATAGATTCTAAATCTATTTGTAAATAAGGATTTAGTTCCTAAATCTATTTTGCTCGAAATGACTAAATGCTGGGTTGAATTAACAAATAAGCTACAAAATAATGTAGAAAACTAAGAGCTGTAATGAAACATTGCTCTCATCTTGGCCTATGGATTTATAAATGCCATTTCTCTCTGGAAGGTAAGAGTTCTTTTGGTTCATATATATATGCTATTAGAAAAATTGGATTTTAGTAGATTCTTAAAGTACTGTATAATTGGGAGAAGCACTCTAGTTAGGCACGACAGTCATGTTATAACTGAAAGGATGAAAGTATCTGTACATTTCCACAGCCTTTTCCCTCCTTTCTGTGTGCAAAACAGTTTGGACTTTGCCTACTCTGACCCTGCCTCATCCTCTGCAGAGGACTTTTCCACTGATGATGCTGAGTTTGGAGACTAGCTGAAGGGAAAAAAGAAAGCCAACAAGTGCAGCGGAATCTCACCCTCTAGAGAAGCCTAAGCAGGAGAGAAATAACTTACTGAGAATCGTTTGTGTGGAAAGGCAGAGTGTGGCAATGAGGAAGAGTTGTTAGTCAAGAGGGATTACAGAGGCTAAGTGGAGTAGTAGATGATGAGGAAGATGGCTCTGCAGAGAGGAAGAGATAATCCAGAGACTCTGAGTCCATAGAGGAGGACAGAGAATCTTAATGGTAGTCCCATTTATGTTGTTTGAAAGATGCAAAACTTATTAGAATTCCTACTTGATAGCACTTTGAATTTTAAGTTTCTCATGGGCTGAACCACATGGACCATGGTTTTATTAGGGTTAAAACTCAAAATAATATTGCCTGTCCACCCCTCCTTTCCTCTTTATCATGCCCTCTAATTATTTCCAAAAAGACATCGATACTTCACAAAGGTGCACAAACACATATGACTTTTTCTCACCAAAGGCCAGGGGCCCTTTCAATAAATATAACACTGTTCTCAGATTTCAGAATAATTGGCCTCTGAGAACTTAGTCCTTAGGAGTTTACTGTGATTTTTTGGGGGGGAGACAGACTCTTTTATGGTACTTTAAACTTCTTATTCATCCATTTAATCAATAAATATTTACTAACCACTTACCATAGGGCTTCTCTTGTGGCTCAGCTGGTAAAGAATCTGCCTGCAATGTGGGAGACCTGGTTTTATCCCTAGGTTGGGAATATCCCCTGGAGAAGGGAAAGGCTACCCACTCCAGTTATTCTGGCCTGGAGAATTCCATGGACTATATAGTCCATGGGGTCTCAAAAAGTCAGACATGACTTAGCAACTTTCACATTACCATGGAGAAGGCACATGTTCTTGATTCTGATGATATAGTTATTAATACTCCTGTCTCACAGAAGCTATGTTTCATTTTGCACATATACTTTTCTAAAGAAAGTGTTTCCTTTAAGTCCACAAAGCAATGTAAGTGGCAGGTTATGAACTTGATATTTAAGTAACTGGGAAAATTAAATCATATCTCAGAATCCTCATGCTGGAATTATAGAGAAGTAAGAATTATACCAAATATTTCCTCCTTTTATCCATTCCAAAATAACTAAACTCAGAGGAAATTAAAAACATTTACCCTCTGCCGAACAGAGCCTGGCATACTTTGAAGAAGCAGAAGGAGAAAGGGCTGCAAGCTGAGGTCCATTAGGCCACAGTTGAATCTCAGCTGAATTTGTGTGCTTTGAGCAAGTTGCATAACCTAGGTCTTTCATCACTGGCAACATGGAGTTAATAATAGTACCTGCCTCATTAGAGATTTTGTGTGGATTAAATGAGCTAATACAAAGTATTTAGCTCAATATCTGCTAGAGACTCAATTATTATTTTTATCTAATTCCTTAAATAATGGTCTGGAGGAATTCAGATCCTCTTAAGGCAAGACTCTCTTCACAAAAGAAATGAAAGTAAGTTATGCATGACAAAGACTCACTGACAGGTGAAGAGAGATACACTGAGCAACTCAAATAATGATACATAAGGGTGATGGCAGGTCTGTGCAAGATTTAGAACAGATATAAGAGCACAGGCTGTGGTTTCCTCACACAGCATGTGCATTTGTGTGGCTGTATGTGTCTGTATAATCAGAGAAATTATTTCCTATTAATCACAGCTAGCTCTCTGACTACAAATGACAACTTTGATAAGCTTACATCACCAAAGAGACAGCAAGACTCCAGCAGTACTAGTTTTGTGTCCAAGAGCTATTTCCAACTCTTCAGCCCTTTGAAAACTGCCCCCATGGAACAAATTATAATCTGACATGGGCAAACGATGCAAAATGCCAGTGTCGAGCAGCAAAGTGGTTTCCTAGGCAGAGGCCTCACTGAATGGAGAAGCATGTGACATCTCTCTACTCTCGAGGGTTCCTAGTGCTTGGATCAACAGCTCAGCTTTCCAGCAAAATTTTCTGTAGTAAAAGTTTTCTTGATAGAGCAGGAGGACATCAGTCATTCTAAGTCCCAAACTGGTCTCCACATTCTTCATGGGGATGTTGCCAGAGGTTAGGTCACCAGGCAAATGGTTATTCTGAGTGGTCTCTAAGATCATCTAATTCTGATGTTCTCCATTAAACTGTAGTTTCATCTTACTCATCTCAGTGTTGGTCTCCCAATGAGAGACCGAGTTCATCTTCAGGCTCTGTGTAATTCTTGTTGTCACCAGGAAGCAGGATGATGCAGCTAAAGAAGCCCGAGGAGGGAAAGTTGATCTGAATTCAAATCCTAGTTCTACCATATCCATTTCCGCACATGGAAAATAATATCCAGTAAGGCTTAGCAGTGAGGCTTTGAGGATTTGAGATCATCTCTATACACTTACTGAATGCTAAATATTGCTATGATTTATCACTTAGTGTCTCTCCCCATCTCTGTATCAGCTTCTTTCTTATCTCTTCTGCAAGGTTCCTTTAATGGCAGTGTTATCAAACTGTATAGCAGCAGCCGCTGCTGCTGCTTAGTCGCTTCAGTCATATCCTACTCTGTGTGATCCCATAGACTGCAGCCACCAGGCTCCCCCATCCCTGGGATTCTCCAGGCAAGAACACTGGAGTGGGTTCCCATTTCCTTCTCCAGTGCATGAAAGTGAAAAGTGAAAGGGAAGTTGCTCAGTCGTGTCTGACTCTTCGAGACCCCATGGACTGCAGCCCACCAGGCTCCTCCATCCGTGAGATTTTCAAGGCAAGAGTACTGGAGTGGGGTGCCATTGCCTTCTCTGAGTGTATAGCAGTGGGTGTTACAATGTGCTTTGAAGGGAAACTGAGTAACATTTTAACTTTGGACTCATCTTTTTTTAACTTCCTGAGTCTCAGTTCTCTGCTGTAGAAAATAAGGACAATAACAGAAACTACTTCATCCTGTTTGTCACAGGATGACATGTGTGCCACATGCAGAGCTTTTATAGTGTGAGTTACTTTTATTTTGTATTAGCATTTGGAAATTGTCTAACACTGGATCAACTTAAAGTCATCAACCAGTCAAGTAGGAGGTTAGAGATGGTACCTAAGCAACAAAGCATCAGATAAAATAAAAATGGGAAAACTAATTTTCTCTACATCATGCCCAGCCTGAGTGATGAGGAGCAGAAGATAGGAAGCTCTCCCAGAGGTTATGGGGCTTCAAATCTCCTCACTACACATTCCTTGAGGCAGAAGATCATGCCTTGTTTGTCTGGGGACCCTTAGTAATTGGCCCAAAGAAACACTCAGGAAAAACTGTTGGAATAAATAAATCCAAGACAGAAGAGGAATATAGAGCTTTGAGTTATTGCCAGGCCACCAAGCCCTCTGACTTACTTATTTGGCAACCTGGACAATTTACAAATTGGTAACACACAAGGAAAGGCTTCCCTGGTGGTTCAGTGGTAAAGAATCTGTCTGCCAATGCAGGAGACATAGGCTCAATCCCTGAATCAGGAAGATCCCCTGGAGAAGGAAGTGGCAAACCATCCCAGTTTTCTTGCCTGGGAAATCCCATGGACAGAGGAGCCTGGTAGGCTACAGTCCAGGGAGTCTCAAAAGATCTGGGAATGGCTTAGCAACTAAACAACAATAACAACACACAGGGTAGCCTAAAGCTCTTTACAGCTTGTCAACAGAGTACCTGGAACCACAGGCACCTATTCCAGGAGACTTGTAAGACACACTTCAGGGTCATTAAGGTATCTGGAAAGGTCTGACCAAACAGGCTATCTGGTCAACCTCATACAGCATATACTCCTGGGCAAGGTTCAACACAAGTTCCCCAATTCCCTTTCTGGAGCAAAACTTCTGTTAGATCACTTTTCTGGCAGCAGAGTATCCTCCCTAAACATGGGACTCTTCTCCATGTGACCTCTCAAAATCCATTTCTCTCTTGTGATGCATTCAATGACCTCCACTGGTGTGAAAAAATGGTATTCTTGTGGCTCAAAAGGGTTTCTCACCCTCCTCCCTATTCAACAGGAGTCATCTGTTTCTTCCTGCCAGTAGGTCACTTTCCATGTTCATTCCAAAATGCCCCTATAAAGAATAGGGTATAAAAATAAACCCTTCAGTAGCAGAAGTGGCTTGTTGGGTAGCCACCTGGCTTCTCTGAGGTTCTGTTCCAATACTACCCCACCAACTAACTACTGGGTAGGTGGGCTGTTTAGAATGTTAGCTCTGAAGTTAAGACTGCCTCAGTTCACAGCCTTGCTCCACACCTGCCAACTGTATTTCCTTTGGCAAATTTCTTAACCTCACAAAGGTTTTTCTCTCTGGTAAAGAGGATAAGAATACTACCTATCTTATAGCATTTAGTGAGAATTTAATACAGTTATATAAGTAATGCACAAAAATTACCTAGAATTTTTATTTCTGAGGCCAGTGTGAATTCTCAGCATTGAATGCATGTGTTAATGAATGAAAAATAGAGCCAAGTTACCTGCAAAACTAAGAGTAAAATTTTATGATGGTCATAGCACTCAGCCCATTCTTAGTTCTTCCCTCTGATCTTGTTATTCACTAATGTCAGTAGCCAGTTTTAAGAAGGGATTTCTTCTTTTTTTATACTCAAAAAAATATCATTCACCCAAGGAATTCTGAAAGTGAATTAAAATAAAGAGACACAGATGTATAGAACAATCTTTTGGACTCTATGGGAGAGAGCAAGGGTGGGATGATATGGGAGAATGGCATTGAAACATGTTAATTATTGTATGTGAAATCAATCGCCAGCCCAGGCTTGATGCTAGACACAGGGTGCTCAGGGCTGGTGCACCGGGATGACCCAGAGAGATGAAATCGGGAGGGAGGTGGGAGGGGGGTTCTGGAAGGGGAACACATGAATACCCATGGTGGATTCATGTCAATGTATGGCAAACCCAACACGATAATGTAAAGAAAATAAATTTTAAAAAAATATTGCACTTTTACTCACATTTAACTCTGACTCATTATCTTTTCACCTAATGGGAGAGGTTGATTCTTTGGTTTACAGGGTTTAGAAAGAGAGATTTAAGTACTGTGACAGTTTAATTCTTGTTTTTAAACGTGTCCTTAAATAATATGTCCCTGCTTTCTTGCCTTGGCACCCAGGAGGCAACTGGCATGAAGCTGTGTTCTTAGTAGAGAGTACTGAGCTGTCAGGATGCCAGGGTGGCTTGGTTTGCCTTTTCTTCTTGCTTTTAGTTGCAAATGAAGTAAATTTCTGGAAACCACTTACCATGTATGTGAATGGGGACAGGAAAAAAAGATAGTATAATTATCTTCCATAGAATACAGTGCACTGATGTGAGAGTTTTCAGGAGTGAGCTAGAATTACAGTTTGTAACTTTGTCTAGGTCCCTCTGATATTACATTTTTGCTACTTAGAGGAGAACTGACAGGAGTGTTTGACTATTAAAGACAGGTTCAAAAGCATCTGATACCCACCATCCTTTGTATTTTTCAAACACAGTAATGGAACAGGTGACCATCTGCATATTCCTAAGGTTCTGCTGCTATGTGCACCAAGGGACAAGGATAAGAGGAAGTTAGTGGTTGAAACATCTGCTGAAAGTTTCCAACAGCAGTACTGGAGAGAGAAGAACATAGAAATTCCTACCAGTGTTTTCCACACAAACAATCTGATACATTCACTTTGTTCAGGCCACAAGGAGGTGAAGGGAATAAGATGAATGAGGCTCTTTTCTATGCTGGTCTTTTCCCTGGCACAAGCAGCACACCATTAAAGAATACAGTATGGCTCTCTCTACCCTGAGTAGTTTGGCAAACACACTTTGTAGCTAGTGATAGTGCCAACAGTTTGTAGCAGCCTCCACCACAGCGAATCAGCTGTGATATTAAAAAGAAAAACAGCCTGGCAATGTGGAAATTATCCCATCCAGCAGTATTTCCCCAAACAAGAGGCTTGATTTTGCTGCCCAGATGAGAGTGACAGAACTGATTAATCCTTTATTCCACATGTCATTCTTCTCCATCAAATTTTAGTTATTTACTTGTTAATCTTTTATATAAAAAGGCAACATTGTGACTATTTAAATAGCCCAAGTGAAGTGAAGATTTGGCAACTGCACAGTAAAATTAAGCCAGCCAAATGAAGAAGAGAAGAAATCAGGTCATGCAAGGTAAAGAAATCTGTTATTCCCTGAATTTACTGAGTTGGCTCCATCTATGATGAAATCATTTTCTTTTCTGCTTCAGTAACTCAGATAGCCATCTGGATTATTTAATCTGCACAAATAATTTGTCCATATGCTTTTGACCCAAGGTGAATTTTTTTTTTGGGCAATCTGAATCATCTACAAGGCTGAAATTAACAAGGAAATTTCCAACTCTTTCTTCTTGTGCCAGCTCACCCCCGTGAACAGCATCAGTAAGAACAGGGATGAGGAAGAGGTTTGCATTTTTAGCTGTTGAGCAAAGCGGTTTCAGATAGGACAGATTCATGTCTCCAACCCTTGGTGCTCAAATATTGTAGGAGCTCAATAAGCATCTGTTTTCTTTCTTCTTTACCTCTGCAGAGTTGTAGATGTGCAGGCTCTTCTATGAGCTGAGGCCCATGGCTAAGGAATCATCAAAAGACCAGGAGCTAATAGAAGCAAAGGAGAAGCCAGTGATTATTGGGCTCTTGATCTCTTCACCAGAACTTTGTAAGTAATAAAGAGAGGCACAACTAGTACCATGCTGCTTTATCAAACAACTAATTGTATAGCTTGGGGCATTAACTATCTGAGAGCTTCTAGGTTGGTGAACACATCACCATGCCAGGAGGGTGGCATGCCTCGAGAGGGAGCTCTGAACCCCGCCTCATCTCTTTCATCTAGTTGACCCTGAGCTCTATCTGCCCACCCTTACCTTGCCTTATGCATCTCTTCCATTTGGCAATTTCTGAGTTGTATTCTGTATGATAAAATGACAAGTGTAAGTTAAGTGTTTTTCCGAGTTCTATGAACCATTTTACTGAATTAGCAGATCTGAAGGGTGTCGTGGCAACCTTCTAATTTGTAGACAGCCAAGCAGAATGCAGATAGCCTGGGCACCCTGTTTGTGGCCGGTGTCTGAAGTGGTCTTGTGGACTGAGCCTTTAACCTGTGGGGTTTGTGCTAATTCTAAGTAGTGTGAGAATGAAATTGAATTGTAGGACTATAATATACCTATATAACCACTTATAATTGAATAAGCATATTCCTCAGTAGCCTTGCCAGCCAATTCTGAATGAGATAGTTTGGCAACTTAACATTTTTCTAAATGGAAGCTTAGGGAAAGAGGCTACTTATCTTATGACCATGTGCTGATTGTGAGGAAACACAAGGAGAAATTTCCATTTCAGTTTCAGCATATATAAAATGAGCATCATATTGGTATCTACCTCATGAGATTGATGTGGGGATTAAATGCAATATTGCAAGTAAAATGCCAGTACAATGTCTGGCACAAGAAGGACTCAGTAAACAGTAATGAGAACTCCCATTTGTTGAGTACTTACTATACACCAGACATTCTTGGAACTTTACAAACATAGACTGAAGGGTGTATGACAATCCTATGAAGTAGATGTTGCTATAACTATGAAACAAAAACATATGGTAATTAAAGGTAGGTTACTTGGTAGCTTCTTCTGATACAATCAACAATCAGTTAATAGACAACTGTTGGGCACAATGCTTATTGGATGTGGGTTCTGGGCACCCTGGGATATAATCTTAGCTTTTCTCCTTGCAGTCAAGTGACCTTGGAAAAATAACCTCACTGGGTCTCAATTGTCATATCTGGAAATTGGGGCTAATAATCATAGCTAATAGGGTTGTCGTGAGGCTAATTTGACAATATAAATGAAACATGTTGAGCCCACAAGGTGCTGATAATACTCCAGTTCAAAACAGGCTGCTTGTTTTGAATCCCTGGACACTGCACTCACAAGCTGGGTGGCCTTGGGCAAGTCACTTAACCTCTCAAACCGATGTCTTTATCTGTGAGACAGAGAGGTTATGGCAAGGATTGAATAGGTTAAAATACACAGAGTTCTTATCTGGTAAGTGTTCAGTAAATAAATAAGCCTGTTTATAGACATGTTGTTGTTCAGTTGCTCAGTCATGTCTGACCATTTGTGACCCTATAGACTATAGCATGCCAGGCTTCCCTGTCTTTCACCATCTCCTGGAGTTTTCTCTGACTCATAGACACTGAGTCGATGATGTCAGTCAACCATTTCATCCTCCATTGCCCCCTTCTCCTCCTGCCCTCAGTCTTTCCCAGCATCAGGGTCTTTTCCAGTGAGTTAGCTCTTCACATAATGTAGCCAAAGTATTGGAGCTTCAGCTTCAGCATCAGTCCTTCCAATGACTATCCAGGGTTGATTTCCTGTAAGATTGACTGGTTTGACTTCCTTGCAGTCCAAGGGACTCTCAAGAGTCTTCCCTAGCACAACAGTTCAAAAGCATCAATTCTTTGACGCTCAGCCTTCTTTATGGTCCAACTCTCATATCCTTACATGATCACTGGTAAAACCATAACTTGGTAAGACCATAGCTTTGACCATGTGGACCTTTGTATCAGTTTTTATATAATTGACAAGGCCAAGCAGGAGACAGTATCAGACTAAGATCACAGTCAGACAAGTCTCTGAGGGTTTCAAGGAGACAGAGGCTGGGCACTGAGTGATGGTCAGAGAGTAAGTCTGAGTTGAACCTCAAGTTCAATTCAGTGCATAATTTACTAGTGTGTTAGGCTCCGTACTAGGTTCCGGATACTAAAACATGAGTTATGGGTATTCCCAGTCTGGGAGAGCTGTCCATCTGTTGGGGTAGATGGATTAGGAAGTATCTATCACAGTATACCAAGTTTTACAGTAGAGAAAGGCACATAACAGGGAGAAGCCACATAAGAATGATGGGAGCAGTGGCATGAACCTGGGGGAAATGGCAGGAAGCTCAGAGGAGACCAAGGAGAAAACTCGGTGAAGATGCTGGCTATCAATCTACTTAACTGTCATGCTATCTTGAAAGAACTCAGATGCCTACAGACATGAGAGACGACACTGTAAAAATATTTGAGAATTTTTTGAAAGGGGCTTGGATCTGACTGTTGATATTGTGTCCTTCCATTTTGTTAACTGTAACTGCGGTGTCCCAGGTATTCCTTGTTTTCTAAAATTTAACTAAGCTAAAGGGTTGTCTGGGTTCCAAGCTAAGACCTTCCAGCTCTGCTCTTTGTGTTAAGTAAGACATTTTATGGCAAGTGACAGAACCCTATTCAAACTGCATTAAGCAAAAAATGAAACTGATTGTCCTACTTAACTGGAAATTCAAGAAATCCAACAATGTTTCTAATTTAAAGCCAATCTAAGACCTCCAACTAGATAACCATGTGCCCACTTTCCCTCCTCATTGTTCAGCTCAGTTTTTCTCCCTGTTGGCTATTTTCTCAAGGAGGCTCTTCGAATAAGCAACCCCCAAAGAGAGTTACATTTTTTTATCAGTAGTTTCTACAGAAGTTTCCAGGATATTTTCATTGCCTTGGTTTGGGCAGATGACCATCCCTGAACCAATCACCATTGACTAGAGGGATGGAGTGTTCTGATTGGTCATGCCTGGCTGGGCATAGCCCAAAAGCCATTGGGTAGGATCCATGATACTCAAACTGAATGAACTGACATTTGGAAAGAAGTGGTTCTACAAAAACATGATGAGCTGAGAGATACTTTTATCCAAACAGTGCCCTCTAAAGGAAGAAGGAAGTAGATGGAAGGGGGAAACTGTCATTTCTGTACAACAGGTATCTCCAGCTCAGTCAGTTGAATCATGGATCTGTTGTCACCCTCATTATGGATTGAATTCTTTTGACTTTTAAAACTATTTTATCTCCCATTTTTAAAAGTTCCAACTCTTTTATTCTTGCACCTCTTGTTCTGATTTTTATAGTTTTATAGTCATTCCATGAAAAAATATGTTTGGTAAATATTTTATGAAGAGATTTTACCTCTACCTAGAATAGCAGTGGCTGTGTGTGATTTGGACTGTTCAGTGCATACCTTTTGGTTCTTAAAGCTGCACCAGTTTGTAATGCCTGCAATATTTCTACCAAAGGGTAATAGCAGTGGATTATTCAGATGTTGAGCACTGGGGTTTCTGACCTGAAGTTTGACCTCTCTCTCTCATCTCTATGTCTCCCTCTCTCCCATTGAATATACGTGTGATAGTATGTTTACACAGAAGCAAAGAATATTCTCTTAACATAGACCCAAATACAGAATATTTGGACATGTTTTCAGTTTTTCTCCATGTTCCAAACCTTTTTTCCTTTTTGTTTTATTTGCTAATAGTTGACTTTGACTTTTCAACCAGCTCACTTGTTCCAAAGAAGGACACTAAACACCATTAAACTGAAGTGAAAGTGAAATTGTTTAGTCGTGTCCAACTCTTTGCGACCCCATGGACTGTAGCCTACCAGGCTCCTCTGTCCATGGGATTTTCCAGGCAAGAGTGCTGGAGTGGGTTGCCATTCCCTTCTTCAGAGGATCTTCCCGACTCAGGGATTGAACCCCGGTCTCCCACATTGCAGGCATACCCTTTACCCTCTGAGCCACCAGGGGCACCACTAGACACCATGAAAAGCCTTAAAAAGTGGAACTATTTAGCACACTTTAACTTTTTTCTCCTACTATCCTTCCATTGTAATTGTTTAAAATAGCTTCAGCCCCAAGCTGTCACCACTTTCTTTTCAAGTTTGATAGTATGAACTTGAGGTACCATCAATTCTCAAAACCTTGTTTGTCCACCCATTCAAAAGCTTCTGCCCCACTATCCTAACCTAAAAGAGTTCATATTTTATAACTGAAGGAGCTAAAAATCCTTCCCATGTGAATATACAAAGATTTACAACCCCCAAAGCCTCAAGACCATAGGCTTAACCAGTAGAGTTGCCCCCAGAAATCTCATCTAGATATGAGTTAAGTTCTATAAATTGTGCTGCTGCTTTCAGCTTGCAGGGAAGTCTTCTGAGTTTTGTCCTGTGGCCATACATGGCCCTGGTCGACTTACACATGTGACTTAAGTTCCTCTAAGAGCACTGTGTTGAACAAGCACACTCTAGGCGATTGTGAGCAAAGTGTGTTTCTCCTGAATTGCATTCTTTGCAGTTCTTCACTCAGAAAAATGGTTGTAGAGCAAAGAAGCTGAGCTGAAGAAACAACTCCAGGATAAACCCTACCAGACAGTGTTTTGACAGCTTAAGAGCTGCCATGGGGTCTATCATGTGGTCAGGCTTCTGATGGCTTGTCTAGACACCTGGCCATCCAAGCTCCTATTTTTCCCTGATTCATGGTAGACTCTTAAAGTCTTTATTTATAACCTAAAGAAACTTACACACACCCAGAAAGAAGAGGGTAAAAACCTTTCAAGGAATTTTTATAGATGTCGTTAATGGACATGGTGCTTCCCACAGTTCTCCAAGCTCTGTGTAAATGGTTTAATATTTTCATCTAGTCAACAAATTTCCTGCATAGATAGGAGAGCTCAAACATCTTATTTGAGAATGACTCTGCAGCTGTGCAAATATAGTTTGCCTGAACATTAATCCATCTGTCAGGTGAGATTTCCTTCTTTAAATAGCAAAAATTCCAAGTGTGGTGGATTAGTGTCTATGCTAGAAGAGTTCTCAGCTATGCAAAGCTGAGTTGTAGTTACATCTGTTCTGGATCCTCTGGGTATTTGGATTTTGGGTTTCCGTGGGAAACAATGGACAGTCTCCTCTAAGTCACACTTGGCCCGAGAGTTGCAGCATCATATTTAATTCTGACCCACTCAGTGAAGGATCCCTTAATGGTTCTAGGCATCTTTATTGAAATATTTATTTAAAAATATTTGATCCATGTTGTGTGCCAGACCCTGGGCTGAGATCTAAGGGAAAAAAGGTGAGAAATATATACTTTCAAGGAACTTGCAGTCTAAGTGAAGGGTGGGTATTACAACATAGCCTGATAATGCTTCATGAATCAAGACAGAGTAATGCCCCAACAGGGAATGGGACCAGCTCTGGACAGAGAGTAGTATTTCAGGAAGGATTCTTAAAGGAGCAAATACTTGACCTGGGGATTGAGGAACAAGTAGGAATGGTGAGGGGCAGGAATTCTAGACAGAGGGACCACCATCTGCAAAGTCACTGAGACATAAGAGAAGTGTAAAAAGGAAACTCTAAGTGGCTGGAGAGAGCCTATTAGGGGGGACATGGGACAAACTTGATAGGAGTTCAAACAAGAAGGGCCTCTGAAAATATTCTAAAGTGTGGAGCCATTAATGGCTTTCCATCAGTGGAGTAGTGTGAGCAGGTCTGACTTTCTGACAATTTACTTCTGGTTCTAGTATGGCAGATGGCAAGTCACATTTTATTTTCTATGTCAAATGATTAGTAATTTATATAGCATTTCTTCTTTATTGTCTGTTCCAGAAATGGCAAATTTGTGCTACAGTTCTTTCTGCAGCCATGAGAGATGTTGCTAATTAGTTTTACCATCTTTCTCACTAAAATCAGACACAATATAAACCTCTTCTTTCAACTATAATAGGCAAACTTTCACTATTAACTACTTGTAGTTGACACTGAGCTGAGTCTTTAGTCCTCCATCCCTGGCCTGTTGCTTGCAGGACCTCATTGTTCTGTATGCATTTGATGTCTGTCTTTCTCTTGTATTGGTTGTCTCCTCAGCATAAGACGACTCATTCCCAGTGCAGCACAGTCCCTCTCCTTTTTTTCCCTGCCTCTCTCTCTATGCTGTCACCTCTAGTTCTTCACTTTCACCATGAGGGTCCTGAGTCTATTTTGTTTATCAAATCTGGGAGACATATATCAAGCTCTGCAGGAGTCCCCTGGAACACCCACTGGCTTGGCTTAGGTGAGAGGGAAGTACCTATCCACTCCTCTCATTGCCTAGATTTCCCAAAAGTTGACTCGGAGACACAATTTAATATGTAGGTTGATTCCTAAGAGGTATTTGTGAGATGAATACCTGTGACAGGAAGAGATGGAAGCAATTGCACAGGGAAGGAATAGAGCAGGTGTAGGGCCCAGGGGCATCCTCAGCCTATCCCACAGGGAACTCTAGGGCCCTCACAATTATTCCTCACCTCAGTCAAACCATTAGATATGGATCCCAGGAAGAGATGTCCTTAGATGGGGTCATTCTCTGCAGCTGAGACAAACTCAAAGAAATTCTCTCCTCTTCCCTCAGCCCCTCCTACCTCAGCTGATTTTAGAGACAGAGGAGAGGGATCACTAAGGATTTTAGAGTTGATTTTAGAATTTCTCAGCCTACTCCAAAGAAGTGCTTTAATTAAAACTTCTGTTAGTTTATAATTTTTGTTTATAAATTTTGGAGTGTCAGCTAAAAACTAATACCCAGAGTTCCACATTACCCTCCTGCTACACACAGTATCTTGTTACACTAAAAGGATTGCAGATTTTGGGTGGTAAAAGCCGTGAGTTGTATCCTATAACATTATATGGCATAGCAGCTATGAAATGCCCAAACTTCAAGTGATCTTTTCTATGATCATTTGATATGCCCTGATTTGGAGTTTGGAAAATAGGGTCACTATATACAAAGGACTGGGTCTTTGCAGGTGGCACTAATGGTAAAGAACCTGCCTGCCAGTGCAGGAGATGTAAGATACATGGGTTCGATCTCTGGTTCAGGTAGATCCCCTGGAGTAGGGCATGGCAACCTACTCCAGTATTCTTGCCTGGAGAATCCCATGGACAGAGGAGCCTGGCAGGCTATAGTCCATAGGGTTGCATAGAGTCGGACACGACTGAAGCAACTTAACACACACACACACATACAAAGGGTTTAGCATAAATCTGGGCACAAAAAAGGTATCCAAAAACACTTGGTGCTGACTCACTGGCTTTTACCATAGAAGCTGTATTGAGTTGTTAGGTGAGTTGGGCTTATGGCTGTATGCAGTGCCTGTAGCTTCCCAAACACTTCTGAAAGGGGCGTTTTTACAGATAACTTCACCTTTCTTTCTGTGCCAGTTATAATTCATCCCAATCTCTATGGGAGCCTATTTACCCTTTTCTGCTCACAGGATAATAAAACAGACTATTCTCATGAGTTCTTTCTGTTCACTTCCTTAGGTGAATTCCTATATAGCATAGTATGGTGGCCATCATAAAACTTTTCAAGATTAGGTTTGCCTTGCAGTTCTGCTACAACTAAGCAGAGGAAGTAAAAAAGAGGAAATATACCAGGAAATTGGTAGGTTGGTGACCATTTTCAAGATCTGAATTTTAAGTCAACAAGCTACTGTTCAAGGCTCAGGCTCTGAAATGGCCTTAGATATGTTACTTCTTCACTCTCTCTGCCCTGGTTTCCTTATCAATAAAATTCAGACGAGGGACAGATTCTTGTTTTGTCCAAAATTTTGTTTAGTTTCATGTATGGAGTTTCCTGAGATATAATTTTGCTCCATGGGGTAGAACACTACAGTTGACAGACAGGCAGAGGAATTAGAGCTAGTAACAGATATTGGGAAGGAGTGACCAGAAAGATGGGAGAAAAATGAGAGAAGTATAAGGTCCTGAAAAGCATGACAAGAGAGGGTCTTAGGAAGGAAAGATTAAGGAACAGTTTCTAATTTCTTTAGATGTCAAATAATATAAGTACTGAGAAGAAATGGATACTTGATTTTAATGACCAATAAGTAGGCTGAAGAATGATTAGATGTGAGAGTAAAGAAAGGCCTAGAAAGAAACACTCCAATATATTTATTTCTGGTTCCTTTAGTGAGGAGGAGAATATTAGAGAGGAAGGCAGAAGAGAATATTAACTTAAAAAAAAGTCCTTTTATTGGTTGACCCTGTAATATTTTTGTAATTTTTAAAAATCCAAATTAAAGAACGAATGAAAAGTGAAAAGGTAAAGAGAGCAGTTGTTAACTCTATTTCTAAGAAGGTTGTCTAGTAAGTATACATTTGACACAAGATTTTGTGGCCAAAGAAAAGGAGTCTTTGTGAAAAAAAATTTTTTTAATTATTCACATTTGACTCAAATTTTACCATTTCACCACTGTAGCTCTTCTCCAAAAGTCTTTTCACGGGCAGGAAAGAAGGATGAGTATGCTGAAAAGAGAAAATAGGACCTGATACATAACAGACTTCTTCCACTGACAAAAGTCATTCTGGAAGCTGCATTTGTACTACTTACATATTTCTCTAGAATGAAGTGTCATTTCAAGTGCAGTTTTTAGAACTCAAAGTCAGTTTTGCATTTTTGTAGAGACCTGTGATGAGAGTCACCTCAGAAGAGCGTGATACAGAGGCAAGCTGACAGTCTCTCCTTAAGCAATCTTTCTAACTGCCCTCTATAGCTTCCAGAAGCTTTGCAGCTTTTCTCTGGATGAGATGGGATTTTTTACTCGAGCCTAGATTATGGACATCATCCATAAACCCAACTGAGGGAGGAAGATATAAATATAAATAAACTTACTATCTTAAGCCATGTTTTAAAAGGTGTGTGTGTGTGTGTGTGTGTGTGTGTTTGCATAGTTAAAGAAGTTGGAATTTTGTCAATTTCCTGGCACTACTTGGGAAAAAAAAGGTTTATGGTTTAAGTGTGTTTAGAGGAAAAAGAGGGGAAAGAACAAACAAAAAAATGTTTGAGCTCAGGAATGAAAGTACTATAAACTTGGCAACTGCTGGAGCTTTGAAAAGAATAAGACAAAAACAAAGAGGTGGGGTGGTAGCTGGAGGAAGCTCAGTCACTTAGCAATAAAATTTTGTCATATTCTTTTAGTGAAATGCTAGAAAAACTTTTTTCTGAAATTTTATTCTGTATAATATGAAGTAAAATATCCTCTTTGGTCATAAGAGTGCATCACATCATCTAAAATGTCTCTTACCTATAGAAAACTTTCCTCTAATCATCAATAAGACCACACATACTTCAGCTAAAATTTCTAGTTTGAAAGTGAGGAAGATGTTTTTAGGACACATTCAAACAATAACCAATACAACAAATACATGATCAGTTCAGTTCAGTCACATAGTCATGTCTGACTCTTTGTGACCCCATGGACCACAGCACGCCAGGCCTCCTTGTCCATCACCAACTCCTGGAACTTACTCAAACTCATGTCCATTGAGTCAGTGATGCCACCCAACCATCTCATCGTCTGTCATCCCCTTCTCCTCCTGCCTTCAATCTTTCCCAGCATCACGGTCTTTTCAAATGAGTCAGCTCTTTGCATGAGGTGGCCAAAGTACTGGAGTTTCAGTTTCAACATCAGCCCTTCCAATGAATACCCAGGACTGATCTCCTTTAGGATGGACTGGTTGGAGCTCCTTGCAGTCCAAGGGACTCTCAAGAGTTTTCTCCAACACCACAGTTCAAAAGCATCAATTCTTTGGGGATCAGCTTTCTTTAGAGTCCAACTCTCACATCCATACATGACTACTGGAAAAGCAATAGCCTTGACTAGACAGACTTTTGTTGGCAAAGTAATGTTTCTACATTTTAATATGCTGTCTAGATTGGTCATAACTTTTCTTCCAAGGAGTAAGCATCTTTTTTAATATCATGGCTGCAGTCATCATTGATTTTGCAGCCCCCAAAATAAAATCTGCCACTGTTTCCATTGTTTCTCCATCTATTTGCCATGAAGTGATGGGACAGGATGCCATGATCTTAGTTTTCTAAATGTTGAGCTTTAAGCCAACTTTTTCACTCTCCTCTTTCACTTCATCAAGTTCTTCTTCACTTTCTGCCATAAGGGTGGTGTCATCTGCATATCTGAGGTTATTGATATTTCTCCCAGCAATCTTGATTCCAGCCTGTGCTTCTTAAAGCCCAGCGTTTCTCATGATGTACTCTGCATATAATTTAAATAAGCACAGTGACAATATACAGCCTTGATGTAATCCTTTTCTTATTTGGAACTAGTCTGTTGTTACATGTCCAGTTCTAACTGTTACTTCCTGACCTGCATACGGATTTCTCAAGAGACAGGTCAGGTGGTCTGATATCCCCATCCCTTTCTGAATTTTCCACAGTTTATTGTGATCCACACAGTCAAAGGCTTTGACATAGTGAATAAAGCAGAAATAGATGTTTTTTTTTTGAACTCTCTTGCTTTTTTTGATGATTCAACGAATGTTGGCAATTTGATCTCTGGTTCCTCTGCCTTTTCTGAAACCAGCTTGAACATCTAGAAGTTCATGGTTCACGTATTGTTGAAGCCTGGCTTGGAGAATTTTGAGTATTACTTTACTAGTGTGTGAGATGAATGCAATTGTGCGGTAGTTTGAGCATTCTTTGAGCAAATACAGGATAATGAAGAATAATAGAGTATAGAATAAGTACAGTGAATACATGAACCCATCCTTCTTAGCTGATTATCCTACCACCTATTGATAGAAAAAAATACTTTTTCTAATATTTTATTTCCTAATTGGTGCATCTCAATTCATGCTGCACCCAGACTTTGTTCTTTCCTCTCTGCCCCTTGGGAAGGGATTCCATCATTCTATTCAAAACTAACTCCTTGATCTCTTCTATTCTGGCTTCTTCAAGGAATTTGACCCATCACTGTTTTTTCTTTTCTCTTATATCTCTAGCCTTGTCTTTTTTTCTGTTCAATGCCAACGTACTCATTTTCTCCAACTCTTTTTTCTTTTGTCCAACTATGAACTGGTCTGACCATGTGACACTTCCAAGCTTTCTTCCTATTCTTCTTTCATTGCCAGACTCATTCTGAGCTGTTTTGTCATTTCTCTATTTCTTCCTCCCAATCTGTTATCTCTGAGTTCTACTCCTAATGTCCACTAAACACACTATTTTTTCAAGTCATCTGTGACCTCCCAGTTGCCAGATAAGATGGACATTTCTTAGTCCTTATAGGTATCTCTATGATTTAAGACACCAATCACAATTCCCTTTTGAAAGTTTGCCCTCTTTTGGATTCTGCACCATCAAAACCCTGGTTTGACTCTTTCCCTCTTAGTTCCTGGGTAGACTTCTATTCTAACAAGCAGCCCCACTGCAGCCCCTTGACTTCTTTCTCTGTGTGCTCTCTGTCTGGGTGATTTCATCATTCATTACAATGGCTCCAGACCTAAATGTTCCTACGTACTGTTCATATCCACTGGAGTGTTTCATAGACTGTTCAGACCCAATATGACCAAATGGAACTCCAACTGAATGAGCTTCTGTTCCAGAATTGCCTTTGTACTTCATTGAAGGGCACCATCATTCCCCAAGTTGCCTTAGCCAGAAACCTAAAAATTATCCTTGGAAACTGTCCTTTCATTTCCTTCTATCCTAATCCTTCTTTCTTAATTGATGTCCAGTCAGTCCAGCTGCCTCTATCTGCTAAGAATTTCAATCCACCCACTTTTCTCCACCCCTATTACCACTATCACAGTTCTCCTGGGTTATTACTATAGTCTCTTGCTTCCATTCTTGTTTCTCACTAATTCATCACACTACAGCCCATAGTGGCACTTTAAAAGCCCTTTAGTATCTGTACTCTGTCCAAATAAATATCCTTTATGTATACCTCCTGTTCAACAATTATATAATTGTTCTGTTCTGGGATTCTCTAAGCTCTCTATAGTATTTCTTTCCACTTTTTTTGCCTCTGACTATTCATTTAAGGACTCTTTCTTCAGGACACTTCCTTGTTCATGGTGGGAAGTCAAATCAGGGTAGAGTAGAGAGATGTCTCCCCACTCACCTCCATGTGTTCCTTCTGCCATGACTCTCTTGCATTTATGGTTATTATTTAATTGTCTCATCTCCTCTACTAGAGTATAAGCTCAGAAGGGACAAGAGAAATATTTAACTTATTTTCAACAGTATCTTCTGGGACTTGAACAGCATTCTATCCATTGAAGTTGCTCAATTTGTTTAATGCTGGGTAAATCAGTGAATAAGTGAGTGTTCTAAAATCTGCTCGTGGAATAATGCATTTTGGTCCAAATCATTCTGCTATTAAAGTTATGGAAATCTTTTCTCATTTATAAGGAAAACTTAAGTCTAGAGTTATCTTAAGCTCAAACAACATGCCATAAGGTTTCCATATGTGCTATTAGTCATACGTGTACCACACTCTGGAAAACCCTTGAGATGTGAAATAAGTTTGAACAGCCCAGCTTGAGTGCCTCTTATCACTCTTTTAAATGTCTTACCTCTCTGCTTAGATTCACCTCCACCTCCTAACCCCCACATATATTGATGTGCTCCACATAAGGGCACCTATTAGAGGGCTAGTGAAGGGGAAATCCTGTCACAAGCCCTAGGTCTGGCAGAAGGCTACCGAGAACCCAGAGGAAGGGATATCATTTTCTGATTTGTGTGCTCAGAGAAAGCACATTTTTGCAGTTTGAAAGGCTACCCATGTGCCAGCCAGCCCCTACTTTCTAGAACTCCCAGTGCAAAGTTCAACTGGCTTCATGGAAATAGCCAAAAACAGTTATGTGCAAACTGGCTTTTTTACCCCAGTTTCTAATGCAGATGGTTCAGAAGATTTAATCTAGTTGACCACTAACAGGCCTCACTGTTTCAACATGTTTTTATCAGTCCCAGTTAAGTGTTTTGGATTTTTTTCCCCTCAGTGACAGTTTTGCTAAGGCGACCATTTCTGCTTTAGTAAAGGCAGCCAACAATTTGTCTTTTGGTTTATGGGGTCACCCTACATGACCATTTTGTGCCATTCTTGGGTGGAATGAAGGGAGCAGCAATAACCTCAATTCTAGGAATTTAGCTCAGTGATTCAGCAAGCTGGGAATGTGCCCAGCTTTCTTTAAGGAAGCATCTAACCATGATTGTTTTATTCAGTTCTCTAAATGCAGTGCAAATCATGCAGTTATTTTTCTGATTGTAAAGTCTTTTGGTTTTGGTCTTTAATTGTTTAAATGCAGTTTTTCAATTGTCCTTTTGGGGATGTGAATGGGCGGGGAAGAAGTGGTGCATGTTGTATTTGAGAAATGCTAAATTAAACAAAATCAAATTGCCAGTTTTTCTACAGTAGGATTTATTAAAGATTTTATTTTCAAAACTAAATTATGATTCTCCAGGGATTAGAGACTCTAATGTGCGATGTTTTCATACATAATTGGTCAAGAAACCCTCTTCAAAGTGCAAGTCTTCAAGGATTGGTGTTCCATAGGACCCACCCTGGTAAACATTGGCCAAGGTGTTGCCTTCCAAAATTGCTTCTGTAGCATTCCCTCCAAGTGCCTGGAGCACCAGCACACAGGTCATAAGATTTAAGTCACCATAGTATGGAATCTAACAAATGGCATTTTAAAAATTTAACCTCTTTATTTATTTATTTTATTATTGGTTTTGCCATACAATGACATGATATCGCCATGGGTGAAACCCCTCCTGACTCCCTCCCAACTCCCTCCCCGCTGGAAATCTCGGTGCACCAGCCCCGAGCATCAATCCTGGGCTGGCGATTGATTTCACATATGATAATTAACATGTTTCAATGCCATTCTCCTATATCATCCTCTTTAAAATCTAGTAATTAATTCTCCCTATGTAATGGACAGAGACACTTAGTTTTGGGAGTTCAGGCACATTAGAATTTAAAATCTAGCTAGATCTAGGAAGATTGTGAAAAAAATCATTGGATTTGAATTAAATTCCAGACCCAGCTTAGGTAGAACATTTTTGTTTGTTTTCAGTTCTAAGGTTATGTTTAGTTTTGCCCTAAAATTCTCTATCTCAACGTTATAAAATTCTCTATAAATTGCCTTTTGTTTTCCCTCTCCTAATTTTAGGATCTGTCAGATTTCTAGTCTTTGGTTTTCAAACTTTGATATACATTAGAATCATGGGTAGGCATAGAGCAAGGAAGGAGATTGGGTAGAGTAGTTGGGGAAGGAAGCCAAGGAGGGTGGTTAAGAGTTTCTCATGCCAGGTCTGATTCCAGACCAATTCCATCAGAACCCCAGGGACTGGGGATCTCAAATCAGTTTTATGTGTCATCTTGTCAAGGCCACGATTGCCAGTTTTTGGTCAAACACTTGTCTGGTTATTGTGGGGAAGGTGTTTTTTTCCTTTGTGGGTAACATTTAAATTAGACTTTGAGTAAAGCAAATTATTTTCCATAAAGTGAGTGGGCCTCTTTCAATCATTTGAAGGCCTTCAAAAAACAGATGGAGATGCCTCAAGGAAGAAGAGATTCGGCCTCCAGATTGCCTTTATATACCAGTGTCAGCATCAGCTTTTCCTTGAGTCTCCAACCTGCTGGCCTACAGAATTCAGACTTAACAACCCTCATAATCCTGTGAGCGAAGTCCTTAAAAATCAATCTCTTTATATATATATATACAAATAACCACACAATACATTCACAATATACATACGTGTGCACACACGTATACATCCCATACTGATACTATCCATATATGTGTATACATACTATCTGTATGTGTATATGTATGTGTGTATATGTATTTCTATATCTCTGTTTCTCTCCTGTTTCTCTGAAGAACCCCAAGTAATACAGTCTTGTTAGCAATCATCTGATGGACTTTTACCCGGACTACAGCCTCTCTAACCCTCAGCTGCATCAGTCATTTTCATTATAACTCATGAGTAGAATAACTGTTTTACAAAGAAACATACTGAACTCAAACAATAGAATCCTTTGTAATCAAGCATGGGGAATAATACATCTTCACTTGACCAAATTAGTTTCCTAATTTGCCTTGCTCTTGTTGCTAAATGTATCATGTTGATCTTGAACATTTTTAATAAGTGGATTTAAATTACAGACCAAGTGTTAAAATTATTTAAACTTGAAAGGCCCAGTTTGCAATGAAATGGAACAGATTCTGGTGGATGCTACTGAGCTGCCAATAAGGATTAATTGTAACTCAAATGTTCTTTATTATTCGTTAATTATGTAATTGTTATTCATCCAGCCTTCTTGATTTTTCCATGTTAAATAATCATGCTTCTGTTTCACTGAAGCCTTTCTATTTAGTTAACCAATTAATTAAGAATGGGGCTATTCTGCATTTATTAGCATCCTAATAGGAGATTGATTCCCTGTAGCCCAAACATCTACATATGTTCAGTTTTTGAGCTTAGTTTTTCTCCTTTTATGTGATTATCATTTTGATTGTAGACACTAGGAATTAAAAACTATGCCCTTAAATATCCAGTCCAGTTCAGATCACTAAAACTGTCCTTTGTAAACAAATGCAAATATTGGTACAAGCACTAGAAAGAAATCACACATGACCAGAGCAAGGTATAAATCATCATTAGTCAAAGATTCTTATGGGGTATATTTTCTGCTGCAGGGTGACAACTGTAATAGTCAAATCCCCAATAACACAAGAAAATAGTGTTATAAAGAAAATGAAACAAAGTTAGGGTTACTGCCTGGGGGTTACATTATACTGTGGTCAAAGATGGCCCATTGGAAAGGAATTTTAAGCAGGGACCTAAAGGATAAGAAAAGTACCTGGATCTGGGGTCTTTTGCAGACAAAAAATAGCATGCATGGAGTGATGAAGGAAGTAATGCTGATAGTTCTCTTTTTCCTACGTATAATTTCTCCCCAGAAACCTCTCATGATGTCACTAGACCTGCAAGGGCGTCTGAAACTTTGGGGCTTGTAAAGTACATGGCTTTATAACTGTTCATATCTTTCTATTGCTCTCATTAGGTTTTCAAAAGAGCCAGTGCGCCAAAGGTTAAATTATAACATCAATAAAGAAAATGTGGTAATGAATATTAAAAAATTATCACAGAACTGACTTTTCCTTCTCCTTCTGTTAGTGCTAGTTTCTAAGAACATTTCTATAATTAGAGAATTTTGAGTGTAACTGCAACAAATAGAGGAGGCTTCACTTCCCAAATGGGTATGTGAAACCAACAGGCCAAGTGAATACACACATGTGCCAAATAATAAGATTTCCGTTCCATTAAAATGTAATATAAAGACTGAATGTTTATCTCTCTTCCCCACTGGACTTCATCTCTGCTGTGTCTCTTTATAGCATTATATAAATAAAGCCTAGGGATCTTGGAAGGAACAAGAATGAATAAAGATGAGATTGATGGGTGGGAGAGTAAGTAGTATTGTTATTGGGAAAAACATGATTAGGGTCAATTATAGTGCATCCAGTGACTTCTTTATAAGAACTGGCAAGATGTTATAATTCCATGCTATTTTCTACATAAAAGCCAATGGAAATATCATTCCTACAAAGGGAATTCATGAACCTGGTTAGAGAAGAAAAGATACATAAATTTTATTTAATATAGTAACTGGCATTATTTCCGATGCTCCTCTAGTTTGATTCTGTTCAGTGCTTGTTAGAAAATCCAAGTGTTTTGTACCTCAGTCATTAATGGGACAGCCACCAGATAAAGCTTTTGGTTGTCTATAGGAAAATATGAATAACTTGATACTGGTCATCACAATGACCTTGACATAAAGCCATGTGCAACCAGCTCTAGAACACATAGAGTGATGGTATGTTTGAGTCTGAAACATCCTTTGAGAGTATCTTTGAACAGTTCCTTTTTTACAGATCACAGATATAGTCAATGATCAAAGATCTGGCCAATGTCCCCAGTGTCTACTTGGATGAAACTGAGAACTCATCAGAAGGAAAACATACATAACTGACAAACTGAAGTATTACTAGGAGTTGAATCACTTTGGTTTCCCTAATAAGAGTTCATTTATACATTATGATGTAATTAGAGTTCATGTCTCCCCTTTCTTTAACCTGAACCATGAAAAAGGTTTACCTATAATGATCTCTGTTCTCATCTCTTTGCAGTATATTCTCTGCTTTATCTTCCACATCCCTTTCCCAACTCTTTCCCCATTCTGTGCCCCAGAAAATTGGTCTCTGTTTACCACAGCAGCCAGATTTCCCTGCCCTCAGATGCAGTTGGCTAAGACAGTAGGATTAGCAGAAGAGAAAAGAGTTGAAAGACTGAAAAATGCTGGGGTGTGTTGTCCCCTGGTTCCTTCTCTGCCTGAGCCACAATGCCTGTGGAAAGGAATGTCTCTTGTACTATGTCTGGGCCTCTCTCTGGGCTCCTGCTCCTACTAGCCTGTTATTATTCATTCTTGGTTTCCCTTAAACTCTCTCATATCTTTGTAAACAGTCCCTTTATTAAAAGCTCTTTAATTATCCCATCTGTTTTCTATTAAAATCTTAACTGAAATACTATTATTTATCCCCTGCTATTAACTCATAGCAGTTTGTTCCCAGACCATAACAAGTGTATAGTTCACTCACGACAGAAACCCTTCTGGGTTTTTCAAACTAGAAGGGATTCAACATAGTGATTTACAAAATCTTTAGAATAACTTTGGAAGGAAAGTCAGGAAAAACCTTGCTAGCTAAGGTCAGAATGCTACAGAAATTTCACAAAATAGCAGTCAAAGCTCCCAGCAGCCTGTAAATGAGTGAATCACATTAGGCTGCCCCAAAGCTGATGCAAACCTCAAGACAGACAACAGACATTACAAGGAGATGATAGCCTGCCCTTTCAACACCTTCCAGATCTCACACAGTGACCCTCTTCAGCAGGATCTCACCTACAATGCTCCTTTTAAGGGATCTGGGAGAATGTCTCATTCATCTACTTCTTCCATGGATACAAGGAATGCAGACAGAGAAGAGAACGATGCTAAGCTGACAGTAAAGAATCCACACAATAAACACTGAGTAAATACTGGACTCTCCTTGGAAATTTTCCTTAACAACTTGATACCTCACTTTCCTCTTTCTTAAGGTGAGGTATAACATAGTAACTAAATGTGCAATAAGTGTAAAATACTTCTACATGAGTGAGGAAGAGCAGGAGTTCTTCACTTCATTATGCACCATGCATCCCTTTGATCCTTTGGCCACCTGGTAAAGCCTATAGATCTCTCTTCTTGGAAAGAAAATGTTTTGAACTTAAAAATAATGAAAGGGATTCAAAGGAAATCACTTATGTTTAAACACAATAATCAAACTATTTTTAAACTGTGATACAGTAATACACACATTATATAACAAAATCCAGGTGGCAGTTTATCTTGTGGCTACCATTGATTTCAAAGAAGTATTCAGTATAAATGATATTCCACACTATCTATAATATCTGTAATGTGCTATGAAAATATCTAAACTCTGTTGATGACAGAGTCATAGGTACTGCTTATACTACTATGACTTGTTGTTTGCATCTATTAATATAATTGAATGGCATGCTAAATAAGGCAATTGAAAACAAGGTATACTATTTTTTTCCATCGGCATTCGCAAGACTCCAGGATTAAAGAGGTCAATGTTCCCTTTTAAAACAGTTGGACTTCCTTACAGAGCTGGAGCATGGCACAAGACCCCCATCTACCCCGCCTCTCCTTCAGGCAGACAGGCCCATTTGTCTTCCTAAGGATATGGTGGAAATCAGCCCTCTCTCTTTGCCTACCTCCAACGTTTTTCCCCCCTCAGAGGAAAGAGTCACTTAAAAATCCAGCTTGTTGTCCTGTCCTCAGTTGTGTCTGACATAATGCAACCCCATGGATTGCAGCACGCCAGGCTTGCCTGTCCTTCACCATCTCCCAGAGTCTGCTCAAACTCATGCCTATTGAGTCAGGGATGCCATCCAACCATCTCATCTTCAGTCACCGCTTTTCCTCTTGCCCTCAATATTTCCCAGCATCAGGGTCTTTTCTAATGAGTCACCTCTTCACATCAGATGGCCAAAATATCAGAGCTTCAGCTTCAGCATCAATACTTCCAGTAAGTATTCAGGACTGATTTCCTTAGGATTGACTGGTTTGATCTCCTTGCTGTCCAAGGGAGTCTCAAGAGTCTTCTCTAGTACCACAGTTTGAAAGCATCAGTTCTTCAGTGCTCAGCCTTCTTTATGGTCCAACTCTCACATCTATACATGACTATTGGAAAAACCATAACTTTGACTATATGGTTTATATCACTTTATTGGCAAAGTGATATCTCTGCTTTTTAATATACCATCTAGGTTTTTCATAGCTTTTCTTCCAAGTAGCAAGCGTCTTTTAATTCCATGGCTGCAGTCACCATCTGCAATGATTTTGGAGCCTAAGAAAATAAAGTCAGTCACTGTTTCCATTTTTCCCAACTATTTGCCATGAAGTGATGGGACTGGATGCCATGATCTTCATTGTGTGAATATTGAGTTTTAAGCCAGCTTTTTCTCTCTTCTCTTTGACCTTCACAAGAGGCTCTTTGGCTTCTCTGCACTTTCTGCCATTAGGATGGTATCATCTGCATATCTGAGGTTATTGATATTTCTCCCAGCAATCTTGATTCCAGCTTGAGCTTCATCCAGCTCAGCATTTTGCATGATGTACTCATGTATTTGGCATCTAAGTTAAATAAGCAGGATGACAATATATAGTCTTGATGTACTCCTTTCCCTATTTGGAACAAGTCTGTTATTCCATGTCTGATTCTAACTGTTGCTTCTTGACCTGCATACAGATCTCACAGGAGGCAGATAGGGTGGTCTGATATTCCCATCTCTTTAAGAATTTTCCACAGTTTGTTGTGACCCACACAGTCAAAGGCTTTAGCCATGAAGTGTTCTCTTGGTATCTCTAATTTTGTTGAAGAGATTGCCAATCTTTCCCATTCTATTATTTTCCTCTGTTTCTTTGCATTGTTCGTTTAAGAAGGCTTTCTTATCTTTCCTTGCTCTTCTTTGGAACTCTGCATTCAGATGGATATATCTTTCCTTTTCTCCTAAAATGAAGTCAATGAAACAGAAGCAGATGTTTTCTGATATTCCCTTCCTTTTTTCTGTGGTCCAACAGATGTTGGCAATTTGATCTCTGGTTTCTCTACCTTTTCTCAATCCAGCTTCTACATCTGGAAGTTCTTGTTTCACATACTGTTGAAGCCTAACTTGAAGGATTTTGAGCATTACCTTGCTAGCATGTGAAGTGAGTGCAATTGTATTGTAGTTTGAACATTCTTTGGCATTGCCTTTCTTTGGGTTTGGAATGAAAACTGACCTTTTCCAGTCCTGTTTTTTTCCAAATTTGTTTTTGCCGAGTTTTCCAAATTTGCTGGCATATTGAGTGCAGCACTTTAACAGCACCATCTTTTAGGATTTGAAATGACTCAGCTGGAATTTAGTCATCTCTGCTAGCTTTGTAATGCTTCCTAAGGCCCACTTGACTTCACACTTCAGGATGTCTGGCTCTAGGTGAGTGATCACATCATCACAGTTATCCAGGTCATTAAGACCTTTTTGTGTATTCTTGCCACCTCTTAATGTCTTCTGCTTCTGTTAGGTCCATACCATTTCTGTTCTTTATTGTGCCCATCTTTGCATGAAGTGTTCCCTTGGTATCTCTAATTTTTCTGGAAGAGATCACTAATCTTTCCCATTCTATTGTTTTCCTCTGTTTCTTTGCATTGTTTACTTAAGAAGGCTTTCTTATCTCTCCTTGCTCTTCTTTGGAACTGCATTCAGATGTATATAGTTTTCCTTTTCTCCTTTGCATTTCACTTCTCTTCTCTTCTCAGCTATTTTTAAGGCCTCTTCAGACACCCATTTTGCCGTTTTGCATTCCTTTTACTTGGGGATGGTTTTGATCATCGCCTCCTGTACAATGTTATGAACCACTGTTAAAAACCTGTCGGTTGCATCAAGATCATAGGAAAACATTTGGAGACAAATGGGAACTTGGTTGATGTTTAACTCCAAGGCAAAGAGCAAAATAGGCAAAGCAGAAGCAGATCTAGGGATTGCACACATGGTGCTGCTGTTTGGAGAAAACAGTAACAATACTGTCTTGTGGGAATTGCCCAGGCTGTGCGTCAGACACATGAGGGTGCACTTCTGGCTCTGCCACTGACTAACTCTGCCTCGGGGCAGTTGACTTCATGTTTCCAAGCCTCAGTCCCCACCTGAAAAAATGAGATAATAATAGTACTAACCACATAGGGTGACTTTGAGAATAAAGAAGATGAGCTAAACAAAAGGATTCAGCCCAGTGATTAATGCAGAATACATTTTCAGTTCACGTGAGCTTTTAGAAGGAGCACTGCTATGTAAATTCTCTTCTGTGTTGTTGATCAGGTTCTGCAGGCAAAACATCAGATGTAGCCTATCACCTACAGATACTGCGCTGTTACCATCCTGACTACAGCAAAGGGAATTGGAGGCAGGCTCATGCTATCTTGAATACCATGATATTAAAAGAGAGCCCATGACTCTCCCTTCCATAAAAGCAGAGTGTCTCACCAAAGTAATGGCCCGTTGCAGTACCTCAGTCGCTGGGCTGAGCTGACTCCATTTTTTTCTTTGCATTCGACCTGTTAAATCCTATCATACCTGTCTGCTTTGCAAATAGAGTTCCATCCCCTGCCGAACTCTGAAATAAGATGCTTAGTAACTTTACCCCAGCTGTTCACACTTCAGTTAGCACATGTCAATACAAGTGAGGTCTATTATGGTTCGATGATTCTCCATCTCTTGTCAGTCAGCACAGCCTTGTGATTCCTGCTCCCTCCCTGCTCCTGGACTTCTTAAAGATTTTCTTACCATTTGCTCTGTTTCTATTTCCCTGATGCCTTCCTTCTCATTTTCTTTTTGAATGTTTTATCAAAATCTGGCAACAAGTCTGAACACTGGTCAGAAGTGAAAGGCACACAAACTTAGGATCAGAAAAACACACACAGTCCCCACCACATCCCCATCCCCACTCCCTTTCCTCTCACAAAAATAGAGCCTGGAGCCTAAAACTTTAATCCCTGAGAAACTATTGTTTACTTTCTCAGAATTAATTAAGCCACTAAATCTACTAGCTTTCCAGGTAATAATTTATAGTCCAAAACATATTCGAAACCAGATTCATAGATGAGGCAAGATATTTGCAAAGGTCCAGGATCTACTGCCTGGATGGCATCAAGTGGCATCTGAGAGCTTTTGGCCTATGTGCACATCAAAGCTTAGAGCCCACCTTATAATGACATGTGTGCCTCCTGGGGAAGACAAAGGGCCACATGACAGCCTCCCAAATTTATCACAGAGTAAGACTAAGAAAATTTAGTTCACAGAGGAAATAAATATGGCCTGGAGGTTTCCAAATTCTTGCAGAGAACTGTACATTTATATAGGATAACTATGCAGGTTTTGATTGGGTATTTTTTATTAGTTCTTTTGATGACTTACATAGGTTGAAATTTTTTGAGCTTATTTATAAGACCAGAGAGAACTGAAGCTTAGAGAGATTATGATCTGTCTAGTCACATGCTAAAGATGGTGGGGCCATGTCAATGTCTTTATGATTTGTTTACTATAAGGAGAAAATGAAAATCCTGTTGGATTTAATTAGCCTGGATAGTTGTGTAACTTGATTAATCCCAAACCTCCTATGTATAGCACTTTTCTTTTCTTTCTATTTTTTTGGTGGCAGAAAGCAGTCCATCAGAACAGGAAAGCCTTGGAATTCAGTGTCATTCACATAACCATTTCTCCAACAGCAGAGCAGACATTGTGAATTTGGATTCATTCTTGTGGTATTTCTACCTTAGTCCTTGAGAGCTATTGTCTAGCAATTCAAATTGGCCCACATGACATAAATATTTGCTATTTCTAATTATCCATGTGTTCTTCCTATCTCATACCAATGAAACATCTAAATGTAAAGGAAAAAAGCATCTTTCAAAAAGGAACTACTTCAAGCTCTGCATATAATTTTTTGACCATCATTTTCAAAATAGTAGTGGTGCTTAAGGACCAGATATCTGTTCTTAAGACCACTATCTGTGCTTAAGGACAGGTAACTGTTTAAATAACCTGTCTTTCTATCAGCTATGTGTTGGATTCCATCATGTTTTTAGAATCTTAACTCTTTCCCATCCTCTTTCTTTCCCATATGATTTCACCATATCTGCATATGGCACTATGGGATGAAGCACTGCAGGAGGTACATTAAATGACTGCTTAGTGAAGAGCTACTGTATGCTGGACTTTGTTCTAGGAGCTAGGAATATAGCAGTGAACAAGATGAGATCTCTTGTTTTCTGAGAGCTTACATTCTGGAGGAGCAAGATGGACAGTGACCAAATAAAAACAGAAACATACTAGATAACTTCAGTTATTGAAATATGCTGTAGAAGAAATAAAATACACCCAGCTGTGTGTTACTTTTCATGGACCATCCATAGCCACTAGCAACAAATGGTTTCACCTGACAGGCTTCTATTATATTTGAGTCAGAGTCAGAGCCACCTCGGAGAAGGCAATGGCAACCCACTTCAGTACTCTTGCCATGGACGGAGGAGCTGGTAGGCTGGCTGCAGGCCATGGGGTCGCTAAGAGTGGGACAAGATGAGCGATTTCACTTTCACCTTTTACTTTTATGCATTGGAAAAGGCAATGGCAACCCACTCCAGTACTCTTGCCTGGAGAATCCCAGGGAAAGGGGAGCCTGGTGGGCTGCCGTCTATGGGGTCACACAGAGTCGGACACGACTGACGCGGCTTAGCAGCAGCAGCAGCAGAGCCACCTCAGCTTGAAGATGATGTTCAACTTACTCTTCATGGGCCACCTTAACTCTTGGCAAAGGAGGACTTTATCTGACAGACTTCTGTGTTTGAAGTACAATAGTCAGAGTCATCAGCAAACAATTGTGAATTGTCCTTAAGAAAAAACCAAAACAAGTATAATAAAGTGGAGGTGCTAAAGTGTGATTTGAAGACCTCTCAGAGGTCTTCTCAGAGGAAATATTTGAACTGAGACAGTAATAGTGAGAAAGGGTCATTATTTGAATATCTTGGAGCAAAGCATCCCCAGCATGCAGCATCCACAGAACAGGAGCAGCATTCATGGACAGTGAACAAGCCTGGCACATTTCAAGGATGAGGAAAATGGTCAAAATGACTGGAGCTGAGTAAATAAGGAGAGGACCAAGTAAGGTTAAGCCAGAGGTGTGGCTGGGCTAGATTACTTCAGTGCCTTATAGGCCATGGTTAAGAACTTGAATTTATTTTAAGTTCACTTTAAAGTCATTAAGGATTTCCCTGGTGGCTCAGATGGTAAAGCATCTGCCTACAATGCAGGAGACCCGTGTTTGATCCCTGGGTCAGGAAGATCCTCTGGAGAAGGAAGTGGCAACCCACTCCAGTACTCTTGCCTGGAGAATCCCATGGATGGAGGAGCCTGGTGGGCTACAGTCCATGGGGTCGCAAAGAGTTGGACATGACTGAGCAACTTCACTTTAAAGTCGTTGAAGGGCTGTCAGTACAAGAAGGGACCTGAGGTGGTTTACACGTTTAGGAAGCCAGTGAGAATAAAGTACAGCTGCTGCCCACAAGAAGCTGATAAACTATAGCACTAATTACAATTCAAGGCAGAAACTGAAAGATGAGTTCCAAATGTTGAGCAGAGGCTCCAGGAACCTCTGGGATCCTGCTGGTAAATGGTGTTCTGAACTCTAATCAGGAGTTTAGCATTAAAAGGTAAACTTAGCTGGAGTCCTTGAATTCCAGGGGGAATATTTCTCATTTTTATTTTCTTTTTGAAATGTAATCACTGACTTCCATAGAGCACAATAAAATCTTTCAGTTCCTTCAGAAAGCCCTTGTGTGGTACAAGTCCTGACATCAAAACTTTCATCTCTTTGTTTTGTGCAGATGAGGAAGCATAATCCCCTGAGCATTTTGTACTCAAAGTAATTCCTCTTCTTTTGTGTTTCCTGATGGGGGCATTGAAAGAGGAATGTGTGACAATTTTAAAGCTAGTTCATAAAAAGTTAAGTCATTACTGAAACAATGTCTTTCATTCAGGAGATCATAGTGTCTGTCCACAAGAAGCAGAGTTCCAGAAATCAGGATCTCTGAGTTCCTGCAGTTGCTCAAATGAATTTAACCAAACATTTTCACTTTAGGAGTTGGCCTTGGAACACATGGCCAACATGAGGAAGTTGACTTAGACCATCCCTAAGTTCCTCAAATTAGTTTTACCTCAGTTATCTGCTAACCCTTCTGCACTTGCGTTGATTTTAAAGTGGGCCATAATGGCAGTGATTCTGTGCATTGAGAAACAGAATAGAAGGTCACTGAATTTGGGAATTTTCATTATCCTGGGCTTTAGAGGAGGAATTAGGCTTTGGGACCTTCATAAAGGGAAAGTGCTTGCACCAACTATTTGTGATCTACATGAAACAATGTTAACTTGTTTTGAGTGTTTGAATACTGAGAGGTTTATAAAGGAGTATAAGACCTGCTTCAGAGATTCATGATCCATCTTAGAAGGTAAGCATAAATATATAAGAGGTGAAATAATATGGTACAAGGTGAAATGTGATATACCACAGGGAGTTACATGATTAATTTTTAATTGACGAAGGATTGGAACAAAATAAATGCAGTAAAAACTGAATTCATGACTTCTGAAGGATGCATTCATTTATCCAGTTTATTGGATCATTGAACAAGTAGTTATTATGTGCTCACTGGGTGCTTAGAGCTCCAGTAGGTGCTGGCAAGGAAGGGATGAGCTGACATGGACCTGTTGTTGGGCAGATAGATCAATGACAGGAGTCTCTGGGAGGGAGCTGCTGATGGGTCAGATTTCTCCTCTCTTCCAGTTGTCCCCAGAATGATGAGTGTAGATTCAACTATAAACTTAGGGTATGAGAATTTCCTGTGAAACCATCTGGTCTTACACTTTTGTTTGTTGGGAGTTTTTAAATCACAGATTAGGGACTAAGATCATGGCATCTGGTCCCATCATTTCATGGCAAATAGATGGGGAAACAGTGGAAACACTGGCTGACTTTATTTTGGGGGGCTCCAAAATCACTGCAGATGGTGATTCAGCCATGAAATTAAAATACACTTACTCCTTGGAAGGAAAGTTATGACCAACCTAGACAGCATATTAAAAAGCAGAGACATTACTTTGCCAACAAAGGTCTGTCTAGTCAAGGCTATTGTTTTTCCAGTGGTTATGAATGGTTGTGAGAGTTGGACTATAAAGAAAGCTGAGCACAGAAGAATTGATGCTTTTGGACTGTGGTGTTGGAGAAGACTCTTGAGAGTCCCTTGGACAGCAAGGAGATCCAACAAGTCCATCCTAAAGAAGATCAGTCCTGAGTGTTCATTGGAAGGACTGATATTGAAGCTGAAACTCCAATACTTTGGCCACCTGATGCAAAGAACTGACTCATTTGAAAAGACCTTGATGCTGGGAAAGATTGAGGGCAGGAGGAAACGGGGACGACAGGATGAGATGGTTGGATGGCATCACCGACTCAATGGACATGGGTTTGGGTAGACTCCAGGAGTTGGTGATGGATAGGGAGGCCTGGCATGTTGCGGTTCATGGGGTTGTGAAGAGTCGGACATGACTGAGCTGCTGAACTGAACTGAACTGAACTGAAATCACAGGTTCAGTTTCAGTGCTTGTGAATGGTCTGTTCATGTTAATATTTTCTATTTCTTCCTGATTCAGTCTTGGGAAATTGTAAGAATTTGTCTATTTCTTCTGGGTTGTTCCTTTTGTTGGCATACAGTTACTTGTAGTAGTCTCTTAAGATTCTTTGTGTTTTTGTGGTGTCAGTTGTAACTTCTTTTTTATTCTTCTTTTAATTTCTAATTGTATAGATTTGAGCCCTCTCCATTTTTTTCTTTATGCATCAGGTTAAAAGTTTATCAATTTTGTTTATTTTTTCAAAGAACCAGCTTTTAGTTTCATTGATCTTTTCTGATTCCTTTTTTTTTCTCATTTATTTCTGCTCTGATCTTTATGATTTATTTCCTTCTACTAATTTTGGGTTTTGTTTTTTCTTCTTTCTCCAGTTACTTTAGGTGTAAGGTTAGGTTGTTTATTTGAGATTTTTATTTGTTTTTATTTTTAGTTGGAAGATAATTTCTTTACAATGTATAATTTTCTGCTGTACAACATGTATTGATTATAAGTATATATAAATATATATATCCATATATTTTAAATATTTAATATATATGTGTATGAATACTCATAACTGAGGGGATATATGTATGCATATATGTATGCATACTTATAACTGAGTGGATACACACACACACACTCACACACACACACACACACATATATATATATATATATATATATATATATATGTATATATATACCTTCCCTCTTGAGCCTCCCTTGTTCCTGACATAAGCTTTTATCTCTAAAAACTTCCCTCTTAGAACTGCTTTTACCACATCCCATAGGTTTTGAATCATTGTGTTTTCCTTTTCATTTGTTGGGAAAGGGGGAGGATGGGATTAACGTATACGTACTACTATATATAAAATAGATAACCAACAAAGACTTACTGTATAGCACAGTAAACTGTATTCAGTATTTTGTAATATCATATAAGGGAAAATAATCTGAAAAAGAAATATATATATATGTATACACACACACACACACACATATATACATAACTGAATCAGTTTGCTATACACCTGAAACTAACATGACATTGTACATCAATTATCCTTCAATTTAAAAAAAATTTTTTTTAATTTCTTGTGACTTCTCCTAAGATTTGCAGAGTTAGAGACCTAACCAATAACCAACTACTTATTACCTTTCTCCAGAGTTCTGTACAGAGATCATACATCCTTAGTTCGAATGCCTCTAAGGACAAAGAGTCTCTGAGATGTCCATTTCCACTATTCTATGGCTATAGCAGTTAACTTGTTTCTTTTATACTGAAACGGACTCTGCCTCTTTCATACAGTCATCTGCCTCTTCATTGGGAAAGCTATGGGCTCTTGCCCCAAAGGAACACTTGCAGACTTACTTCTCTGCTGTGACCAGAGAACAATTTAAAACAATGCAATATCCAAGAAGTGATAATATTTTAAAGATAAATAACTTAAGCTATTCCATTACCAATCAACATCTGTAATGACACAGCAGGTA
Source organism: Antilocapra americana (assembly GCA_007570785.1). Classification (NCBI taxonomy): domain Eukaryota; kingdom Metazoa; phylum Chordata; class Mammalia; order Artiodactyla; family Antilocapridae; genus Antilocapra; species Antilocapra americana. The sequence continues at coordinate 8,915,944 of ML661893.1, forward strand.
AAGTATAGATAGATTATTTCAGGTTTCCTCTAGCTCTGATTGCTTATTTAGCAAAGACTACTTCCTTGTTCATTATGTATTGCTCAAGGATATGTTTAATAAGTAGGACACATCCTCACATTAAAGTTGAATTCCCAGACTTAAAAGGGAGTATGAATTTTAGAAGCTATTTCCTATAAATTTGTCATAGATTGTTTTTATTAGCTCAATTAAGATGATTTGACAGTTATTAAAATTGATTCTCTGCCTAGTGATTTTCCAGTGTGCCATGTTTCCTAGATCTTATTGACCTCTGGGGCCCTAAAATAGGTCTATAAACAAAGAAAATCATTTCTATGTAATTTTAAGAAATTCTTCATCTTGTATCACTTAGATTTGCTCTTGTAGCGACTTCTATGACAAAGCACTCCTGCATTCATTAGCTTAGTGTCTGTTACATGGCAGCACCCTGCTATGGACCTGGGACCTAGTGGTTAATAATCCCTGTTATCACAAGGGACAGACACCCAAATCAGTAGCCTCAAGGCCTGATTGACTCTCATGATCTTTATGTCCAGGTTGCAGGCACAGCTGCTCACCCAGGGCTCATACTATGTCCTCAGGTTTTGGTCTCACACTCTTCATCTCTTGGCTGAATGTCCTCTGGGTTGGCTGTGTCCTCAGGTAGGTTTCCTTCATGGAAGCAAGGTGGTTACCAGAATCTCCAGCTCTACCTTGTCCTCTCAGAAGTGCCAGAGGAGAGAACAACCTCCCCAAAAGTCCTATAAGTCAAATCCCATTGGCCTAGTTGGGCCATAGACCCATTTCAAGTCCAGTTCCAGATTTTTCCAGGGAATAAAACAAGCTGATTGACCAGTTCTGAGCAACAAGGTCACTCTGGACCAGTAGTTGGGGGAGGAGTAGGGCCATCCTCTTGAGCCTACTAATCACATGGAAAGAATGGGAGAAGGAATAGTTCTGCAAGAAAATTGGGCAGTTGGATGCTTGGCAGGCAAAAACAGTAGATGTCCTCTATAGTAACCTAGAGGTTACTATGGAGGGTTGCATAACTTTTGAGTCAAAAGAGAGAGTCTTTTAAGTAGGTAGATAAATGAACATTGATCTAGTTAGTGGCAGAACCTGGGAGAGAACCCAGGTCTTCTGACTTCTATCCAGTTGATCTTTCATAAATGTTCATAAATGTTTTACCTCTGAAAGTCAGTTACACAATTTGTGGGTTCCAGTAAGAAATGAAAATATGAATCCTTTTGTTCAAAAATTTCAGACAGCCACAATCGGGCATTAAACTAAGTGCATAGATCATACTCTCATGAAGTCACTCTCGGTCAGCCAATACCACTCCTTGTATGAAGGCCACAGCATTTGTCACAATATAAGCATGCAAGACTTAGAATATATTGCCTTCTATTCCAACCAGCTTTTAGTGTAATTTGGAGTTACCCAGACTCCAACAAAGATACTTTGTTGCTTCACTGACTACCTAATGCCTTTCTCTGTGTGGATCACAACAAACTGTGGAAAATTCTTAAAGAGATGGGAATATCAGACCACCTTACCTGCCTCCCGTGAAACAAGATTTCAGGTCAAGAAACAATAGAACCAGAAATGGAACATGGTTCCAAATTGGGAAAGGAGTACATCAAGGCTGTATATTGTCACTCTGCTTGTTTAACTTATATGCAGAGTACATCATGCAAAATGTCAGACTGGATGAAGCACAAGCAGGAATCAAGATTGCCAGGGAGAAATATCAACAACCTCAGATAATGCAGATGATACCACCCTTATGGCAGAAAGTGAAGAATTAAAGTGCCTCTTGAAGGTGAAAGAGGAGAGTGAAAATGTTAGCATAAAACTCAACGTTCAAAGATCTTAAGATTATGCCTTCCCCTCACTTCATGGCAAATAGATGGGGAAACAATGAAAACAGTGACTATATTGGGCTCAAAAATCATTGCAGATGGGGACTGTAACCACAAAATTAAAAGATGCCTACTCCCTGGAGAAAAAGTAATGGCAAACCTAGAAAGCATGTTCAAAAGCAGAGGTATCACTTTGCCAACAAAGGTCTGTATAGTCAAAGCTATGGTTTTTTCAGTACTCATGTATGGGTATGAGAGTTGGACCACAAAGAAGGGTGAGTGCCGAAGAATTGATGCTTTTGAACTGTGGTGTTGGAGAATACTTTTGAGAGTCTCTTGAACTGCAAGGAGATCAAACCAGTCAATCCTAAAGGAAATAAGTCCTGAATATTCTCTGGAACAACTGATGCTGCTCAAGCTGAATCTCCAAAACTTTGGTCACCTGATGCAAAGAGTGGACTCATTGGGAAAAACCCTGATGTTGGGAAAGATTGAAGGTGGGAGGAGAAGAGGACAAGAGAGGATGAGATGGTTGGATGGCTTCACTGACTCAATGGACATGAGTTTGAGCAGGATCCATGAGATATTGAAGGACAGGAAAGCCTGATATGCTGCAGTCCATGGAGTCTTATAGAGTCAGACACTGCTGAGCCACTGAATAACAATAGCAAAGGTACAGTGACTGTAGAGAAATACATGAAGCTGGTGTTAGTTTTTGTAAAAAAAAAAAAAAAAAAAATCCACAGATCACAAGGATGAATCTTGTCTTAGGCCAAATAAATAGGAGCATAAATTCCAAAAAGAGAGAAGAGATAGTCCCCCTCCATGTTGACCAGGTTCCGTATCTAGTATTGGATTATGTTCTAACTGCCAATCCTTTAAAGACATTTTAAAAGATTTGAAACCATATCATCTGTCCTTAATACCAGAGATTTGTCTTTCTGATCTTTTGTGTAAGCATCTCTTATGTATTGGATGGTATTCCCTCCAAATTTAGATTTTAAGCCCTAACCCTCAATGTGACTGTATTTGATGATATGGCCTTGAAAGAGGTAACTAAGGTTAAATAAAGTCATAAAAACATGGCCTTAATCCAGTAGAACTGATGTCCTTGTAAGAAGAGGAAGAGACACAAGGAGCATGGACACACGAAGAAAGGCCATATGAGAGCATAGCAAGAAGACAGCTATATGTAAACCAGGAAGAGAAACCTCAGGAGAAACCAACCCTGCCAGCACCTTGAACTTGGACCTCCAGCGTCAGAATTGGGAAAAAATTAATTCTGTTGTTTGACAACAGAGTTCTGTGATGTTTTGTTATGGTAGCCTTAGTAGACTAACGGAGCATCTGGTAGTGAATATTTAGTGAATAAGAGTATACTTAGAGAAACTAAGCATCCCAGAGAAGAGAAGATTTATGAGAAATATTAGAATTAACTCTGGAAGAAGGAGTATGTTCTGTGTATCCATAGAAGGAAGATTTAACATCATAAGTCTGGATAAACATAAGGAAGACTATCAACAATCAAACTTTATTATATTTCTCCAGGGAGGACATCATTACAGGCTCTGCTCCTAGAGTTTAACAGCAGCTCAGAGGGAGTCCAGTTACAGGAAAATACCTGTGAGGACAGACCAATTTGAGAAAAGCTCAAAGCTCGAAACATTTTCAGAAAGGAAATGGGGTGGGGAGGCAAGATTTGCTCCTTTGAGGTTGGTTTCTGCAAGAAGTTCTAGAGAAAGGACACTTTATGAAATTCAGGGGGGAAAAATGAAGGTTGTCTATTTCTTATTAGAATGGTGGGATTGTAGAGAAAATTATCAGAGATTAGACTGGGTTATTTAAAACTGTGGTTTAATGTAAACAAATTACAAGACAAGTTTTTAAAAAGTATATCTCAAGTACTTGCCAGAATTTACTTTATACTTTGCACTATATTTGAAACAGTTTCTTTCAGTTCAGTTCAGTTGCTCAGTTGTGTCCTACACTTTGTGACCCCATGGACTGCAACACACCAGGCTTCTCTGCCCATCACCAACTCCTGGGACTTGATCAAACTCATGTCCATTGAGTCGGTGATGCCATCCAACCATCTCATCATTTGTTGTCCTCGTCTCCTGTTGCCTTCAGTCTTTCCCAGCATCAGCGTCTTTTCCAGTGAGTCAGTTCTTCACATCAAGTGGCCAAAGTATTTGAGTTTCAGCTTCAGCATCAGTCCTTCCAATTAATATTTGGGACTGATTTTCTTTAGGATGGACTGGTTGGATCTCCTTGCAGTCCAAGGGACTCTCAAGAGTCTTCTCCAACACCACAGTTCAAATTCGTCAGTGCTCAGCTTTCTTTATGGTCCAACTTTCACAACCATACATGACTACTGGATTTAAAAACCATAGCTTTGACTAGATGGACATTTGTTGGCAAAGTAATGTCTTCAGCTTTTATACTGTCTAGGTTGGTCATAGCTTTTCTTCCAAGGAGTGTCTTTTAATTTCATGGCTGCAGTCACCATCTGAACTGATTTTGGAGCCCCCAAAAATAAAGTCTCTCATTGTTTCCCCATCTATTTGCCATGATGTGAGGGAACAAGATGCCATGATCTTAGTTTTTTGAATGTTAAGTTTTAAGCCAACTTCTTCCTCTCCTCTTTCACTTTCATCAGGAGGCTCTTTAGTTCTTCTTCACTTTCTGCCATAAGGGTGGTGCCATCTGCATATCTGAGGTTATTGATAGTTCTCCCAGCAATCTTGATTCCAGCTTGTGCTACATCTGGCCTGGCATTTAGCATAAGGAACTCTGCGTATAAGTTAAATAAGCAGGGTTACAGTACACAGCCTTGACGTACCCCATTCCCTAAATGGAACCAATCTGTTGTTCCATGTCCAGTTCTAACTCTTCCTTCTTGACCCACATACAGATTTCTCAGGAGGCAGGTAAAGTGGTCTGATATTCCCATCTTTCACGAATTTTCCACAGTTTGTTGTGGTCCACACAGTCAAAGTTTTTAGCATAATCAATAAAGTAGAAGTAGATGTTTTTCTGGAACTCTCTTGCTTTGTCAGTGATCCAACGGATGTTGGCAATTTGATCTCTGGTTCGTGATCCACAGTCAAAGGCTTTGAAATAGTCAATAAAGCAGAAGTAGATATTTTTTTGGAACTTTCATGCTTTTTTGATGATCCAGCAGATGTTGGCAATTTGATCTCTGGTTCAAAGGCAGAGGCCTTTTCTAAAACCAGCTTGAACACCTGGAAGTTCACAGTTCACGTTCTGATGAAGCCTAGCTTGGAGAATTTTGAGCATTACTTTGCTAGCGTGTGAGATGAATGCAGTTGTGTGGTAGTTTGAACACTCTTTGGAATTGCCTTTCTTTGGGATTGGAATGAAAACTGACCTTTTCCAGTCCTGTGACCACTGAGTTTTCCAAATTTGCTGCAATATTGAGTGCAGCACTTTCACAGCACCAGCTTTTAGGACTTGAAATGGCTCAACTGGAATTCCATCACCTCCACTAGCTTTCTTCATAGTGATACTTTTAAGGCCCACTTGACTTCCCATTTTAGGATGTCTGGTTCTAGGTGAGTGATAATACCATTGTGGTTATCTGGGTCATCAAGATCTTTTTTGTATAGTTCTTTTATGTTTCTTGCCAACTTTTCTTAATATATTCTGTCCATACCATTTCTGTCCTGTATTTATTGTGCCCATCTTTGCTTGAAATGTTCCCTTGGTATCTCCAATTTTCTTAAAGAGATTGTTAGTCTTTCCAATTCTATTGTTTTCCTCTATTTCTTTGCATTGATCACTGAAGAAGGCTTTCTTATCTCTCCTTGTTATTGCTTGGAACTCTGCCTTCAAATGAGTATATCTTTCCTTTTCTCCTTTGCCTTTTGCTTCTCTTCTTTTCTCAGCTATTTGTAAGGCCTCCTCAGACAACCATTTTGCCTTTCTTTTTCTTGGGAATGGTCTTGATCACTGCCTCCTGTACAGTGGAGGCATCACAGTGAACCTCCATCCATAGTTCTTCAGGCACTATGTCAGATGTAAACCCTTGAATCTGTTTGTCACTTCCACTGTATAATCATAACAGATTTGATTTAGGTCATACGTGAAGGGTCTAGTGGTTTTCCCTACTTTCTTCAATCTAAGTCTGAATTTGGCAATAAGAAGTTCAAGGTATGAGCTGCAGTCAACTCCTGGTCTTGTTTTAGCCGACTGTATGGAGTATCTCCATATTTGGCTGCAAATAAGATAATCACTCTGATTTTGGTATTGACCATCTGGTGATGTCCTGTGCAGAGTTTTCTCTTGTGTTGTTGGAAGAGGGTGTTTGCTATGACCAGTGCATTTTCTTGGCAAAACTTGCTGTCCTTTGACCTGCTTTGTTTTGTACTCCAAGGCCAAATTTGCCTGTGACTCCAGGTATTTCTTGACTTCCTACTTTTGCATTCCAGTCCCCTATTATAAAAAGGACATCTTTTGGGGGTGTTATTTCTAGAAGGTCTTTTAGGTCTTCACAGAATTATTCAACTCCAACTTCTTCAGCATTGCTGGTTGGGGCACAGACTTGGATTCCTGTCATATTGATTGGTTTGCCTTGGAAACAAAAAGAGATCATTCTGTCGTTTTTGAGACTGCACCCAAGTGCTGTATCTTGGCCTCTTTTGTTGACTGTGATGGCTACTCCATTTCTTTTAAGGGATTCTTTCCCACCGTAGTAGATAAAATGGCCATCTGAGTTAAATTCACCCATTCCAGTCCATTTTAGCTCACTGATTACTAAAATATCAATGTTCACTCTTGCCATCTCCTTTTTGACCACTTCTAGTTTGCCTTGATTCATGGACGTAACATTCCAGTTTGCTATGTGATATTGCTCTTTACAGCATTGGACTTTACTTCCAACGCCAGTGACATCCACAACTGGGTGTTACTTTTGTTTTGGCTCCATCTCTTCATTCTTTCTGAAGTTATTTCTCCACTGATCTCCAGTAGCATATTGGGCACCTACCAACTTGGGGAGTTCATCTTTCAATGTCCTATCTTTTTGCCTTTTCATAACTGTTCATGGGATTCTCAAGGTAATAATACTGAAGTGGTTTGCATTTCCCTTCTCCAGTGGACTACATTTTGTCAGAACTCTCCACCATGACCTGTCCATCTTGGGTGACCCTCCATGGCATGGCTTATAGTTTCATTGAATTAGACAAGGCTGTGGTCTATGTGATCAGTTTGGTTAGTTTTCTGTGATTGTGATTTTTATTTTGTCTGCCCTCTGATGGAGAAGGATAAGAGGCTTATGGAAGCTTCCTGACTGGAGAGACTGATTGAGGGGGGAAACTGGGTCTTGTTCTGATGGGTGGGGCCATGCTCAGTAAATCTTTAATCCAATTTTCTGTTGATGGGCATGGCTGTTTTCCCTCCCTTTTGTTTAACCTGAGGCCAAACTATCTGTTAACAAAGCTATTTAACTATTATTAACTGTAATTAGTAGTTAATAAAAGGACCTCACTATAGACATTGATGTGGGTACATTTCTACAAACACACACGTGCAATTGGGATAAATAAATCCTTGAAAGTACTTAGCTATGAATCCTAAAATCTAAGTCTAAACTAGTATGTTATCAGAAGAAATACTGTCAGTTCATCTAATGATGGCATACAGAGCAGAGGGTACAGTCGGAGAAGAAGTCAGTTCGTTTCTTTAGACTCTGCTTCAGTCATTAATCATATTAAAATATCACATTAACTACCACTGATAAGTGAGGGGGAAAAAATAGCTGCAAGAGTATGAACCATAGCAAATTATTTTAGGTGAAGCCAGAATTTAACCTACAAAGTCACTTAGATTTATCCCATAGTTTAGTGCAGAAAGTACATCTAACTAGTCTTCTGTTTTTTCTAACACTCTGTCAAGAACTTAGGGTAGTGCTATCTGATAGATAATGTGACCTGCATGTGTAATTTTAATTAAAAAATAAAAAGAAACAGGTGAAATTAATCTTGACAATACGTTTTATTTTACCCAGTATATCCAAAATATTATCATTTTAATGTCAATATAAAAAATCGAATAAGATTTTGTCTTTTGGCTGAACCTCTGAAATGGACTAGCCACATTGCAGGTGTTCGTAGCAACATGGCTGGTGGCTATGCCCAGCACAGAGTGAGAGCAGTGGCTTGCAACTTGTTCTCCATACATGCCTATAAGGAAAAAAGTGAACATGCATCTCAGTATATGTGTGTGTATTTCTTTAGAAATTATATACATGGGCTATATTCTTAATACATAAAAGATGTCTTGTTTCATCTGTATCTCATTTGACTTATCTTTTTGTATATTTTAGAATGTATATATTTATCACATAACCCATGTGTGCAATTTCTAAATAAAAAATTTGCATATGCTGGGATGTAACTTCTTTCCTCATAGGCGTATCGTAAAATTTTTCACTTACTGGTAATTCCAAAATTTTACTCATTAATATGACTATTATTAGTAAATACTATATGATAAAAATAAGCCTCTTTATGGTGGAAAATCTTGATTTAACATTTGTAATACTTTTAATTCAGCAACTCAAAGATCTGTCACTATGTTCAGTTTATTTTGATTCTTGATTTTATTTTATTTGGAAAAATAATATCTTCCAAAAAGAAATAGATCTAATTTAAAGAAGTGCATTAGTGGTTGCACTTGAAATCATGCTAATATTTCATTCCATCCACTAATTACGCAGAAGTCTTTGCAGTAATTTAACATGTAAGTTTCCACTTCCCTGATGTCTGTCAGTGGTTTTTTAGTTGCTTTCTTGTATTTTTAATAAATGGCGTCAAAGTCCATTGAAACTCTTTATTATGAAGATTTGCAAAGCAATTGGAAAATGTTGTGTGTCAGGCCCTAAGATAACCCTTCATGGTTTCTCCCTCCTAAAGTCCATGCCTTGGTGGAATCACCCTCCCTTGAGAGTGGGCATGACACGTGACTGACTTGCAGCTGATAGAATATGACAATAGTGATTGGATATCACTCTCATGATTGTGTTTGGTTATATTAGACTCTGACTTAGCAGACTGAAATGATTCCTCTTTGTGATCTGGAGGAAATGAGTGAACATGCTGGGGAAGCCCATATAGCCAAGAACTGTGGTGACCCTGAAGTCCTATGGGCAGCTTCTAGAACCTGTAGACAGTCTCCAGCTAGCATCCAGCAAAAAATCTGGGTCCTTGGTCATACAGAAATGAATTCTGCCAATAACCTGAATGAACTCAGAAGCAGTTTCTTCCCCAGTTGAGCCTCCAGATGAAAAAAAAAAAAAAAAAAAAACAACAGTCCAGTTGAGACCTTACCTGCAGCTTGTGAAAACCCTAGGCAGTAACCCCTAAACAATGTCCAAACTCCTGACCCAGGACATAACAAACTGTGAGATAAAAGATGTCTGTGTATTGTTTTAAGCTGCCAAATTTCTGTTAATTTGTTGTACACCAATATAAAATATATCCTGATAATTTTTTGAGTGTAGAGATATGAGAGTTTTTTATAGTTGGCACATAATCATGTTACAGAATCAGAGAGTAATAGAAATATTTCCAAATATCTATTTTCCAAGTGCTCTGTCAAAATAAGAATTTCCTTTGTAAAAGTCCACATTTACAAAAGTAGGCCTAGAGTCTACTGTAATTTAAAAGTTGATTTTTGAAAGCTTTTTAATTTAATTTTTAAAATTAATCACATCAATATAGCCATTTGTGCTTTTGACTTCTTGACTGTATTAGCTTACTTATGAATGATGTGATGAATTAATTTCAATTTTGCTATTATCTATGTAACATTATCCCAGAAACTTAAAGAAATTTTCTAATCAGAGTATTGTGGGAAATTGGGCATGAAAGGATGGTCATGTCCCAGTAAGTCCTGGGATGGGCTGCTGAGTGAGGGTCTTTAACTTCATGCAGGAAAGAAATTCAAAGTGAGCCATAGTAGAGTGAAAGCAGGTTTATTTTGAACAATGCACACTGCAAAGACAGAATGCAGTCCATCTCAAAAGGCAACAGTGGGCTCCACGGTGTGGGGGTGGTTAGCTTTTTATAGGCTGGGTTATTTCATATGCTAATGAGTGGAAAGAATATTCTAACTGTCTTGGAGAAGGGTTAGATATTTCTAGGAATTGGGGCACCACTCACCTTTTGGCCTTTTATGGTTGGCCTCAGAACTGTCATGGCATCTGTGGGTGTGTCATCTCACATGCTGTTATATTATGATGAATATGTAATGAGGGTCAGGATCTACTAGAAGTTGAGTCATCTGCCATCTTGGACCTAGTAGGTTCTAGGTATCCTGTTGTTCTTAATGATTGTGTGATTCTCTTAATGGTTGTGTCCTGCCTCCTTCCTTCCTGTCTCAAGAGGAGCCATTCTATGAGTGAATACACTTAAATATTTTCTTCATAAAATGTTGTGTTAATTATATCTTCTTTAGTTATATTTAATTTAGTGACATGCCAAAGAAAGCAATTCTTCATGTTGTTTATTATCGAAACCTAATCTAGCAGACAGCATGCGTCAAGATATCTAGAAACATCTATACTTTCATCTTGGCTGTAGAATAAAACTCCTTTCATGTATCATCTGGTCTAGAAGTTATTTCCTCCAGTCTTTACAATATAGTCTATGCATACTCTGAAAATATTTTGCTACTGTGGTATAATAAAAACATAAGTACTTGGTATTTGTCCCTGGTCTCTGGCACAGAGCTCCTAAAACACTTGGAATTTCCTAAGGGGAAGGAGTCTTTTGTTATTCATTACAACCTCCTTTCTGATCATACCTGAATTTGTGCTAATGAGGTGCTAAATGAAGTAACAAAATGGAAGTTACTGGAAATCTTGACAAGAGTAGTTTCAGTGGGGTAGCTGGGAAGAAGCCAGCTTGTTAATAAATAAGAGTGAATTGAAGGTTAGAAAGTGGACTCAGCATATGTAAACAACTCTTTTGGGAAGTTTAATATAGAAGGGAATGAAGAAATGGGGTTATAACTAGAAGAATATGTGGAATTCAAGGAAAGTTTTGGTTTTGTGACTTGTTGGTTTTATGATGAGAGACCTTTGAGCATGTTTTCTGAGGGAAATGAGCCAGTACAAAGAAAATAGAGAGACAAATGGAAGGGAAAGGATGAAATCTGGAGCACAGAGGAGGTGCTGGCTTTAAGGTATTCATCTTCCTTGTGATAGGAGAGAAGAGTAGGAGAGAATTCAAGATTGTAAGTATAGATTAGTTTGGTCCTTTGGTTGTTGAAAGACAAGGAGATTTTCCCTGGTAACTTCAGATTTCTTGATGAGGAGGGAAACTCATCATTAGTGGAAGAAAGTATGTAGGAAGTATGAAGAGATAGAAGGTCTCCTGAGAAAAAAAAGAAATCAAGCCTACTAGAGAAAAAGTAGGTTTACTGGAATGCATTGAATACCTCATGGAGGTACAATAGGAATAAAACTGAAAATAACTCCCTTTGTGAATTTATCTGGTAACATTCATCTGCTCAACTGTAATCTTAAAGAAGGCAGATGATGTTCATCTGGTCTGATGTTTTTCCAGCAGAAGATGGAAAAGGGAATGATGGACAGTCAAGCTAAGTGGATTTGTAAGGGAGTTATTATAATGATGGATGATGGAATCAAGACTAAATAAGATGGTAAATGAAGCCAGACGGGACTTTGGGCAGGGGGTGGTGGTGAGCACCATGTTACGTCCTGTGCATTTTCTCATATATGAAGGGATTGACCTTAATCAGCTGACAAGCCAAAAACTTAGACAACAAAATGGTACGTTTGCCTGCTCAGTGCCATGCACCTGGTTTGGATTTTTCTTTTCTCTACAGTGACTGGCTTGAACACTTATTTATCTTCTTACTTAATCCTATCAATACTTGTTTAACTAAAAATTTGGCGTTGGTTTTCCGCAGTCACCTCGAGGTGAAGCCTTCATTTTTGCTATATTAGTAATGCCTCTGAAGTAAGACTCTTTTCTTTTTTCTTGCAAAAAGCATTTAACTCAAGATTATTTCAAAGTTAGTCATTTTCACTTTTTCCTTTTATTGTTTAATATGCAGAATCAACAGAGCTAGGTACAAGAAAGCAGACCAACCATGTTGCTTTGCACAGCCTCAGTATCATGCAATATATCCATCTCATTGGTCCGTTTACAGTCTCTGTCAGCAAATAAAGAGCTTGAGGCATATCAGTGAAAACACACATGCCTTTAGATGTGATTAGCATCTAAATTAATTCATCCAATGCCATATTTGGTTTGCTTCTTAGCATAAATCATATCTAAGCACTCGTATGCTTTCAAGGTCAGCAAGTTTAGACTCTGATTGTTCTACAGAGACAGTTGAAAATAAAAATGCCTTGATGATCAATTACTTCTTGAAATGTCTGTTTTTACAACCTCCAAAACTTGCACTTTGGCCTCATTCCAAACAATGGAAAGCCCCCAATTTTTCTTAATGTATAAATATCATTTTGAATCTGGCCTCACCCTATCACTTTGAGACAAAAGACTCACCCTTGCATATGCTGTCATGATCACGTAAAAGTCATCCTCAGATACCCGTATTGGCCATGGTCTTCATTCTGATCTGACCCAGCTTGTGCCTTGCTTCTATACATCTTCGTTTCTTACTTCTTTCATTTACATAATGTCTGGCATGATTGACCTGGCTTCTTCTTTTGCTTTTTCTCTTAGCCTCAGTGAGACTCTCCCCTGACTATGTCATGTTTTGGACATTCTGAATAATTGTCCTCTCTGGTTTGGAGTGGCCTCCTGGAGACTTAAGACACTGACATAGGTATTCAGAAACACCACACTCCCTGGGTTTGCTTCAACCAAAGTGTAGACAGTATGCACCTTGTCATTACTTTTGTTCAAGTGCTGAAATGGCAGCTAGCAAGTCTTGTGTGTCTGCCAAGAGTCAGTCTTCTATGCATAGGCCCATCTGTTCTGAAGAAGCTCCAAGGACAGTGTTCACCACATAGGTGCCAGTTAATGAATATTTGAATGCATAAATATAATAAATAATACATGGACTGTTTACTGTATTACAGTTTTACTTGTACCTACCATTGTTGTGTGATTTATGTAATTTAGCCTTCAAAATAGCCCCATGAGGGAGGTGCTGTTATACCTTCAATCATTAGTTTAATGCAGTAGAGGGTAAGATTTTGACTTACATTCCTCCTTCACTGCCATTTCTGTTCAATGGAGGGACTGGATTTTTGGATAATGCTAAGCCTCAGGACTGTAATCATAGCATCCACTGCAGCGCTCCCATTCCTCCCCTTAAGCAGTGGAACGGGCATTAGACCTGAAGTCAGGCCAAGTATCAGTGAACCTAACACCTAAAATGGATAACTAATATGCATTGAGTATTTTCTATAAGCCAGACCCTGTGTATTATTACACTGAATTTTCACTGCCTCCTCTAGATATTGTACTTCTTCCAGTTTTTACATGTCAAGTAAGGCTCCAGGACATAAGTAATTCATCCAGATTTACCCAGCTAGTAAATGGTGGAGCTAGAAAGAAACCCAGTTAAGTTTGGCTTTGAAGCCAGTGTTCTTTTTACCATAGTACTTTACTAAAGGTGTGAAACTTTTATGTTGTTAAGTCATGTTGCAGACAGCTTCATCTTAAACTTTTACAAAAGCTCATAAGTTCTTACAGTTGGGTCAAAGCCAAGGTATTGATTTAGAAATTGCTGTACCAGCTAGCAACTCCCTTTCCTTTCCCAAATATTGTCAATTCTAAGAAAAAGGAGGAACAGAATTTTTATACACCAGGGAAACCTTATCTGGAGTGGAAATGGGGCCACTGTTTGACCCTACTCATTGATTTATATGAACTTTTATTTACTCTTATTGTGAGTTGTAGCTGGGAATTGAGATAGTTGAACCAAATTCTGAAACTTTAGGTATTTTCCCAGTATCATTCTTTGTTTTTTTAACTTGAAGTATAGTTGATTTACAACCTTGTGTTTGTTTCAGGTATACAGCAAAATGATTCAGTTGTTTTAAATAGATCCAAAAGAATATATGTTATTTTTTAGATTATTTTACTTTATAGTTTATTATAAAATACTGAGTATAGTTCCCTGTGCTATACAGTAAGTCCTTGTTGATCATCAATTTTATATATAGTAGTGTGTATATGTTGACCCCAAACTCCTAATTTATCCCTCCTCCTTTCCCCTTTGGTACCTGGAAGTTTATTTTCTAGGTCTGTGGGTCTATTTCGGTTTTGTAAATAAGTTCATCTGTATCATTTATAAGTGATATCACATAATATTTGTCTTTGTCTGACTTACTTCACTTAATATGATAATCTCTAGGTCTATCCATGTTGCTGCAAATGGCATTTCGTTCATTTTCATGTCTGAGTAATATTCCATTGTATATTATACCACATCTTCTTTATCCATTCATTTGTCAATGGACATTTAGGTTACTTCCTTGATGTCTTAGTTATTGTAAATAACACTGTGAACATTTGGGTACATGTATCTTTTTGGATCATGGTTTTCTCCAAATATATGCCCAAGAGTAGAAGCTTTGTTATTAATAAAAGAAATACAGTGCTGTTAATTAAAGTCTTAAGATAGATATAGAGGCTTCCTCTGTAATGAGTGGGCTGCCTGACTCCTGCTTCAATGGATCAGGCTCCTCTGCTGAGGTTTCATGGCCACCAGAATTTTTCTCTTGCCAATCGGTCTAATTCTAGTCATACTTTTTGATAATCCAATAGGCCAGTTCCCACATCTCTATCCGCACTCATATTGTTGCCTCTTTTTCTCTGCCCTGCTCACTTGCTCAAATTTGCCTGCCAACTTGTCTAATACCAACTGTAATTTCACCTTCTGCACAAACTCTAACCTGATTTGTGTGTTGACTAAGGGTACAAATTTGGGGATTCAGAAGACTGATTTCAAATCTTTAGAATCTCTGCTTACTGTTAGTTACTGAGTAAACTGTTTAACTTCTCTAATATTGTGACTGATCTGACCTACCTTAGAAGTTGTAAGAATAGGATTAAATCATACATATAGAACACTTACCTCAGGCATTGACATGTAGCAAGTGATTATTAAATATTATTTACCTCTATTGTTTCCACCAAGAGTCCTTTATTCTAGGCTGTACTCTCAAAGGAAAGGGAAAGAGTCATAATATTTATTTGGGTAGGAGCTGATAACCTGGGGATGCTCTTAGGGGAGAGTCTAAAATAACTTGCCTCCAAGAGGGACACCATCAATATTTTGATTTTTTGTATAAAAATAAAAGAATTTTCTATATTCTTATATTCCATGCCATTCTGTGGTCTAAAGGTGAAAATATTCTTCTCTCAACCCTTTGAATTTATTTGACCAGCAAAATGTAGCAGAACTGACATTGTGGAACTAACAAGGTGAGGTTTAGTGAATACTTGCAACTTCTTCAGGGTCTCTTAGAACATTTGTTCTTGGAACAGTCTCTCTAGGAGAAGTTGATACAAGGTGATAAATCCATCTATTCTAAAATTACTGTGTTGTGAGAAGCCTAAGTGTCATGGAGAGTTCCAGGACAATAAGAAAGCAAAATGAAACACTTAAAGAGAAGCAGAGACAAAGGAGCATAGCAACTCCACTAGCAGAGTAAAGACCCATCTTGGAAGTGGCTCCTCCACACCTAGCTACACTCAATGATACTCTGCAAGACCTGAAACCTTGAAATTCCTGGAAGAAAAAAGGAAAAGCCTTCTTGACAATAGATTTGGCAATAATTTTTTTTGGATATGATACCAAAAGCACAGACAACAAAAGCAAAAGTAAACAAATGCAACTACATCAAAGTAAAAATTTTCTGTGCAGCAAAAGAAAGTCAGCAGACTGAAATGGCAACCTATGGAGAAAATAATTGTAGATCATGTATCTGATAAGGGAACTCATACAACTCAATGGCAAAAAGCAATCCAATTTTAAAAATGGGCAAAGGATCTGAATAGATTTTTTTTTCCCAAAGAGGACATTCAGCTGGCCAATGGGTACGTAGAAAAGTGTTCAATATCATAATCAAGGAAATGCAGATCAAAGCCACAATGAGGTGTTACCTCACACTGTTAGGATGGCTGTCATCAAAAAGGCAAGAGATAACAAGTATTGATGAGGATGTAGGAAGAAAGGAACACTTGTAGAATGTTGGAGGGAATACAAATTGGTGTAGTCACTATGGAAAACAATATGAAGGTTCTTTAAAAATATAACTAATATATGATTCAGCAATACCACTTCTGAGTTAAATCCAAAGCAAATGAAATCAGTGTTTTGAAGATCTATGCACTGTATATTCATTGCAGTATTATTCACAATAGCCAAGATATGGAAACAACTGTGTCTGGCAATGAATAAATGGATAAAGAAAATTGGTGTGTGTGTGTATGTATATTTGTGCACACATACATTTACATACACTCACAAACTCATTCATACACAGTAGAATCTTATGCAACCATAGAAAAGATGTGCTAATATGTGTGACAACATGGAACAACTTGCAAGCATAATGCTTCCAAGTGAAATAAGAAAGACAAATACTATATAATATCACTGATATGTGGTATCTAAAAAAGTTGAACTTACAGAGTAGATTGGTGGTTGCCAGGGGCTGGAGGAAGTGGGGAGATGTTGGTCAAAGAGTACAAACTTTCAGTGATAATACAAATAAGTCCATGTATAGTACATTGATTATAGTTAATAATACCATATTGTATGTTTGAAAGTTGCTAAGAGAATAAATTTTAAGTGGTCTCATTACATGAGAAAAATACTAATAATATGAGATAATGGATGTGTTAGTTAGCTTGATTGTGGTAATCATTTCACAGTGTATACATATATGAAATTATCGTGTTTTACCCTCCTTAAATATATATAATTTTTTCCAATTATATCTCAATAAAGCTGGGAAAATTTTGAAAACATATTTAGAAAATTTAAAAAAACATTTTTTAACTTTATAAAAGAAGCCTCCCAACAAACTTTCCCCAAATTCCTGAGCCACAAAGGTATTAGCAAAATCAAATGATTGTTTTAAGCATCTGTATTTGGGGAGTAGTTTATTATGCCATTACGGATGATAGGGGGCTTCCCAGGTGGTGCTAGTGTTAAAGAACCTGTTTACCAATGCAGGAGACATAAGGGATGCGAGTTTGATCCCTGGGTCAGGAAGATCACCTGAAGGAAGAAATGGCAACCCACTCTAGTATTCTTGCCTGGGAAATCCCATGGACTGAGGAGCCTGGCTGGCTACAGTCCATGAAGTGACTTAGCATACATGGAAATGATAGGGACTTCACTGGTGACTCCTGCCAATGCGGGAGATACAGTCTGATCCCTGGGTCAGAAAGATCCCCTGGAGGAGGAAAGGGCAACCCACTCAAATATTCTTGTCTGGGAAATCCCGTGGACAAAGGAGCCTGGTAGTCTATAGCCCATGGGGTCTCAAAACAGGTGAACACAACTTAGCGACTAAACAACAATAACAGCAGATGACAGAGCATGGTTTTAGATTCTTGAAGTTAATAAAATAGAAATGGGTAGGGCAGTGTTGCAATGACATCTCCCTTTATGTCTGGTGTGGGAAACAAAACAAGATTAGGTATCCCCTTGAGACTGTCCCTTTTCTCCTGTTCTTAAGAGTGGCCTGGGACTTACCTCTTTGTTATATAAAGAGATTTCAATATACTGCATGCTAGAATGTAAAATGATTAAGAACAATAGGTCTACATAGGTTTACAATGGTTTATGTAAACATAGGTTTATAATGTGACTTTACCACTTATTAGCTGTGTGACCTTGGACAAAGTGCCTACCATTTCAAAGCTCTGTACCCTCATTTATAAAGTGGAATAATCCTTACCTCTCAGGATTTTGTACAACTTTAAGTGAGACAATGAACATAAAGCACTTAGCAGAGATCTAGGCATAGAGTAAATGTTCTGTAGTAACCATAACTATTTAATATACATGTACTGTATCACTTTGGTGATTCACCTTCTTTCCATTATTCCACAGCAGAAAATCTTGAACTTCACGCTTTATCTTTAGAAAATCTAACTCACATCACAGCATTCAGGCAATATTTACTTATATTGACAATATTTCTTCTCATGGACAATGATTTTTACAGTGAAAGAAAGGGGAGCCAAGTCATTGGGAAATAATCCAGTTGCTAATGCGTTGAATCAGAGTATTCACTTTATCGAGGTCAGGCTGTCATTTTAAGGGGAATATTGAGGTAAGAAATTTCTGCTTGTTATTCACACTTCATGCCAGATTTGGACTGTCTTTATTTGAACTCACATAGTAGATTCCTGTGGTTATTGCATCATGGTATTAGCCAGTAATGACAAGAGTCAAAGAAGACACGATGCTGTATGAGAGTCTGTGCACTCTTATTGGCTCCTGGCACCCTGCGAGCACTAGTCTGCAGCACTTTCCAGATGTTTCCTGAATCCCTCAACCACAGCCATGGCCCAAGAGCCCCATAGACCTATTGGCCTCCCAGTACACTCACATTTCAGGGCCATTACAAGTTCATTTTGGCTCGTAGGCCTGACAAGGTTAAGGAGAAAGAAGCCTGCTTTTCAAAAACTGAAGCAGGGTGATTTCTTAGCATATGGAGAATGTAGAGCTAATATTTATTCATTATAGAAACATTTGCTGAGGCTCAGATAAATGCCAGGCATGATGCTAGGTGCTGAGGATACAGCAGTAAACAAATTCAAGTTTGCACAAATAACTACAAATAATTTTCAAGTGAGACAGAACCTTCAAAAAGCCACTCAAATAACTTATAAATAAGTGCTATGAAAGAGAAGTATAACATGCTCAACGTTAACCAGGGAATTAAGGGTGCAGTTCCAAAATGTCTCTCTGAGAAAAGAACATTAAAGTAGTGGCTTAAAGACTGAGTAGGGATTAACCAAGAGAGAGGAGTAACAAGTGTATTTGAAGGCCAGTGCAAGTGGAGGATTTGGGTCCAAAGTCTACTCTCTCCATTTCTGCCTCCATCCTGTACTGTGAGGGGATTTAGGCTCATGTGTGTGAACACTCACCCGAAACAGTCAAGTTCTTAACCCATCACAAAGGAAACAGGCGCCCAGAGGTATACACTCTGTGACGTGGTGTACCTTAAATATGGCAAACTCTGAAAAGAGGCTCCTAACAGGCTCTAAAAGTTGGGTCTCCAGAATGAGGCCTGGAAATGGATATATAACCTGGGCTTCAGGCAAACATCTTCTTGCTCTGGGAACTCCTTATTTCAGTGTGGAAATAAAGGAGAAAAAAGCCAGAGTGGATCTTTATAAAATGCAAACCTGGCAGGGCTCTCATTGCCCGACCTTTGGACAATACTAGCTCAAGCCCTGGGCAAGAACTCTTTATGTGCAGACTATGTAACTTAGAAGTCTGAACATGTATCAATGAATTCTCCTGGAAATTGATTCAAAAACAACTGAGCCTACATCTGTATGCATGTTCCTCACAGCTTCCTTCAGCCTCATGAAGAAATTTGTAACACCCTAAGGGTTAACAGTCACTGGAGCAGTTAGACATTGTCCAGTTGACTTTGAGATCTCCTGCAGCTCAGAGCTTCTGTGATTCCCAAACAGCCTATACTCACCTGAGCCCAGCTGTGGAGAACCCTGGAGAAAGAGACTGGATAAGTAAATATTTGAACATTAATTAACTTTTGAACTGTATCTCCTTTATATTCATATATAACTTCTAAGAAAGGCATATATGTCTTCCCAAAGAAAGGCAATGCCAAAGAATGCTCAAACTACCACACAATTGCACTCATCTCACATGCTAGCAAAGTAATGCTCAAAATTCTCCAAGCCAGGCTTCAACAGTACTTGAACTGTGAACTTTCAGATGTTCAAGCTAGATTTAGAAAAGGCAAAGAAACCAGAAATCAAATTGCCAACATCCGTTGGATCATCGAACTTGAGAGTTCCAGAAAAACATCTGCTTCTGTTTTATTGACTCTGCCAAAGCCTTTGACTATGTGGATCACAACAAACTTGTGGAAAATTCTGAAAGAGATGGGAGTATCAGACCATCTTACCTGCCTCCTGAGAAATTTGTATGCAGGTCAAGAAGCAACATTTAGAATTGGACATGGAACAACAGACTGGTTCCATATTGGGAAAAGAGTACGTCAAGGCTGTATATTGTCACCCTGCTTATTTAACATATATGCAGGGTACATCATGAGGAATCCTGGATTGATTGAAGCACAAGCTGGAATTAAGATTGCTGGGAGAAATATCAATAACCTCAGATATGCAGATGACATCACCCTTATGGCAGAAAGCGAAGAAGAACTAAAGAGCCTCTTGATGAAAGTGAAAAGGAGAGTGGAAAATGTGGCTTAAAACTCAACAATCAAAAAACTAAGATCATGGCATCTGGTCCCATAACTTCATGGCAAATAGATGGGGGACCAGTGGAAACAGTGGCAAACTTTATTTTCTTGGGCTCCAAAATCAGTGCAGATGGTGACTGCAGCCATGAAATTAAAAGACACTTGCTACTTGGAAGAAAAGTTATGACCAACCTAGATAGCATATTAAAAAGTAGAGACATTACTTTGCCAACAAAGGTCCATCTAGTCAAAGCTATGGTTTTTCCAGTAGTCATGTATGGATGTGAGAGTTGGACTATAAAGAAAGCTGAGCACTGAAGAATGGATGCTTTTGAACTGTGGTGTTGGAGGAAACTTTTGAGCGTCCCTTGGACAGCAAGGAGATCCAACCAGTCCATCCTAAAGGAGATCAGTCCTGAATATTCATTGGAAGGACTGATGCTGAAGCTGAAACTCCAGTTGCTTAGCCACCTGATGCAAAACACTGATTCATTGGAAAACACCCTGATGCTGTGAAAGATTGAAGGTGAGAGGAGAAAGGGATGACAGAGGATGAGATGGTTGGATGGCATCACCAACTCAATGGACATGAGTTTGAGTAAACTCTGGGAGTTGGTGATGGACAGAGAGGCCTGGCTTGCTGCAGTCCGTGGGGTCGCAAAGAGTCAGATACGACTGAGCGACTGAACTGAACTGATGACTTCTAAATATTTTTAAACAGTCATATATTCACCCATTGGAGACTGTAACTAGCCTTCTTCTAAAGCACTGAATACTCAGCAGCTAGGAAACACTGTCACCAAAATTTTATTACTTCTCCCTCAGTCTAGAAAGAAACCATTTCAAGGGGGAAAAATGCCATTTTAAGGGCATCTTGGTAGAGACACTAAAAGGAGTTGTGGAATCTAGTAGCAGGACATCTATTTCACTTAATTATTTTGCCAACGGAAAAAGTTTTAAAATATATTTTGAGTTTCTTTTCCTGGTGGTAAATAGTGTTTATCTCTATTCCTTCATTTTTTAACCTAAAGGAACCTCTTGTAGTTGTTTTCCTCAGTTTTGGCTAAAGGTAAGAGTTAAAGTTACTTCACAAAATTAAGAGATCATGAAATTGTTCCAAAGAACTCAAGTGGTCTTGGGGTTTTAGAACTGGAGTATCTTACATGGATGCTAATACAGTGCAGTTGTATGTAAAATTAGTGGGAGAGTATTTCTCTGACAGTAGCTTTTCCAGCTCAAAGAGGATCATTCTTATTACCATGTCTTTGCCTACCATCGGTGTTTGTGAAGCAGGCTCTCAGGACAGAGCTAATGTTTATTGAGTGTTTATTATGTGTCAACCCTCTACTAAGCCCTTTACACCTTAACTCTCTATTTACCAATTAGAGAAGCAAAATTTAAAGTTAAAGATGTTAAGGGGTAGAGTGAGTGTTTGAACCCAGATCTGTTTGGCTCCAGAGTCATTGCTCTCTACCTCCATGGGGATATAAGGAATAAAGAGGGCCTCTTCTAAACAGGCAGACTCATGCAAGGAATACCACATGAGCATAAACATACAGCGCTCTCAGGGTTCATGAACACTCCAGAGACAGGAAATGGGCTGATTAGTACCAGATGGGGCTCATAAGAGGCAGTTTCAAGTGCAGTCCTTCAGGAAATGGATGGCAGAGTTTCTGCCTTGGTACATAACCCTTGCTTCTCACTGCTCTGCCCTGGAAACATTTGCTGAGGGAAGTTTTCAGGTAGGAATGAGGGTGGTAGGGTTTCTTCTTCTCAGGCATGAAAAGGAAGCAATGGCTCCTTGTGATTTCATGAATACTCTGTGATCTCCAGATGGGCCTAATGGATGATCTTTCTTAAGAAACATACGCTGGAAAATGATGGATTGTAAGAATCCTATTATGATAACATACAACAACCTTTGACTTCATCAGTTTCAACAGAAAGGTGACTTTGGGGTTCAGTCCAGTTCAGTCGCTCAGTCATGTCCAACTCTGTGACCCCATGAAATGCAGCATGCCAGGCCTCACTGCCCATCACCAACTCCCTGAGTCCACCCAAACTCATGTCTGAGCCAGTGATGCTATCCAACCATCTCATCTTCTGTTGTCCCCTTATCTTCCTGCCTTCAATCTCTCCCAGCATCAGGGTATTTTCCAATGAGTCAGCTCTTCGCATCAGGTAGCCAAAGTATTGGAGTTTCAGCTTCAGCATCAGTCCTTCCAGTGAACACCCAGGACTGATCTCCTTTAGGATGATCTGGTTGGATCTCCTTGCAGTCCAAGGGACTCTCAAGAGTCTTCTCCAACACCACATTTCAAAAGCATCCATTCTTCGACGCTCAGCCTTCTTTATAGTCCAACTCTCACATCCATACATGACCCCTGCAAAAACCATAGCCTTGACTAGGCAGACCTTTGTTGGCAAAGTAATGTCTCTACTTTTTAATATGCTGCCTAGGTTGATCATAACTTTCCTTCCAAGGAGTAAGCGTCTTTTAATTTCATGGCTGCAGTCACCATCTGCAGTGATTTTGGAGCCCAGAAAAAATAAAGTCAGCCACTGTTTCCACTGTTTGCCCATCTATTTGCCATGAAGTGATGGGACCAGATGCCATGATCTAAGTTTTCTGAATGTTGAGCTTTAAGCCAACTTTTTCACTCTCCTCTTTCACTTTTATCAAGAGGCTCCTTAGTTCTTCTTTGCTTTCTGCCATAAGGGTGATGTCATCTGCATATCCGAGGTTATTGATATTTCTCCCAGCAATCTTGATTCCAGCTTGTGCTTCCTCCAGCCCAGCATTTCTCATGATGTACTCTGCATGTAAGTTAAATAAGCAGGGTGACAGTATACAGCCTTGACGTACTCCTTTTCCTATTTGGAACCAGTCTGTTGTTCCATGTCCAATTCTAACTGTTGCTTCCTGACCTGCATACAGGTTTCTCAAGAAGCAGGTCAGGTGGTCTGGTATGCCCGTCTCTTCCAGAATTTTCCACAGTTTATTGTGATCCACACAGTCAAAGGCTTTGGCATAGTCAATAAAACAGAAATAGATGCTTTTTTCTGGAACTCTCTTGCTTTCATGATGATCCAGCAGATGTTGGCAATTTGATCTCTGGTTCCTCTTCCTTTTCTAAAACCAGCTTGAACATCTGGAAGTTCACAGTTCACGTATTGCTGAAACCTAGCTTGGAGAATTTTGAGCATTACTTTACTAGCATGTGAGATGAGTGCAATTGTATGGTAGTTTGAGCATTCTTTGGCATTGCCTTTCTTTGGGATTGGAGTGAAAACTGACCTTTTCCAGTCCTGTGGCCACTGCTGAGTTTTCCAAATTTGCTGGCATATTGAGTGCAGCACTTTCACAGTGTCATCTTTCAGGATTTGAAATAGCTCAACTGGAATTCCATCACCTCCACCTGCTTTGTTTGTAGTGATGCTTCCTAAGGCCCACTTGACTTCACATTCCAGGATATTTGGCTCTAGGTGAGTGATCATACCATCATGATTATCTGGGTCATGAAGATCTTTTTTGTACAGTTCTTCTGTGTATTCTTGCCACCTCTTCTTAATATCTTCTGCTTCTGTTAGGTCCCTACCGTTTCTGTCCTTTATTGAGCCCATCTTTGCATGAAATGTTCCCTTGGTATCTCTAATTTTCTTGAAGAGATCTCTAGTCTTTCCCATTCTATTTCTTTCCTCTATCTCTTTGCATTGATTGCTGAGGAAGGCTTTGTTATCTCTCCTTGCTATTCTTTGGAATTCTGCCTTCAGATGTGTATATCTTTCCTTTTCTCCTTTGCTTTTCGCTTCCCTTCTTTTCACAGCTATTTGTAAGACCTCCTCAGACAGCCATCTTGCTTTTTTGCATTTCTTTATCTTGGGAAAGGTCTTGATTCCTGTCTCCTGTACAAGTCATGAACCTCCATCCATAGTTCATCAGGCACTCTGTCTATCAGATCTAGTCCCTTAAATCTATTTCTCACTTCCACTGTATAGTCATAAGGGATTTGATTTAGGTCATACCTGAATGATCTAGTGGTTTTCTCCACTTTCTTCGCTAGTTATTACCATAAGACATTTGTTGACCTTGGTGTCAAACTGTTTTAAGCACCTTATGTGCATCCACTCAGGGAATCTGCAAAACAATCCCAGGAGGTAGCTACTGGTATCCCTGTTTTACAGATTAGGGCATTGAAGCTAAAGAGATTGAGCAGCTGCTGTACACTTATGTTGTACAGGAGGCAGTGATCAAGACCATCTCCAGATAAAGAAATGCAAAAAGGCAAAATGGTTGTCTAAGGAGGGCTTACAAATAGCTGAG
The DNA here is from genome assembly GCA_007570785.1 of Antilocapra americana. Lineage (NCBI taxonomy): Eukaryota > Metazoa > Chordata > Mammalia > Artiodactyla > Antilocapridae > Antilocapra > Antilocapra americana. The sequence goes on from ML661893.1 coordinate 8,940,584, forward strand.
AAAAGAAAAGAAGCTAAAGGCAAAGGAGAAAAAGGAAAGATATACCCAACTGAATGCAGAGTTCCAAACAATAGAAAGTAGAGGTAAGAAAACCTTCCTCAGTGATCAGTGCAAAGAAATAGAGGAAAACAATAAAATGGGAAAGACTAGAAAGGCTTTTGAAACTCCCTCACATTTCCCTCCCCATCCCACCCCTCTAGAAAAGATAAATACCATATTCTAATGCATATATACAGAATCTAGAAAAATGGTACTGAAGAATTTATTTACAGGGCAACATGGAGAAATAGACATAAAGAACAGACTTATGGACATAGGGAGAGGGGAGGAGAGAGTAAGAAGTATGGGAAGAGTAACATGGAAACGATAGCCAATGGGAATTTGCTATATGGCTCAGGAAACTCAAACAGGGGCTCTGTATCACTATAGCCTTTTTTTTAAATTAGTTTTGCGATACAATGACATGATATCGCCATGGGTTTACATATGCTCCCCTTCCAGAACCCCCCTCCCTCCTCCCTCCCTCCTCCCTCCTCCCCGGGAAATCTCGATGCACCAGCCCCGAGCATCAATCCTGGGCTGGTGATTGATTACACATATGATAATTAACATGTTTCAATGCCATTCTCCCATGTCATCCCACCCTTGCCCTCATCCACAGAGTCCACGAGTCTGTTCTATACATCTGCGTTCCTTTTGCTGTCTCGCATGCAGGGTTCTCGTTACCATCTTTCTAAATTCCATATATATGCGTTAGTATACTGTATTGTTGTTTTTCCTTCTGGCTTACTTCACTCTGGATAATAGGCTCCAGTTCCGTCCACCTGAGTAGAACTGATTCAAATGAATTTTTTTTTTTAATGCTGAGTAACATTCCATTGTGTATATGTACCACAGCTTTCTTATCCATTCATCAGTTGATGGGCATCTAGGTTGCTTCCATGTCCTGGCTACTGTAAACAATGCAGCGATGAACATTGGGGTACACATGGCTCTTTCAATTCTGGTTTCCTCCGTGTATATACCCAGCAGTGGGATTGCTGGGTCATATGGCAGGTCTATTTGCAGTTTTTTAAGGAATCTCCACACTGTTTTCCATAGTGGCTGTACTAGTTTGCATTCCCACCAACAATGTAAGAGAGTTCCCTTTTCTCCACATCCTCTCCAGCATTTATTACTTGTAGATTTTTGGATGGCAGCCATTCTGACTGGTGTAAAGTGGTACCTCATTGTGGTTTTGATTTGCATTTCTCTGATAATGAGTGATGTTGAGCATCTTTTTATGTGTTTGTTAGCCATTTTTATGTCTTCTTTGGAGAAATGTCTGTTAAGTTCTTTGGCCCACATTTTGATTGGGTCATTTATTTTTCTGGAATTGAGCTGCAGGAGTTGCTTGTATATTTTTGAGATTAATTGTTTGTCTATTGCTTCATTGGGTATTATTTTCTCCCATTCTGAAGGCTGTCTTTTCACCTCGCTTATAGTTTCCTTTGCTGTGCAGAAGCTTTTAATTTTAATTAGGTCCCATTTGTTTATTCGTGCTTTGATTTCCAATATTCTGGGAGGTGGGTCATGGAGGATCCCACTTTGGTTTATGTCAGAGAGTGTTTTGCCTATGTTATCCTCTAGGAGTTTTATAGTTTCTGGTCTTATGCTTAGATCTTTGACCCATTTTGAGTTTATCTTTGTGTATGGTGATAGAATGTGTTCTAGTTTCATTCTTTTACAAGTGGCTGTCCAGTTTTCCCAGCACCACTTGTTAAAGAGGTTGTCTTTTCTCCATTCTATATTCTTGCCTCCTTTGTCAAAGATAAGGTGTCCATAGATGCATGGATTTATCTCTGGGCTTTCTATTCTGTTCCATTGATCTATATTTCTGTCTTTGTGCCAGTACCATACTGTCTTAATGACTGTGGATTTGTAGTATAGCCTAAAGTCAGAAGGAATATACCTCAACATAATAAAAGCTATATATGACAAACCCACAGCAAACATTATCCTCAATGGTGAAAAACTGAAAGCATTCTCCCTGAAGTCAGGAACAGGACAAGGGTGCCCACTCTCACCACTACTTTTCAACATAGTTTTGGAAGTCTTGGCCACAGCAATCAGAGCAGGTAAAGAAATTAAAGGAATCCAGATTGGAAAAGAAGAAGTAAAACTCTCTCTGTTTGCAGATGACATTATCCTCTATATTGAAAACCCTAAAGACTACTAGAAAATTACTAGAGCTAATCAGTGAATATAGCAAAGTTTCAGGATACAAAATCAACACACAGAAATCCCTGGCATTCCTATACACTAACAATGAGAAACAGAAGGAGAAATTAAGGAAACAATTCCATTCACCATCGAAACAAAAAGAATAAAATACTTAGGAGTATTTCTACCTAAAGAAACAAAAGACTTGTATATAGAAAACTACTAAAACACTGATGAAAGAATTCAAAGAGGACACAAACAGATGGAGAAATGTGCCATGCTCATGGATTAGAAGAATCAATATAGTGAAAATGAGTATACTACCCAAAGCAATCTATAGATTCAATGCAATTCCTATCAAGCTACCAGAGGTCTTTTTCAGAGAATTAGAACAAATAATTTCACAATTTGTATGGAAATACAAAAAACCTCGTATAGCCAAAGCAATCTTGAGAAAGAAGAATGGAACTGGAGGAATCAACCTACCTGACTTTAGGCTATACTACAAATTCACTATAGCCTTTTGAATTGCTATTGTGTGACCCTTTTTCCAGAGGAAGAAACTAAGCCTCAGAGAACTTAATTAATGAGTTTAGAGTGACAGTATAGTAAGCAACATAACCTGAAAACAGAAACTGAGTTTGGGTGCCTTTAGCTGTCTGCATGCCTTCTAACTATACTTTGTGGCTTACTTTGTACCCTTCACACATCTGAATGCATTTAGTTGTTGCTGCTCCCTAAGATGTCACTCTAAGAGAGGTCAGTGAAGTACTGGACCTAACCCCATATAGGTCTGACATCAAAGCCTTTCTTACTCCAAATGGGTCCTAGCTGGGATGTTCATGGGTATCTCTGAGCTGTGCAATGGAAAGTGTGCCGTTTCCAACCAGTCGAGGTTTCTCCAGAAAATGTGGAGGGTCCTCAGTCTGCATAGTGGCTCTTCACCTGGGTAATATTTGAGCAGGGATGGTTCAAGTTTAGTTTGACTTTAAAATCTGAGGATAAATGTGTTTGTTCTTTCCTACTGCAAGTCTAATAACTACCAAGCTGGGTAGTGGCTTCATCTCAGTTTTGTACATGGCAAACATATCAACCATTTCAATACTCCAAGTAAACAACCAACCAAAGACAAACTTACTTACTTGAATTTTTGCAACAGAGAATCAAAAAAGCATTTGGAAAAGTCCAGGGTTTTTTAATCGACATTATACCATTGATCTTAAGCTCATTCAAGCAGAACTCATAACACTTTATTAGACTCTCCCAAACAGGAAGCATGCCTGATTTCCATCATGTGCAAAGTCAGCGAAGTCAGACATAGTGTTTGTAATCAAATACTATTTATTATCATCCCTATTTTTTGTTTCTATTGACATTACTGTAATTATACTGCAGACCTCCAACATCATATAGAGCTGACTCCAAAGAGACAAAAGTTGTCACAAAGATACTCTTCAGTATATATCAGTGAAAACTGTATTTCTGAGACTGAATGAAAGGACCAAAAGTTTCCCCTTACTTTTGACTATAGAGCTGAGTAATGTGCTACAAGAGACATTGCAAAAGGGCTACTGTAAAGGGTTGGACTGGATGTCCTCTAAAATTTGTCTTCTAAATCCTAGGGCCTTTGCTTTATTTCTAATTTCACTTAAAATTTGTTTTCTGTTCATTGTGTTCCACAATGACAATACTTTGTTGAAATGCCCCATGAACTAACCATAAAATTGTTTGAGATCTCAACTTTAAAAATTAGATTTAAAAGTGCCATTTTTTTAATAGCAGATACTGTCATTTTTATATGATTGGAGCTAATTGGAGAAATGATGAGTTGGTGTGGCATTATATTAGCCCAACAAGGTATTCTGGTTACTAGAAAATATACTATTAGAAAACTGACCCAATTTTCTTGAGTCCAGCAAAGCGTTTGCCCTGCCCTAAGTAGATCCCAAATGTTTGTCATTAACATTTTCTAAATACCTACTCTTCTTTTAGCTTTCTTAAATTTATTTTTAATTGGAGTAATTGCTTTACAATATTGTGTTGGCTTCTGCTATATAACAATACAACAATGTGAATCAGCCATAAGTATATATATACACATATCCCCTCTTTATTGAACCTCCCTCCCCACCTCACCCCTGCATCCCACCCCTCTAGGTTGTCAGTAGTACTATGTTGAGCTCACTGTGTTATACAGCAACTTCCCATTATCAATCTTACATATGGTAATGTATATGTTCCAATGCTACTCTTTCAATTCATCCCACCCTTTCCTTCCCCGACTGCGTACACAAGCCTGTTCTCTATGGCTGTGTCTCTATTCCTGCCCTGCAAATGGGTTCATCAGTACCATCATTCCATATTCCATATATATACATTAATATATGATATTTGTTTTTCCTCTTTCTGACTTCACTCTGTATTACAGGCTGTAGGTTAATCCACCTCACCAAAATTGACTCAAATGAATCCTTTTTAAGGCCAACTATGCAGGTCAGGAAGCAACAGCTAGAACTGGACATGGAACAACAGACTGATTCCAAATCGGAAAAGGAATATGTCAAGGCTGTATATTGTCACCCTGCTTATTTAACTTATATGCAGAGTACATATATGTTATAAGAAATGAGAAATGCTGGGCCAGAAGAAGCACAAGCTGGAATCAAGTTTGCCAGGAAAAATATCAATAACCTCAGATATGCAGATGACACAACCCTTATGGCAGAAAGCAAAGAAGAACTAAAGAGCCTCTTGATGAAAGTGAAGGAGGAGAGTGAAAAAAATGGCTTAAAACTCAACATTCATAAAACTAAGATCATGGCATCTGGTCCCATTACTTCGTGGCAAATAGATGGGAAGACAGTGGCTGACTTTCTCTTTTGAACTCCAAATTCACTGCAGATGGTGATTGCAGCCATGAAATTAAAAAACACTTACTCCTTAGAAAGAAAGTTATGACCAACCTAGATGGCACATTAAAAAGCAGAGACATTACTTTGTCAACAAAAGTCCATTTAGTCAAGGCTATGGTTTTTCCAGTGGTCATGTATGGATATGAGAGTGGGACTATAAAGAAAGCTGAGTGAAGAAGAACTGATGCTTTTGAACTGTGGTGTTGGAGAAGATTCTTGGGAGTCCATTGAACTGCAAGGAGATCCAACCAGTGCATCCTAAAAGAGATCAGTCCTGGGTATTCATAGAAGGACTAATGTTGAAGCTGAGAGTCTAATCCTTTGGCCACCTGATGCGGAGAGCTCATTTGAAAAGATCTTGATACTGAGAAAGATTGAGGGCAGGAGGAGAAGGGGACGACAGAGAATGAAATGATTGGATGGCATCACCAACTCAATGGACATGAGTTTGGGTAGTCTCTGGGAGTTGGTGATGGACAGGGAGGCCTGGTGTGCTGCAGTTCATGGGATCACAAAGAGTCAGACACGACTGAGTGACTCAACTGAACTGAATATATATATACCACAACTTCCTTATCCATTCATCCGTCAGTGGACATCTAGGTTGCTCCCATGTTGTGTATGGTGCTACAGTGAACATTAGGGTTCATGTGTCTTTTTCAATTATTGTTTCTCAGGGTATATCTACTCTTAAGTTAGGTGATATTTGCATACTTTTTGTCTAGAAATTTTATAATATAGCTTCCATTCCTACTGTACATTGAACACTGGAGACCAATGAACAATATTTAAAGGGCAAAATGAAAAGAAATATTGATACTGCCTATTTGAAATAATCAAGGCTCATGGGTGAAACATTTGCTTGTAAGGCATGACATAATATGTGTACTCTTGCACCTATCATACTATTTTTGTAGTAACTTCCTAAAGAGTAGGTGTTCAGTTTCACTGATCCCAGATAGAATCTGCTATGTAAGCTATCGCATATTCATGGGCAATTAACCAGATTCTTACAGTGTCTGCCTGTTCTCCAGGAAGAAGGAAAGACCCAAGCATAGTACTAGGCATGGAGTAAACATTCCACAAATAGTCTCAATCTGATTACTTAATTGAACTGGAACCTGTTTCCATTCTTCCTGGAAATGAAAGTACCAGCTAGCACAATGGACCAGTGAATTACTAAACATTACTAATGCTGAAATTCACTTTATACAAGCTTCCAGGAAGGTGCACCTACCCGATAGAGATGAGCTTAGGCAAAGCACGATCTGCCTTAGTCAGAATTAAATTCTAAGTCTCAAGTCCTTCTGGTAGAGGTTTGGGTATATTCCTGTTTCTCTCTCTCTCTCTCTCTCTCTGTGTGTCATCATCACAAAGGCCCTGATTTTGTTATTTGAGATCAGGTCATCTGGAATGATTGTGAGGAGCCAAGAATGAGGAAGGGGAAAGGACCTTAGTTGGTTGAATTTGAAAACGTCTGGCTTATTTCCCATACTGTGCCTCTCTATGGATTGCCTATCTGTCTTCACTGTCTTGCCCTTTCTTTGCCAATCTTTACACACTGAAATTGCTAAGCTCCATCTGAAAACCTTTCACCTCAAGAAGTTCTAACACCTACTAAGTGCTTCCTATATAAGACTTTACATATTTTATTCTGTTTGATCTTCCAAATAGCCCTTAGTGGGTATATACTAGCATCTGTATCACTGATGGGGACATGTGACATAAGAGGTGCAGGTGACAGAGATGAGTGATAGGGCAGTATTTGAATCCAAATAATTCCTAAGCCTGTGCCCCTTGTTGTTGATTGTAAAGCTGTGGAGCATTTCAGAACCTGCACTGTCCCACATGACCACACCATATACTGCATCCCTTTAGAACTAGTTTTAAACTACAAACCACGGTTCTGCACATATGACTCTGAAAATACTTTCGATTTGTCTTGTGCTAGTAAATGTTGGCTTGCCAGATCAATGTTAAGGTCTTCTAGAACAGGAACTTGGTGTTCTGCCATATCTGGAATATAGTTTGTGTGGTGGGCTGTAGAGTCATACAGCCCAAATTCAAACCTAGCTCCACTGCTCACTAGTATTGTGACCTTGGGCCACTTACTTGCTATATTTCCTCATCTGCAAAATAGGTATCAAAAACATACCTATCTTTATAGGTGGGTATTTTACACAGGGAGTAAATATAGTAATACACAGGAAACCTATAAAGTGGGATACAGTAAATACACATAATGAGTGTTAGCTACTATTTTCCTTTACCTATACAGAAATGAAGTGCTGGGCACACAGCAGGTGGTCAATTCTCTGCCAAATAATGGAGTTACCATAGAAGTAAAGGAGAGATTTTATCACAGGGGTTTTTGGGTCATCCTTTCACTACTCATCACATGCTGACATATCACTCAGTGCCTTGCGTAGTGTACTCAATAAGTAATTGTTAAATCAGTCATTTAATAAATTAACCAACCAACCAGCCAACCGGTTAGTTTCCTTACATACCAACCAATTATAGTGTTCATCAGTTTTGCTCTTCCTTAAGGTAGCCTTCATCCTGTACAACATGGCTCTTCATGGTCTGCTAGTTAACTTATCTTCCAGCATTGTGACTATGCCCAGACTAATGTAAATTTCCTCACACCAAAGCAGATATTATCCATCACCTATGGCCAGTGGAGAGTTCACCTGCTATGCTACAGATGAAAAGACCAACTCAATTTACATACCAAACAATAGCCAATCTGAAGTATGGCTCAGTGAGAGGGAGGTTCAATTGATAATGTCTGTGTAAGTACCATTTAGCATTTAAAGTTAGGCTTTTCTCTGGGGTGATATAGGAGATAAATGTCTACAAAACTGGTGGTATTATTTTGTAGATGTTCTTTGAATATTAGCACTGTGTTGCCCAGATTGCTGTGCTCCCAAAAAACTTCCCAAAACACATATAATTTCTTGTCAGAATATCTAAATTATGTAAATTGTAACATCCATGATAAAGACTAATGTTATTGGGTATGCTGATTCTAAAGATGATGAGACAGGCCAAATGTTTTGATTTGGTTTGATGTACATCAGTCAGCTTGCTATGTTTATTGTAAGGTTACAGGATCAGAGAGATAGTCCACTGGAAAGATTTTATCACTGTAAAAAGAATTACATCTCAGAAGTGGATATTCAGAAGAAAAAGAAAACAGTTTATCTAAGTCTTTGCAGGAAATTGATTTCAAACATCATAGTTGCCTATGTGTAATGAGTTGCCTTTTCTGGGAAACTGTTTATTTTCAACAGACAACACAGTTTCTTAATTGTTTTGCCGTTAATTAGCTAAGGATGTAGTTTAACTGGGATCAAAGTATTCAAGATGCAAGGCGTATTCAAAAGAGGAAAATGTCTAATTAGCTTCCTCTAGTACATAACTCCATTGCTTCCAAGCCAGTGGGGACAACAGAAGGCAGGAATCAGATGTGCTCACTTCAGTCAGAAGGAGGGGAGTGAAAAGCCTCTTTGGGTTATTAAATGACATTTACAAAAACTGAGGAATGTATACATAAAAGTAAGAATGCAGGTAGAGAGAAATTTGTTTGATGCAGAATGAGAAAGGATTTTTAAATAAGGGGACTTCCTTATGTTCCTTATGTTACCCAAAGTTGAACTTACTAATTTTCCTCAGATGGTAAGAGAGTCACTGAATATTCTCCTTTTCTTCTCATTTTTGGTTGAGAGTAAAAGACAATGATAACAATCCTAATCATTAATTACATTAAGGAAGTATGATTGATAGGGATGTGTGTGTGAGAGAGAGAAAGAGAATTACTGAGTCACTTTGCATATTATACTGAAGTTGGGGAAAAAAACAGCAGTCACGTACTGGAGCTGAAAAAGCCCTGAAGGTTATTGTTTTTCCTTGGTCCCCTTAACAGGTCTTCCAGAATTAGCACTTTTGTATTTCCCACATACTTGAAAATCGAAAGCTAATTATTACAGCTATGAAAATTAGCACAGATCTACTAAACAACAGCCAAAAATCTTGTCAGAACACAGATAGGGTTTCTTTTTAAAAATGGATGAAGATGAGTTATACTTTTAAAGCAAATGTATAACCCATGTGGAGTAAGGTGTTCACAGTGCATTAGGTTTGGACATATGGAGTAAATTGCTTTGAATGCTAATTAATATAATTTACTCTTGTGGGCATGCTCATGTCTGCTCTGTTCTCTGCTGTGTCTTTCAGTTAGGTTCAGTCACTCAGTCGTCTCTAACTCATTGCGACCCCATGAACTGCAGCATGCCAGGCCTCCCTGTCCATCACCAACTCCCTGAGTCCACCCAAACCCATGTCCATCCAGTCAGTGGTGTCATCCAGCTATCTCATCTTCTGTCATCCCCTTCTCCTCCTGCCCTCAATCTTTCCCAGTATCAGGGTCTTTTCCAGTGAGTCAGCTCTTCACATCAGGTGGCCAAAATTTTGGTGTTTCCGCTTCAACATCAGTCCTTCCAATTCCTAGCAAAATATAAAGGGTATACATTCTGTCAGATGGATAAGTATTTTATGAATGAATGAATAAAATAATTTGAGGTCAAATAAAATACTCAAATTTGTTTTTTAATGATTAAAACTAGTAGTTAAGGCTACCATTTGCTGAACATTGGCCATATTTTGTATTCTGTGCTAAGAGCTTTACCTTTGTCATCTCCTTGGTGAGCATGTTAGGTTCTTGGCCTTATTTAATTTGGAATTCCTTGGTAGTCAGATCATAAGCTCCATAGAATAGAAAGAAAAGATGACAAGGGAAAATCTTAGTCATTAAGGTTCATTTTTTTCTAATTCATTTGACAAAATAATTTATTCACTGCTTGTCATATGCCAGATATGGTATAGGGATTCATTAGTAAGCTAGGACTCAGCTTCTGCATGCATGCCTATTCTTGCTGAGCTTCTAGTCTGTAGGGGAGATTCACAAACCAAATAATGTTTGTAAATTGTTCAGTAACAGTGACGCCACCACAGTAGTCAAAATAATGTGGTATTGGTGAAGATACAGGCACATAGGTCAATGGAACAGAAAATGCAGCCAACTGATTTTTTAAAATAAGTTTTATATTTGGGGTAATTTTAGACTTATAGAAAATTATGAAGATACTACAAAATTCCCATATACCCCTCTTCCAGTTTCTCTTAATGTTAACATCTTGCATTTCCATGGTATGTTTTATAAGACTAAGAAATTAATATTGGTACAGTACTATTCACTAAACTATAGACTTTGATTTTACTAATTCTTTTCTATTAAGATCCTTTTGCTATCCCAGGATATAACCCAAGATATGACATTGCAATTGGCCAGTTTATTTTTGCCCAAAAGTGCAAAAGCAGTTAAATGGAAAGAGAACAGTCTTTACAACAAATGGTGCTGGAACAATTTTTGTGTATGTGTATAAAAGAATAAAACTTACACTCTTTATGATATCTTAAAATGAATCATAGCTCCATTTACATAGATTTACATGTAAAATTTAGACCCATAACACTTTCAGAAGAAAACACTTGAGAAAATCCTCATGATCTGTGATTAGGCCAAGAGATTTTAGAAATAATGCCAAAAAGCAGTATCCATAAAAGAAAACATTTAGAGTTCATCAAAATTAGAAATTTTTATTTGCAAAAGACACCGTCAAGAAAATGAAAAGGTAAGACATAGAGTGGGCAAAAATATTTGCAAATAGTGTATTCAGAAAGAACTTATCCCAGAATACATAAAGAAATTTCAAAATTTGACAGTAAGAAAACAACCTACCCAATCAAAGACTGAACAAAAAGATTTGATCAGACACTTCAGCAAAAAGAATATTGGGATGGACAATAAGCACAAGAAAAGATATTGAACATTATTAGCCACTAGGGAAATTCAAATTACTGCCACTGTTAAATGCCACTGAGTACCCATCAGAATGACTAAAGTTGAAAACACTGACAATCCCAAGTATTGAAAAGGATGTCAACAACTGGAACTCTTATACATACTGATGGTAATGTGAAATAATACGGCCACTCTAAGAAAAACAGCATGGCATCTTCCCATGGTGTTAAAAGTACACCTATAATATGCCCTAGCATTCCCACTCCTGGGTATTTATAACAGATCATGGATTGGCAAATTGTGACCAGCAGGTGAAGTCCAATACACTGCTCATTTCTGTAAATAGTTTTTCTGGAACATAGCCAACCTTATTCCTTTATATATTATCTATGGCTGCTTTACACTAATTTCAACAGAGACCACAAAGCTAAAATATTTACTATCTGACTTTATACAGAAAGAGGTACACGTCCTCTGCTCTAGAGAAATGAAAATATATGTCCACCCCAAAACGTGTACACAGTGTTTTCTTAGCAGCTCTATTTATAATCACAAAAAACTTGAACCAGCTCAATTGCTCTTTAGAAGATAAATGGCTGAATAAATTGTGTTTTGGCCATATGATGGGAGTATTTGGAAGGAACTGTATTTAAAAGAAACAAGCTATTAACATAAGCAATGACTTAGAGACTCTCAAAAGCATTATGCAAAGTGAAATTAACTAGTTTCAGAAGGCTACTTACTGTCTGGTTCACTTATATAACGCTTAGGAAAAGACAAAATTTCTAGTAATGGAGAACAGCTCTGTGTTCACCATGCATTTTGGATGATAGAAGGGTATGATTATAAAGGGAAAACATGTGGAAATTTTATAGAGTAGTAGGATTGTTCTACATCTTAATTGTAGTGGAGGCATCATAAATCTATGCATGTGTCAAAATTTGTAGAACTGTACCCCCTAAAATGTCCATTACACTGTATTTTTTTTAAGTTTTAATCAAAAGTTTAAAATGGAGCTATCCGTCCAAGGCCACACAACTAGCCAGAAATAGACTTTTAACCCAGGACACACAGAAGGGTTAAGTCACTTGCTTGGTATCGCATTCTGAACATTTTATTGTGACTGTGTTGAAACTTGGATGACACTGTTCCCTTGGGCTTGGGTACCTACCAAGCATTAAACCTGGGGACAGAATCCCTTGCCTTTCTCCACTGCTCTGGGATATATGGCTCCCTGAATACTTTCCTTTGTGTGATTTTGGGCAGAGACCTAAGTATACTGACCTCTGCATAGCCAACCACCTGCCAGGCTATAATCAGCAGCATCATCACTGCACTCATCAGGGCCTACAATTTTCAGTTCTTTATAGCTTCAAACGGCTTTCTATTTTACTTGAACTTCACAATTACCAAGTAGAGAACTAGGTCATACAAAAAAATTATTTAGCCATATCTTAACAATTAAAAAAAAAAAACCCAGAGGCTTAGCCAGACTCAATTTCCTAAGTTACAAGGTAATATGAGATGGTGGAATGTTTAGACTCTTAAGAAATCTGACTCCCAGCACATGCTGCTTTTCTACTACTTAGCCTTTTATATAGATCATTCTTGACCTTTGCTGAAACTTCTGGATCAGAATCTTGAACTGTGAGCTTAAGGCATTCACAAAGATATTATGTGATTTGTAGCTTAAAATGAAACGAAGTTGACACATGGGTGATTTTTTGAGTCTATTAACCCATCTGCCTATTTTCTGAGATCTGCTGAAGCCAGAGTTCATGAGCTTTACCCATCAACTAAAGAAATTCTAGAATTTTGCATCTGAAACTGAATCTCCCCCTAGATCTTAGATTCTTACCTTTAGCAAACATCAGTTCAGTTCAGTTCAGTTGCTCAGTCATGTCCAGCTCTGTGCGATCCCATAGACGGCAGCCTACCAGGCTCCACCTTCCTTGGGATTCTCAAGGCAATAACACTGGAGTGGGTTGCCATTTCCTTCTCCAATGCATGAAAGTGAAAAGTGAAAGTGAAGTTGCTCAGTCGTGTCCGACTCTTATTGACCCCATGGACTGCAGCCTACCAGGCTGTCCCATCCATGGCATTTTCCAGGCCAGAGTACTGGAGTAGGTTGCCAGTGCCTTCTCCATCAGCAGACATAGAGCACAGCAAATAAACTTTCTGTGACCAGTCATGCTTGAGAAAGAAAGCTGGGTCATCTAGATAAACATCTATGGTCTACTTGATGTATCTTTTGGTAAAAAACTTCTTTCACATTCTTAATTAGACTTACTATGTTAAGTCATGGGATTATTAACCTTGACTTTTCATTGTCTTTAGTCTCCTTCCTAAAGGTATCTTTGAAACAGCTTTTCCTAAAGCACTCAAATCTTGAATTAGAAAGCATTTATTTCTCCCTAAGAGTTTGGATTTAGCATATGCATGCATATGTAATTACATATACATTAATATTTATAAAATAGATAACCAACAAGGACCTACCGAATAGCACAAGAAACACAGGGAACTATACTCAGTATTTTGTAATAACCTACAAGGGAAAAGAACCTGAAAAAATATGCATGTATGTATGTATTGATATAACCAAATCTCTGTGCTGTACACCTAAAACTAACATAATATTGTAAATCAACTATACTTCAATTTAAAAAAAAAATTTTAAAGGAAAGCATGTATTTCTTACATATTGAAGAGACATTTAAATGAAAAGGTAAAAATTATTTTGACACAAGAAAATTATTTGAAGATTAACCTTTGTAAATTAGATGGAGGCAGAAATGTGGTTTTACCATCACCTAAGCCAAGATAAATGCTTTTTACTCTAAACAGAAGATAAGACCCAGGAAGTAAAACTCTAGTGTTATTGGTAGGCTAATAAGGTGCATTAAACAAATCTAGGAGACTGTCATCAGTTCCATTTTTTCCCCTCTCAACTTACCCTCTTTTCATGTTGCATATACCATAGAGAAGGATGTACAGATACCAGGGAAATGGTGCAGGGAGAGTAAATTGTGGTCGACATTTGAGAAAGCATCTTCACTCTAAACAGAGCTGGCACAGCCAAGTGATGTGTGCTTAGTGAGCCAGACTGTAATTCTGTTATCTCACTGCTGTCTGTGAAAGTGCTAAATGTCTGCAGCTTCCCCCAGGCAGGTGATTCAGCACCTTCTACATCAGGGGCTAGATCTGACTAAAATATCCCTCTTGTGTAACCAGATTATTGTTACTGACTCAAAATGAGACTTGATGCTGTGTGTACATATCACTATGCTTCTGCATATTTCTTTACTGGAATGTTTATTTTTTCACATGGGCATACTTTCCTACCCAGCCTATTTTCATACTGGTTCATTATTTCTGATTCTTATGACTTTAATTCATATTACTCATCCTTAAGGACCTGTTTCCAGTCATTTCTGTAGGTAAAACTAGAGAAGGATAGCACACACAAACTGATTTCTGGTTTTACTTATAAAGGCAACTAGTCTCTTTCCCTATTCAGTTATTTTATTTTTCTTGGCTATCATACCTGAATGCCTCATTTCAGAAAGAACTGTCACCAAGCAAACATAATATCAAGTTTGTATTAATGTACTGGGATGGCATTTAGTGCTGCAAAATCTTGTTACTGTGACTTGCAGTGAAGAACAAGAAATACAAAGAACAAGGAATACAAATTCACAAACTATTGTAAATTACATGGAGGCAGAAATGCGGTTTGTGTAAATATGTAAAATTTAGTTTGTTCATGTATAAACACGCACACAGGCATGCTATGGGGAAATGAGATCCCTTCTGTGTGCTCATTCACTTAGCCAGCCAACATCAGAGCACAGTCTGATTAAGATGGCTCCAAGTGGTTGGACATGGCAGAGGAGCAGCTGCAACGGTGGAAAGTTAGCCAGTTTCACAAGATCTGAAGTGCTCTTTCTCCTCACAAGAAGCACCTTTTGAGCATCTATTATGTACTAGACATTGAGAATACAGCAGTGTGAAGGCAAGAGCTCTACTCTTCTGGAAGTTATTTCTAATGGAGAATATTCCCTAAGCAAAAAAAAAAAGATAATTACAAATAGTGATTAGTGCCATGAAGGAAATTAATTGAGAAACATGATCAAGAATAATGAGAGTGCAGAGGGGAGAGAGGCTACTTTCAATAGAGTGGTTATTGCAGGCTTCTCCAAGAGATGAGGAAGAGGCAGAATTAGCCATAAGAGGAGGAAGAATATCCTAAGAAGAGAGAACAGTAAATACCAAGGCAAAGACTAGCCTTTTGGGAGGCAAGGAAGAGGGATCAGATTGGTTGGAATGTGGACAACTGAGAAGGAACAGGTGTGTTATGAAATTGAAGTCACATAGGGATGTGTAAAGCATGGTAGACAGTTGGTTTTTTCAACTGCAATGAGAAAGGTTTTAACAGGACTGATTTGTGATCTGACAGAAGTTCATTCCAGTTCCTGAGAGGACAGTTATGAAAGAGATAGGAGAAGAGGAAAGTGGAGGGAGTCATGAGGAGAACACTGTAGTCATCCAAGTAAAAAGAACTGTGCGTGGTGCTACTTGGAGCAGATGAGATGGAGAACAGTGAGTAGGTATATGATATGGGAAGCAAAGGGTCTGCCTGCTTACGGGATGTGAAGCTTGAGGGAAAGGCAAGAAATGAAGATGGCTCCTGGGTATACAACAGCCATTTAGATAAGTTTCAGCTGAGATAATGCAGAAGCCTTCCTGTAGGAAATTTTATTTTGTGCTGGGCTCCTTGACTTTTCCTTACAAAAAGAAAATGACCTGCCAGGTGGCTATTATATAGGACTGAAGAAGCCAATGTCATCGTTTAGCTGTGTGATCTGAGGCTAGACACTGCCCCTCTCAAAGCCTCTGAACCACTTCCATGAGCTCCAAGATCTTATAACTCTTGTAAGATGCTGAGTTTTTCATTGGTGTAGACTACACATCCTGTTAGTAACCTGAATAGTGTTGGTGTTAAGAAGAAATGAGGCAAATAGAACAGTTGGTGTAGTGCACAGCCTCCCTTCTCCACCATCATTACCACCCTGTAGTCTTCAGGGAGTCTCCTTATTGATGCTCTTTCTGTAGTTTATCTCTGTACCTTTCTGTCAGCACAGCCCTGAGAAAATCTGATGCAGAGAGGGGGCAGCCCGAAATGCCACCACCAGAGGGCAGCATGGAGCTGTGCACGCTCAGATCAGCCTCTGAGGTCATGGTCACCACTCCCAGCCTCTGCCAGAGCAAGCAGACCAAACTGGTCCTAGGGAAGAGTGGTGCTGGGCTGGAATCACTGCTGCTAAGACAAAGCAGGAAAGGAAATGTTCCTTTCAACCAAGGTACCAAGAGGAGCATGAGCGTATCATTGACACAAACAATGACAAACCCTAAATGCATCCGTAGCTCCCACAGTCTAAACAACAGGTAAAAATTAATTTTATCTTTAGCTACCATGCATGGAATGCTATATACCTGGCACCAATAAATGATTATATAGTTCTCTCATTTAAGCTTTACATCAACCCTGGGAACCATAGCTTAATTTTTATTCCTGTTTTGTTGACACGGAAACTGAGATGAAAGATCACTGGAGAAGCAGTTTTGTTTGAATACAAAAGTCTGTTTAACTGTAAAACCTCCCCTCAAGGCTGCTATGCATCTGCATACTATTTTCCTATTACTCTCTGGGTGCTCTGAGGATAGAAATGAAGTGCTATATAGAATTTGACTCTTGCCCTCAAGGATCATGCACTTTCAGAGTAGAAAGAATGATTTAAACAAACTAAATACTAATACAAACAATGGTGTATAATCCAGAATTTGATAACATGGTAAAATTATATCTATACAATTCTCAAATATTTTCCACTCATGCCACACAGCTTCTATAAATTTCAAATATAAAAAGATGAATGAGAGTGAGGTACAGTCAGCAACCCCAACCCTTCAATTATCCATTTACCCTCCAGATACTCAGTAAGTATCTCTGATTATGCTAGACACTAGATATCACACTTAAACATGCCTGGTCCTTGCCTCTGAGGGGACTATAATCTAGTTGGGATGGTAAAAAAGAAATAGACCACTGCAGGTAAGTCAACAAATAAGTGTGGGACTGCAGTTACATGTACCATAAATAGGGTCTAGTGGTGAGCTGTTAGCCCTGGTGACAGCTCTCTGTCCAGCAGTTTCTTGACCTTGATTCTTTACAGCCTGCTTCTCTACTGCAGCCACCTGGAGCAGGTCTTCTCTGCTGGGATCTTAACGTTGCCGTCTCTGATTGCAGTCTTGTGAACATACATCTCTCATACTCCCTCGGATCCTAGTCAGCCTGGGCTATGCTCTCAGGCTGCATCCACCTTTCTGACATCTCTCATCCAGAATGGACTCATGGAAGGTCAGTTCAGCAGTGGCCTTGTTCTTGCTCTAAAACCCTCCTGACTTTCCCCAGAATCTTTCTCCACCTGTGCCTATTCGTCTTTTGCTCTCTAGGCAGCAATGGAAGTTTCTTGCCCAGTAGATGTATGTGGTAGGGGGGAATGGTACTTGAGATGAATTTTGTTGATGTCATTCATTCATTCCCTCATGCATGCATTCATACCTGCCTGCATGTTCTACTTTATTCCATAGCTTTGTGTTAGCCACTTGGTATTGTTCCATCATCCCAGTTGGCACAGAGACACTGCAGAGCAGTAAAGACCAGGAAGGAGCAGCTCAGGTGGATTGAAGCATTAGGAGAAAGACAAGAACTGAGCATGCACTCACAAGGTCAGGGAGCTAGAACTTCTACCCTGCAGGACCTCGAGGTTATGTTAACATTTTGAACTGAGAAACAAAGGAGAAATACAGGGCAGAAGTGTGACATGACTTGATTTGCAGTCTCGAAAAGACCACACTGGTTGCTGTGTGGGGAATGGATTAGAGGGTACCAGAGTGGGAATGGAAAGAACAGTTAAAAGCTGATACAGTTCTGGTTTCCTTGGTGTATATGCCCAGCAGTGGGATTGCTGGGTCATATGGCAGGGCTATTTGCAGCTTTTTAAGGAACCTCCACACTGTTTTCCATAGTGGCTGTACTAGTTTGCATTCCCACCAACAGTGTAAGAGTTCCCTTTTCTCCACATCCTCTCCAGCATTTATTGCTTGTACATTTTTGGATGGCAGCCATTCTGACTGGTGTAAAGTGATACCTCATTGTGGTTTTGATTTGCATTTCTCTGATAATGAGTGATGTTGAGCATCTTTTTATGTGTTTGTTAGCCATTTTTATGTCTTCTTTGGAGAAATGTCTGTTAAGTCCTTTGGCCCACTTTTTGATTGGGTCGTTTATTTTCCTAGAATGGAGCTGCAGGAGTTGCTTGTATATTTTTGAGATTAATTGTTTGTCCGTTGCTTCATTGGCTATTATTTTCTCCTATTCTGAAGGCTGTCTTTTCACCTTGCTTATAGTTTCCTTTGTTGTGCAGAAGCTTTTAATTTTAATTAGGTTGAAAGAGCCACATGTACCCCATTGTTCATCGCTGCATTGTTTACAATAGCCAGGACATGGAAGCAACCTAGATGCCCATCAACTGACGAATGGATAAGAAAGCTGTGGTATATATACACAATAGAATATTACTCAGCATTAAAAAAAAAAATTCATTTGAATCAGTTCTACTCAGATGGACGGAACTGGAGCCCATTATCCAGAGTGAAGTAAGCCAGAAGCAAAAACAACAATGCAGTATATTAACACATATATATGGAATTTAGAAAGACAGTAACGAGAACCCAACATGCGAGACAGCAAAAGGAACGCAGATGTATAGAATAGACTCGTGGACTCTGTGGATGAGGGAAAGGGTGGGATGATATGGGAGAATGGCACTGAAACATGTTAATTATCATATGTCTAATCAATTGCCAGCCCAGGATTGATTCTTGGGGCTGGTGCAGTGAGATTTCCCGGGGGGGAGGGAGGAGGGAGGGGGGAGGGAGGGGTTTCTGGAGGGGGAGCATATGTAAACCCATGGTGATATCATGGCATTGTATGGCAAAAACAATAAAAGGGAGAAAAAATAAATAAATAAATAAATACCCCCCCCCAAAAAAAAAAAGCTGATACAGTAACCTGGGTGAGAGGTGATGGCTTCCTGTGGATAAAAGCTTTATTAGGTGAACACTAAGTTCCCATCAGCCTCTGCGGGCCCCTGGAATGTGTGAATACTCACTAGTGCCTCGAGGCTGTGGCCCTGATCTCCCTCCCGTAATTTATCTCATGCAGAGAGCCTTGTCCCCCTTCCTGCTCGCTATGCTGTAGATGAATTGAACTACTCGGTTCCTTGAACACTCTGGCACATTTTCCCCTCCAGGCTTTTGCTCAATCTGTTCCTTCAGCCTGAATACCACCCACCCTCCACCCTGAGTCTGTTCCCACTGTCTACTCTGATCTCCGTAGAGAGAATGATTATCCTCTTCACAATTTGGATTTATAACTCTGTTGTACCACTTGTACATTATGTCTTGCATTTCACTTACTTCATTTCCTGCTCTCTCCTTAGTTGTGAATCTGAGAGGACGCATATTTTATAGTGTTCTTATTCTCCTCTTCAAACCTATGCTACCTTGCTCAGTGCAACATCTTTATGGATGTTAAGTGTTTGTTGTATCAAATCAAAAAAATCAAATTCCACCCAATCCAAATTCAATTCGATTCAGTTCAGTGCGATCCAATGCTTGTATACTTGATATTTCCTTTATAAAGTATAAACCTCTTAAGCTTAGACATTTCTGTTATGCTCCTTGGTATGTCCTATCTAATTCATTCAGTAGGTGATAAATGTTTACTGACTGGTTCACTTAACTTAAAGACACTCTTTGTCTTATAAGTATAGATTAGCCTTGGACCCTCATTTCTTTCTAGCTTTTTGGTACTATGTAAGCTTGAAAGGTAAAATTTCATACAATTAAATGGTCAGGACATTTAATATGGATTCTTAAGGAATTCCAATAAAGATCTAATAAGATAAAATGAGGTTAGGCAACTGTGTACAAATGTGTAACATATTACATTATTATCGGTAGGCTCATGTTTAAGAGAAAAAACAGTCATTACTAAAATGGGGAAGGGGGTGGGGGTTGTGGTTATGATGATATACATAAGAAATATCATGAAGAACCTGCCCCTAAATATCTACTTTACCAAAGGGAACCCTCCTGTGATGCTGACAGTGGAAGGTGACTTTTATATTATCCTGATTGCTCAAGGACATCATGTGTGACTCCAGGGACACTATCTAATTCATTGACATCACCATACTTTACGAGTAGGTCCAAGCTCGCTTACCTGAACTTACCTGAGAACAAGTGACTCATCTCTGAGGCCACCACTGCCCATTTCTTATATAATGGAGGTGCCCTTATAGAGGATGCCCTCTTTTTCTTGTGGTAAAATATGCATAATATAAAATCTACTATTTCAACCATTTTTAAGTATCCATTTCAGTGGTATTCCCATATTCACATTGTTGTACAACCATGAGTGACTTTTATCTCCAGAACTCATTCATCATCCTAAACTGAAATTCTGTACCCTATCATATTTGTTTTCTAACTATAAAATAATGTCTTCCAATGGTAGGAAATTCAATAATATCAAAGTGTACAGAGTAAAGTGTGTAAGTTCTTTTCCATCCATTATAGACCAAGTTTTTGCTGTTAGCAATTTGTTGTGTATCCTTTGGCTCTTTTGGTATGTAAAAATTACATACATGAGTCCATAGTAATGTACTGTTTTATAAAAATTAAATCATAAATATATGTGCTGTTTTGATTTTTTCATTTAGCCAGATATTATGGACATTTTCCTATGTCCTTGTGTATGTCTGTACTATTCCTTTTGCTGGTGACTTAGTATTCCATTCTATGGATGTACCATCATTTATTTAACTGTTGCCCCAGTTATGGACACTTCACTTTGTTCTTAAGTTTTCTTCCTTTTAAAAAAAATGTCACAAAGACAGAAATATAGATCAACGGAACACAATATAAAGCCCAGAGATAAATCCACGCACCTATGGACACCTTATCTTTGACAAAGGAGGCAAGAATATTCAATGGAGAAAACACAATCTCTTTAACAAGTGGTGCTGGGAAGACTGGTCAACCACTTGTAAACGTGTGAAAGAATGAAACTAGAACACTTTCTAACACCATACACAAAAATAAACTCAAAATGGATTAAAGATCTAAACGTAAGACCAGAAACTATAAAATTCCTAGAGGAAAACATAGGCAAAACACTCTCCGACATAAACCAAAGCAGGATCCTTTATGATCTACCTCCCAGAATATTGTAAATAAAAGCAAAAATAAACAAATGGGACCTAATTAAAATTAAGAGCTTCTGCACTAAAAGGAAACTAAAAGCAAGGTGAAAAGGCAGCCTTCAGAATGGGAGAAAATAGCAAGTGAAGCAACAGACAAACAATTAATCTCGAAACTATGCAAGCAACCCCTGCAGCTCAATTCCAGAAAAATAAATGACCCAATCAAAAAGTGGGCCAAAGAACTAAACAGACATTTCTCCAAAGAAGACACACAAATGGCTAACAAACACATGAAAAGATGCTTAACATCACTCATTATCAGAGAAATGCAAATCAAAACCACAATGAGGTACCATTTCACACCAGTCAGAATGGCTGCCATCCAAAAGTCTACAAGCAATAAATGCTGGAGAGGATGTGGAGAAAAGGGAACCCTCTTACACTGTTGGTGGGAATGCAAACTAGTACAGCCACTATGGAGAACAGTGTGGAGATTCCTTTAAAAAGTGGAAGTAGAACTGCCATATGACCCAGCAATCCCACTGCTGGGCATACACACCGAGGAAACCAGAATTGAAAGAGACATGTGTACCCCAGTGTTCATCGCTGCACTGTTTACAATAGCCAGGACATGGAAGCAACCTAGATGCATTCATCAGCAGACAAATGGATAAGGAAGCTGTGGTACATATACACAATGGAATATTACTCAGCCATTAAAAAGAATTCATTCGAATCAGTTTTAATGAGGTGGATGAAACTGGAGCCTATTATACAGAGTGAAGCAAGCCAGAAGGAAAAACAACAATACAGTATACTAACACATATATATGGAATTTAGAAAGATGGTAACGATAACTCTGTATGTGAGACAGCAAAAGAGATGCAAATGTATAGAACAGTCTTTTGGATTCTATGGTAGAGAGCAAAGGTGGGATGATATGGGAGAATGACATTGAAGCATATAAATTATCATTTGTGAAATGAATTGCCAGCCCAGGTTTGATGCATGATACAGGGTGCTCAGGGCTGGTGCACCGGGATGACCCAGAGGGATGGAATTGGGAGGGAGGTGGGAAGGGGGTTCTGGAAGGGGAACACGTGTATACCCATGGCAGATTCACGTCAATGTGTGGCAGAACCAACACAATATTGTAAAGAAAATAGTCTTTCTTGAATTTGTTACAATAAAAAAAAAATCTAAAAAATAAAGAAAAAAACAGTGTCACAATAAAAACTCTGATATACTCAAGCAAACATTCCTTAGGACACATTTCTAAAGGTTTAATTCCTAAAAATAAAGGCTGACACAGTAGAGAGAAAAAGGTGATGTATACCGACTGTCATATTATTCTACACAAACATTTTAAATGCTCTTTTTCCCATTAATTAGTTAGGAAGAGGGCTCTGTGCTTACCTGCTGTTAGTATTATAACTCCAGCTTAGTGTGGTTTTGCTTGAAGTCACTGCCCTCTTTGATAGGACTCTAGATCTTCTCAGAACAAGGAGTTAACAGAAAGGACCATAGAGCATAGTGGGTTGATCCTATTCGGAAAAAAAGAGATACACAAGCTCATACATGGACTTTTCTACAGAGAAAAGGTGAGGGCATGTTTCCTGTTTCCTTGAATTAACTCCACTTCACAATCAGCTTATCATCCTCATGTATCCACATGAAAATTCTGGGCTTCCAGGTAGACTGCACTAATGTCACATTCACAAGTAGGGGAATAGCTGTGCTATGCATGCGTTCCAAGTCACATCTGACTCTGCGGACCTATGGACCACAGTCCACCAGGCTCCTCTGTCCATGGGATTCTCCAGGCAAGAGTACTGGAGTGGGGTGCCATGCCCTGCTCCAGGGGATCTTCCAGACCCAGGGATTGAACCCACATCTCTTATGTCTCCTGCATTAGCAGGCACATTCTTTACCACTAGTGCCACCTGGGAAACGCTCATAATTTTCAAGTTAATCAGTTTAGAACTAAACATGCAGAGACTATGGAAAGAATGGGCTGCTTCAGAATTGAGTGTGAAACTTCTGAGCAGTATTTTCTGCTTATTATTAACAAAACTTCAAATCAGAGCTGACATTATCTGGGATAAAGGAGACTTGTGTTAAGCGTTTTTGTTTGTTTGGTTTTTAGTGGTGATAAACTGGGGCCATACTTGGAGCAATGCATGACTCTTGATATTTGCGTAGGATAAGCTTACATCCATTAGAAAAGCATGTTGTTCGTTTAATTTTCCACTAAAATCAATGGTTTTAATAAGAAAATTATGAAACCTAAAACTTGAAGAGGCAATTGGTCTCGCCAATAACAGACCATGCCAGGTCCCACCAAAAAAAATTTTTTTTCTACAGTTAGCTCACCTGTAATTCATTCATTAGAAAGGTAGTTATGTATACAAGCAGAAAACCAGACTGCTGAGCTGGAGAGTTTTAATAACTGGACTCTGGGAATAGCTGATGAATAATGTTGAAAAACATTAAGCCAATATTTTTCCTGATACAGTATGTTTCTTGGCAGCTTTCCAAAGCAACTCCATGAAAGGGGCCTTTTATTTTAGAGCCAAGCCTATCTAAAATAAGATGATTCTTTTAAGAACAGTTTTTCCATAAGCCCAGGTTTTATGAGTAAGAATATCCAATCTCACCCTCCTCATGACTGAGTTAAGGAAAGAGATTTGAGAAAATTTGTTCTGTGACCATGACTCTGGGTATTTAAAAAAAAATCAACAGGGAGCTTTGAAAATAGATAAAAATCTAAACTGTCAACATACCCACACTGATAGACAAGGTATTACCATTATGGCAATACCTCTCTAAGCTATATGTTAAGCTGGAAACTTTCAAACATGATGAGGACTCATCTCAGATTATCTATCTATTAGCAAGTTGACAGCATATTGTAGTAGATTTTTAAGTTGTCTCTACCTGGTTTGCAAGGACCCCCTATAACTGTTCATTTAAGTTTGAATGGTGGGTCCCTGGCTGGCAATTTATAATTTATGATTCTCCTAGCCCTCTCTGCCACTAGCCATCCAGATTCTCTTTCCCAAAAGTTTAGGATTTAGACTAAAAATATGGTTGAGTTTGGGCCAGTAAATGGAAGAAATCTGTCATTAATTCTGGAATTCCCATCTTCTTTTATCATGTGTATCAAGAAGAAGAAAGAGCCTGACAGAAAAGCTAATGCAGAGAGATAAGCAGAGAAGGGAGATGAAAGAGAGGTCTTTGTGGTTTCTGGTTCTGATGATTTCCTGAAGCCTGGCTGAGTTCTTGACTTTTGGGTCTTTGTGATAATCCTCTCTATCCTTATAGCAGATACCCCATTTTTATTTACCTTAATGTAAATAGAATTCTGTTACTTGAAACAAAAGTTTTAACTAATGCCCTTGTGAAGTGTATACATTTAAGGAGAGGTCAGCTTTGGGCTTCCCTGGTAGCTCAGCTGGTAAAGAATGTGCCTGCTTTACAAGAGACTCCAGTTCAATTCCTGGGTCAGGAAGTTCCCCTGGTGTAGAGATTGGCTACCCATTCCCATTCTAGTATTCATGGGATCCTCTGGTGACTCCTGCAATGTGGGAGACACGGATTCAATCCCTGGGTTGGGTTGATCCCCTGGAGGAAGGTATGGCTACCCACTCCAGTATTCTTGCCTGGAGAATCCTCATGGACAGAGGAGCCTTGTGGACTACAGTCCATGGGGTCATGAAGAGACAGACATGACTGAGCAACTAAGTACAACGCAGCACACAACTAGAAATAGAGGAGAGGGAGGAAAGAGGAAAAAAATCACTGAGAACTCTTTGTGTCAAGCAATTTGCTCAATATTTTAAAAATTATTATCCCTCAAAGTATCTCTGAAAAATGGATGTTATTTTCCCTCACTTTTTCAGGTAAGAGATATGAATTTCAGACATTCATTCTTGAGTCACATGGCTAGCTGGTGGCAGATCTGAGGATCTGTACTCAGATTTTGGTAGCTTGGGTTGGGCTTTTACCTAACTTTGGCGAATAACAATTACCTTGATATTTGTCAATCTTGAGCAAGCCACTTTACCCTATTTACCCTCATTTACCCTCAAATGAGCCTGTCTTTTCCTTTCTGAACATGAGCAGCTTGGGTAAAAATAATATTACCTAAATTCCCTTCGAAGTCTAATAGCACAGTGTCATTTGATTGACTTATTTAAAACAGTGCTTGTCAATATCATGGTGCTTAACTGGGGTAGGGAGGAGCGGGGAGAAGACAGGAGTAAGTGATATCCAGGCTTCCTTGGGTGTCTTCTTAAATTGTATGCATCCATCATCTCCTTTCCCTCCCCAGAAGCTATACTGAGGATGAGACAGTTGTAAGTAACAGAGCTGGGATTTGAACTCAGAGATATCTTATCATTTCATCATACCACTGCCCTTTCTTTACTATACGTATTGAAATGTAGAAGAAGCTCATTTTTTTCAACTGAGTTGCATTAATTTTGACCATAAATGACTAATGTGTCCTATTTCGAGTGTTTTGCACATTTTAGAATTAGTTTGCCCATTGCTGTTAAAAGTCTCTCTGGTATTTTTATTGGAATCATACTGTATCTATAGATCAGTATAAAGGTATTTCTGTCTTAATAATATTCAGTCTTCTAATCTATAAACATAGTGTACTTCTCAATTTTTCCAGAAATCTTCTTGAATTTCTCTTAGTACTGTTTTTTAGTTTTCAATGTAAAATTTTTGCATGTCATTTATTAATTTCAGTTCAGTCACTCAGTCATGTCTGACTCTTTGCAACCCCATGGACTGCAGCACAGCAGGCTTCCCTGTCCACTGTAAGTTCCCAGAGCTTGCTCAAACTCATGTCCATCAAGTTGGTGATGCTCTCCAAATAGCTCATCCTGTGTCGTCCCCTTCTCCAGCCTGCATCAGGGTCTTTCTCAGCATAGCTCCTGGGGAGGGAAAGGAGATGATGGATGCATACAATTTAAGAAGACATCAGCATCTTTTCCAGCATCAGGATCTTTCTAATGAGTCACCTGATGAGGTGGTCAAAGTATTGGAGCTTCAGCCTCGGTCCTTCCAATGAATATCCTCTGCCTTTTCTAAATCCAGCTTGTATATCTGGAAGCTCTCGGTTCACATACTGTTGAAGCCTGGCTTGGAGAATTTTGAGTATTACTTTGCTAGTGTGCGAGATGAGTGCAGTTGTGCAGTAGTTTGAGCATTCTTTGGCATTGAGTTTCTTTTGGATTGGAATGAAAACTGACTTTTTCCAGTCTTGTGGCCACTGCTGAGTTTTCCAAATTTGCTGGCATATTGAGTGTAGCACTTTCACAGCATCATCTTTTAGTATTTGAAATAGCCCAACTGGAATCCATCATTCAGCTCAATAGGAATTCCATCACCTCCACTAGCTTTGTCCGTAGTGATGCTTCCTAAGGCCCACTTGACTTCCTATTCCAGGATGTCTGGCTCTAGGTTAGTGATCACACCATTGTGGTTATCTGGGTCATGAAGATCTTTTACGTATAGTTCTTCTGTGTATTCTTGCCACTTTTTCTTACTATCTTCTGCTTCTGTTAGGTCCATCCAATTTCTGTCTTTTATTGTGCCCATTTTTGCATGAAATGTTCCCTTAGTATCTTTAAATTTTCTTGAAGAGATCTCTAGTCTTTCCTATTCTATTGTTTTCCTATGTTTCTTTATATTGATCACTGAAGAAGGCTTTCTTATCTCTCCTTGCTATTCTTTGGAACTCTGCCTTCAAATGGGTATATCTTTCTTTTTCTTCTTTGCCTCTAGCTTCTCTTCTTTTCTCAGCTATTTGTAAGGCCTCCTCAGACAACCATTCGGCCTTTTTGCACTTATTTTTCTTAGGGATAGTCTTAATCACCACCTCTTGTGCAATGTCATGAACCTCCACCCATAGTTCTTCAGGCACTCTATCAGATCTAAACCCTTGAAAATGTTTGTCACTTCCACTGTATAATCATAAGGGATTTGATTTAGATCATACCTGAATGGTCTAGTGGTTTCCCCTACTTTCTTCAATTTAAGTCTGAATTTGTCAATAAGGAGTTCATGATCTAAGCCACAGTTAGCTCCGGGTCTATTTTTGCTGACTGCATAGAGCTTCTCCATCTTCAGCTGCAAAATATAATCACTCTGATATTGGTATTGATCATCTGGTAATGTTCACGTGTAGAGTTGTCTCCTGTATTGTTGGCAAAGGGTGTTTGCTATGACCAGTGTGTTCTTTTGGCAAAACTCTGTTATCCTGTGCCTTGTTTCATACCGTACTGCAAGGCCTGAGTATTTTATGTTCCTAAAGGCTATTGTAAATAATATTATGCCAAGTTCATATTCTCCACTTGTGTGTCACTAATATATAGAAATATGATTGACTTTTAAGTATTAAAATTTTTTTCCTTTGACCTTGTTATACTAGAATTTTGTTAATTAATGACACAAGAGAATTTGGATTTAAGAAAAATTCTCACTTTGGAGTCAAATTGACAAAGTATACTTGGTAGGCAAAATAATGCCTCCTCCTTCAAAGATATCCATATCATAATCCTTAGAACCTATGTGACTATGTTAGGTTATGTCTCAGAGGAGAATTGAGGTTGTAGATGTGATTAAGGTTGTAAATCCAGTGGTTTTGAGAAGGGGATTATTTTGGACTGTTTGGGTGGACCTAATGTAACCAAGAGTTGTTAAAAGTGAATGAAGAGAGTTAGAAGGAAATGTAAGTACAGAAGAAAGATTAGAGAGATGAAATGTTGTTGGCTTTGAAGGTGGAGGATGGGGCTATGAACCATGAAATGCACAAAGCATCTAGAAGCAGAAAAAAGCAAGAAAATGAAGTCTTCTATAGACCTTCTAGGGAAAAACAATGTAATCCTGCCAACACTTTGGTTTTGGCCCAATAAGGCTCCTGTTGAACTTCTAACCTCCAGAACTGTAAGATGATAAATCGTGTTGGCTTAAACCATTAAGTCTGTGATAATTTGTTCTGTTAGCCATGGAAAACTAATACAGTATTGTTCCAAGTCACCCTGTGTTCATGGAACCTGCCCCATACTGGCATCCTGCAAATAGCCAGCTCAGGAGCAGACAGTTACAACATTCATATTTTTACCACCATCTATATTCCTTTTTTGAGGAATCTTCAATAAGTTTAAAAGCAGGTCACAAGCATCAACATAATGGGCACTAGATAAAGAGAATACTTAGTGGATGCCATGTAGTAATGGCTAGCCTGAGGGATTTGTAGGAATAGAGGAAGCACCACTTGAGAGGATGTCTTTTAGTGAGGACAGATCCTATTTTGAGCAAGTCAGAGTCTGAAAGACACTGTAAGTTTTATGTATGTGATCCCATATGTAGCCTCATGTAGGTGAGACCAAATGACTTGGGTTATGCTAATAATAATAGTTAAGTACACTAATATTTGTTAATATTTTAACTATTTTTAAGGGTAATGAGGAAAGATCAAAAGTTGGCCCTATAAGGAGATCATCCGAATATTTGTATTCCAATGTCTTGAGCAGGGAAATGAGGTAGACTCAGCCCTCAGCCTATCCTTTCCCTGCTGTGTACATCATGGTGAGCTCCCACTATGGAGGATTCAATGACAAGTATAGTGATTATAGATTATTGTCATGTGTCTAAGTTGTGATTTCAGTATGCTTCCTGCCATTTCCTTTTTGGTCCATGTCTATACTTTTAGTAAAAAATAAAGAAAGGATAGATGAAGAAAATATAGTGTATTTTTGTCTTCAGTGTTTGTCAGAGAGAATGATGCTATGAAGTTTCAATTAACAATGAAACAGGAGCTACAAAAGCCAAATCATAAATAAAGTGAATTTGCAATAATGTTACATACAGTAACATGTAAAAATGTGTCAGTATCTGTGTCATATGATATTTGCCTCTAAAATGAGTTGTATCTATTGCTTATTCTTCAGTATCATGGTTGGTCATCTTATTTCTATTGCTTGTGGAGCAGAAGTCTGAAATAGAAGCTTAAAAGTTTTTTTTTGTGTATATATATATATATATATATACATACATACATACATATATATATAGTCACATTTCCTCATGGCTCAGATGGCAAAAGAATCTGCCTGCAATGTGGGAGACCAGGTTTCAATCCCTGGGTCAGGAAGATCTCCTGGAAGAGGAATGGCAACCCACCCCAGTATTCTTACCTGGAAAATCCTGTGGACAAAGGAGCCTGGCACCCCACAATACACGGGATCACAAAGAGTCGGACACAACAGAGCTACTAACACTGTACACACATACTCACAAACACACACTCATATATACTTGTTTTTTCCTTATGAATGACAATTTGGAAGTAACAAATGGTCAGTTTTATAACTCACATCTTTATAACATACTTTTATTAGTTATTCTCCCCAAAGAAATCCATATGCTATTTAACATTTTACCAATAGAGCAGATATGGATGGCAATGTCTTCTTTCATATGAGTTTCTGAGTTAAGGAAGCAAAATTGGAAACAGGTGATTTATAATGGCACCAACAAATTCCATTTCCATTTTTTGCTTTCAGTCTACTCAAAATGTATTGACTGTTTCCACTATGCCAGGCACTGTGTGTTCAAGGTGCCAAGGAAATAGAAATAATTAAAACACAGTTCCTTTCCTAAAGAAGTCCATGCTGTGATTAAGGAGGGAAACAAGTGCCTCAAACCAAAATGCAGGACTATGAGGGCACCAAGGAGAGAGTGATTTATTTTGCCTGGAGAGAAATGAAACCTTCACAGAAAAGGTGACATTTGAAAAAGACTTAAAGGAAAAGGAGAAGGTTAGTAATTGTACATTTTAAACAATGATACAGCATAAAAACTCTAAAAGAAGGTTCAGTTTGTATCCTGTAAATTGCCTATGTAACTGGAACTGAACATTCATCCAGGGCAGGGGGTATTTGGGGGGACCAGATGGGAGGTTTGAAAAGTGAAGTTTCATCTGGCTCCATCAGTCCTGTCTTCCCAGGCCAAGGGTCCTTCATCTGTGGAAACGGAAAAAGCACTGACACCTCTTGCAAAGCCTGTCCAGCACTTCATGTTAGATAACAGGACCTTGCTGCCACTGCCTGGTTCTGAGATGGTGTCATGCAAGTTACTTAAGCCTAGTTTCTTTTTTTTTTTTTTTTAACCCAGAAAACAATGCACAGATAAATGTGCATTATGATTTTATTTTATTTTTTTTTAATTTTTTTATTTATTATTATTTTTTTATCTTCAAACCTGGAGAACTAATACCTGCCTCAAGTGTTTTTGTGAGGATAAAAGAAACAACTGTAGGTAAAGCCTACACCTACCGTCTGGCCCAGAGGAATGGCAGTACCATGACAGCATTGCATGACGGCAATGGTGACGAGTAGCCTGGTCTCTCGACTGCCTTGGGAAGACTGCGTGTTCCACGAGGTGGGTGAGAACAGTGTGATCCCGGCGAGCCTGGCTCTGACCCAGGGCAACTTCCTGCCCATCTGTACTTCCTTTGCCGTTGTTCCTGTGGCACAGGTGCCTCTAGCAACTGCTCCAACTGCTGCCACTGGTACCTTGACACTTGTGGTGAGCCAGGCAATGGTCTATTAAGCCAAACCCCAACTGGAAGCCATCAGCCCTAATAATCCCAGCAACAAGGTCCCCTCCTCCTCCTGACTCCCTTCCCCTGCCTGCTCCTATCCTTTATTTCAGTGGTCCCCAGTCTTTTTGGCACCAGGGACTGGTTTCATGGAAGACAGTTTTTCCACAGACGGGTCAGAGAATCGTTCTGGGATGATTCAAGTACATTACATTTATTGTGCACTTTATTTCTATTATTATTGCATCAGTTCCATCTCAGATCATCAGGCATTAGATCCTGGAGGCCGGGGACCCCTGCTTTAATCCACCCACTGTCATTTTCCTCTTTCCATCTTGATCACCTTCCATCTTGACCCTTTGCTGCCCCTTCCCCTCTCTTTTCTCCCTCATCGTCACTCTCACTTTTCTTGCCCTTATCCTTCCCAACATGCTTGCTCATCCATGCTCCTTCCATGCTAGTGTGGCCAGCATGGTGAGTAGAAGGAGTGCTGGACTGGGGCCAGGAGGCTCAGAGACTGGTCGTGCTTCTGAGATGATGATGTGATCACTTCACCCTCTTTGGATGTGATTTCCTCATCTGAAGAAAATAAGGGGTTGGACCAGAATGATCTCCAAGTGTTCATTCTACTGTAAACTCCCATTCTGTTAACTGTTGTTCTGTTCACCTTTATGCCTGGTTTTCCTGTTTCAGCCAACTCATCTCTCCACCTGACTCTCTCATCCACATCCCCATCACTTTGCTCTAAGCCACCATCACCTCCTCCCAAGGTCTACTGAGGTAGCCTAATAGTAGAGTCTCCTTGCTTCTGTTCTTATCCCTGCCCAATACATTACCCAGACAAAACCCAAATCCACAAAAATGTGGATGCATTTGTTCACTCTTCAACTTAAATTCCTCTGAAGTCCTTTACCATCATTGTCTATTTCATTACCCTCTGTATTATTTTCAGAGCAATTAATACTGCTGAAATTATCTTTACTCATCAATTCTTCCCCACTGGGATGCAGGCTCCAAGAGAGAGGGAACCTGTCAGTGTATTCACTCTGTATCCTCGTTGCAAGTAGTACTCTTTCAATAAGTGCTGAATAAAGAACCTCCTTCTTCCATCAGACCCATCTTCCCTCTTTCTGATATTATCTCCTAACTACACATGTTTTTATGTAGAAATATCTCTGCCAGCCAGAAATTCTACCTAACAAGCTCCACATTTTTCATCCCATAGCAAAGAAAAGGGGGGGGGGGGCAGAAAAAATGCATCATTTAATATGGGCATTTTGTCAATGACAGCTCCACATGTGGGATTTAGAATCACGGAATCCAACTATAAGTAGACTGTAAAAGATTTACATTGCATAGAGGCAAGTATGCTGAGAATCACAATATTATGGACAATTTCACCAACAGTATTGAAAGGAAAAACAGGACTCCATCAACTCTCTTCTAACAGTCTAGGAAAAGTTCAGTGTTATTCAGGACTAAAGGAGTGGTCACTGCGGACAGAAAGGATGCCCTGGGTTTGAGAGCCTGATTTGGAAAAAGGGTGAGAGTAGCACCCAAGCAAATTTATTTTGTTATTGTTTACTGTGGCTTTCAGAAACAGAGACTTGCTTGCATTAATAATAATCCTTGGTTTGTGGCATGGCATCATCACAGATCCACGGGACCAGGCTCCTGCCTTGTTATATTGATCTATTCTCATTCACCTCCATTTTCCACTTCCCTACTGCTCTCCCCAGTCAGTCAAATTGAATGCATTTGAAGTGTGTTGTTTTCTTTAGATGCAAAATGAATATAATTATATTTTGTGTGTGTGCTTTAGGTTTATATAAATGATACTGCATTTTAACTCATTCTGTTTCTTCTTTCACAATCATGGTGATTGTTGGTCTCTCCATGTCACTGTATCTACATATAATCCTTTGCCTTTGACAGCCACGTGGTCTCATCCATCACATGGTATCTGCCTGCTTTCTCAACTGTGGCTAGCCAGATTGCTTCCAGCTTCTTGCCACCACACATAAAATCACAGTTCACGTCCTCCTATGTAGCTCTCTAAGGATCTATGTGATAATTTATTGTATATGCACTTGGAACAGCATTGTTGGTCATAAAATTCTACATAATTAGTTTGACAAAGTAGTGCCAAATTGCACCCCCAAAATGGTTCCCCATTTTGGGGAACCGGAACACCTAAGGATTTCTCAGTTCCACATCCTTGTTGTTGTTCAGTCACTCAGTCATGTCTGACTCTCTGGGACCCTATGGCTTCCCTGTCCTTCACTATCTCCTGGAGCTTGCTCAAACTCATGTACATTGAGTCGATGATGCCATCCAACCATCTCATCCTCTGTCACCCCCTTCTCCCTCTGCCCTCAATTTTTCCTAGGGTCTTTTCCATTGAGTCATCTTTTCATATCAGGTGGCCAAAGTATTGGAGCTTCAGCTTCAGTATGGAGAAAGCAATGGTACCCCACTCTAGTACTCTTGCCTGGAGAATCCCATGGACGGAGGAGCCTGCTAGGCTGCAGTCCATGGGGTCGTGAAGAGTCAGGAATGACTGAGCAACTTCACTTTCACGTTTTACTTTCATGCATTGGAGAAGGAAATGGCAACCCACTCCAGTGTTCTTGCCTGGAGAATCCCAGGAATGGGGGAGCCTGGTGGGCTGCCGTCTATGGGATCGCACAGAGTCAGACATGCCTGAAGCGACTTAGCAGCAGCAGCAACTGCAGGTTCAGTATCTGTCCTTTCAATGAATATTCAGAGCTGATTTCCTTTAGGATTGACTGGTTTGAACTCCTTGCAGCCCAGAGGACTCTCAAGAGTCTTCTCCAGCACTACAATTCAAAAGCATCAATTCTTTGGGGCTCAGCCTTCTTTATGGTCCAGCTCTCCATCCATACATGACTACTGGATAAACCATAGCTTAGACTGTACGGACCTTTGTCAGAAAGTGATATCTCTGCTTTCTGATATGCTCTCTAGGTTTGTCATAGGTTTTCTTCCAAGGAGCAAGTATCTTTTAATTTCATCCTTTCCAGATCCTAATATTGTCCCACTGTCTAATCTTTCCCAGCTAAATGATATATTGGTATTGTGTCAGCTTGCACTTACATATTTATAGATTATTTTGAGCACTTCCAGAATGTTTGTGAGCCCCTGGTGAACTCTCCTACAGATTGTCTGTTATATTCATTGTTCCCTCTTCTACTGGGTTTCTTTTGCTTTTTGGATAAGAGTTTCTTACATAATGTAAATAAAAATCACTTGTCAGTTTTAGATGTGACCAGTATCTTTCTCTTTATTTTATTTTATTTATTTATTTATTTTAATTTTCTTTACTTTATTGTGTTGGTTTTGCTATACATTGACATGAATCCGCCATGGGTATACATATGTTCCCCCTCCAAAACCCCCCTCCTTCCTCCCTCCCGATTCCCTCCCCCTGGGTCATCCCAGTGCACCAGCCCTGAGCATCAAACCTGGGCTGGTGATTGATTTCACATACGATAATTAACATGTTTCAATGCCATTCTCCCATATCATCCCACCCTTGCCCTCTTCCACAGAGTCCACGAGTCTGTTCTATACGTCTGCGTTTCTTTTGCTGTCTCACATGCAGGGTTCTCGTTACCATCTTTCTAAATTCCATATATATGCATTAGTATGACCAGTATCTTTCTCAATTTTGTTATCTGACTATCAACTTTGCCTTTCATTGAACAGAAATTCTTACTTTTGAAGTAATAATAATATTTTTACTTTATGCTTTTAATGTTTTGTTCAATCAATTATTTTCTGAACACAGGGAACAAACATATTCTTCTATATTTTTCCTCTGTTACATTTATCATTTTGTCTTTTACATTTAAACACATTTGGAGTCCACATCTAAATATGGTGTTAGAAAGGCCAGCTTTATTTTTCTCCAGAGATAAAGAGAGCATTGGACAATGTGCCTGAAGAAGTAGAAGATGCAGGGTAGGGTAGGAGAGATGGAAGAGAGGAAGGAAATAAGGGACTCATAGAGAAAGGACAGAGAAGCAGAATCCAGAGATTCTTTCTAACCTGCCCTGGGAGGCATCCATCCCTTTATCCAGTTTTGTATAAGGGAATACTGAAAACACCAGCATTAAATGCTTTTGTCATACAAATAAAGCCACTTTTAGGGGGAATTCCCCAGCAACACTGACATTCCGGTACATAGCTTTAAAAATATACCCTGTACACAACAGAAGGACTTTCCCAACTGGGAGGGAGAGTTGAGTGGGTGGGAGGAGAGGAAGCTGCAAGCAGGAGAAAAGCCAGTATATTCAGAAGCAGAGTTGAGAACTGATTGTGCCGAAGATGGATGTTAGAAGAGTCAAGCAATCGTTTATTGCTCTCAGAAATGAAATGCATCTGTTTAAGGGAAGATAACTGGTTTCTGTCCTGTGTCTTGAATCTCGAGCATACTTTCATTTCCATTTTATATATCAACTGCCTGTGGTTAATTCAAGTGCCTATCAAACAAAGAAATTGGTTAGTTTGTGGAAAACCATCTAGCCAAATTACAGGCAAATGGTTGATATTTTCAGGCTTCTGATCTCCATATATTGTTAAGAAACTCAATGCATGCTTTTAAATTTTCTTTTAGGTAGGTGAACCCAGGGGTCAGGCTTTCATTCCTCTACAGCTTTACCACTACTGAGGCTTTTCAACATGACCTGCTGGGAGGCTGTGAAATTGTTCTAAGACCATAGTTTAAGAAGGAGAAGAAAAAATCTTTAAATGGGAGAAGGAAAACTGGGCAGAAAAAAATGTCCATTTTCAAATCTATAAAAAAAATGGCTCTAAGAGCTGGCATTTTGTTGTCCAGAAAAAAAAAGAAAAAAAATTATTACTCTGTGGGAGGAAAGAACAGCAAGGAAGTAAAGGTCACAGAGAGCTTTTTTTTTTCTTGCTTGTTGTTCTTTTTGTTTTTGCCCTGAGTATTTTTTTTACTCAAGAGAAAATTCAAATCCTTGTCTTTAATCTGTCTGCTGGGCTGTCTCTTACCACCTTCCCAAAAGAAAAACTACTTGTATAGAAGGCATTCTCAAGCTTCTTCTCAAAACTCACAATTATATAAAATATTCCCAACTTTGAAAAACATCAACAAGTCGTAATAAAGGATCATAACTTGTGAATAAAAGCCACACATGCAGACGCACGTCTAATCAAGTACATTGTTTCTGACCCCAGTATGAAATGCTTTTAGAACTGTGGCATTAGATAGCCTGGGTTCAAATCTTATCTCTGATCCTCATAAAATATGAGACCTCCTATGATTTACTCAGTCTCTCTCAGCCTTGGCTTTTTTCACCCATAAAACTGAGGTAGTAACAGTACCTGGTGGTGGTGGTGTAGTCACTAAATCGTATCCAACTCTTGTGACCTCGCCTCCCACCCCAGACTGTAGCCCACCAAGCTCCTCTGTCCATAGGATTTCCCAGGCAAGAATACTGGAGTGGGTTGCCTTTTCTTTCTCCAGGGCATCTTCCCAAACCAGGGATCAAAACTCATGTCTCTTGCATTGCAGGCAGATTCTTTATATCTGAATCATCAGGGAAGCCCAATAGTACCTACTGTATGCTTGCTGCTGCTGCTGCTAAGTCACTTCAGTCATGTTCGACTCTGTGCAACCCGACTCTGTGCAACCCCATAGAGAGCAGCCCACCAGGCTCCCCCATCCCTGGGATTCTCCAGGCAAGAACAATGGAGTGAGTTGCCATTTCCTTCTCCAATGCATGAAAGTGAAAAGTGAAAGTGAAGTGTCTCAGTCGTGCCTGACTCTTTGTGACCCCATGGCCTGCAGCTTAGCAGGCTCCTCCGTCCATGGGATTTTCCAGGCAAGAGCACTGGAGTTGGGTGCCATTGCCTTCTTCATACTGTATGCCAATTAAATATCTAAAATTAAAAATACTGACAATGTCAAGGGCTGATGAGAATGTGAAGTAACTAAAACTCTCATATGTGGCTGATGGGTGTTCAAAATGGTTCATACACTCTGGGATTAATTTGTGAAATATCCACATAATAGAATACTACTTAACAATCAGAAGGGATGAACTATTGATACATGCAACTCTTTAAATGAATCTCAAAACATAAGCTTCAATATGAAAACAATAAATGCTAATATTTTATTGCACTATGATCATGTGTAAGGCACACTCATAAGCATTTGACAGGTGTTATCTTTTAAATCCTCACACTAACTTTGTACAAAAGCTACTATTGCTCTACCCATCTTATGATAGAGGACTCAGACCCGAAGGTTAAGTAACTTGACAGTGGTCTGAGAGGTGGTAAAGTGCAGATCAAGGGCCCCTACAAGGAGGGCCTGACAACTAAGCATGTTTACAAACCTCTGTGCTAAGCTATCTCCCTGGGAATGCCTGGAAAAGGATCAGGATATCACAGTAATCCAAGTCTATGCCCCAACCAGTAATGCTGAAGAAGATGAAGTTGAATGGTTCTATGAAGACCTACAAAACCTTTTAACACTAACACTCAAAAAAGATGTCCTTTTCATTATAGGGGACTGGAATGTAAAAGTAGGAAGTCAAGAAATGCCTAGAGTCACAGGCAAATTTGGCCTTGGAGTACAGAATGAAGCAGGGCAAAGGCTAATAGAGTTTTGCCAAGAGAATGCACTGGTCATAGCAAACACTCTCTTCCAACAACACAAGAGAAGATTCTACACATGGACATCACTAGGTGGTCAATACCAAAATCAGATTGATTATATTCTTTGCAGCCAAAGATGGAGAACTTCTCAGCAAAAACAAGACTTGGAGCTAACTGTGGCTCAGACCATGAACTCCTTATTGCCAAATTCAGACTTAAATTGAAGAAAGTAGGGAAAACCACTAGACCATCCAGGTATAACCTAAATCAAATCCTTTACGATTATACAGTGGAAGTGACAAATAGATTCAAGGGATTAGATCTGATAGACATTGCCTGAAGAACTATGGACAGAGGTTCATGACATTGTACAGAAGGCAGGGATCAAAGAAAAGAAATGCAAAAAGGCCAAATGGTTGTCTGAGGAGGCCTTACAAATAGCTGTGAATAAAAGAGAAGAGAAAGGCAAAGGAGAAAAGGAAAGATACATCTATATGAATGCAGAGTTCCAAAGAATAGCAAGGAGAGATAAGAAAGCCTTCCTCAGTGATCAGTGCAGAGAAATAGAGGAAACAACAAGATGGGAAAGACTAGAGATCTCTTCAAGAAAATTAGAGATACCAAGGGAACATTTCATGCAAAGATGGGAATAATAAAGAACAGAAATAGTATGGACCTAACAGAAGCAGAAGATATTAAGAAGAGGTGGCAAGAATACACAGAAGAATTGTACAAAAAAGATCTTCACGACCCAGATAATCACGATAGTGTGATCACTCACCTGGAGCCAGACATCCTGGAATGGGAAGTCAAGTGGGCCTTAGGAAGCATCACTATGGACGAAGCTAGTATAGGTGATGGAATTCCAGTTGAGCTCTTTTAAATCCTAAAAGATGATGCTGTTAAGGTGCTACACTCAATATGCCAGCGAATTTGGAAAACTCAGCAGTGGCCACAGAACTAGGAAAGGTCAGTTTTCATTCCAATCCAAAAGAAAGGCAGTACCAAAGAATGCTCAAACTACTGCACCATTGCACTCATCTCACACGCTAGTAAAGTAATTCTCAAAATTCTCCAAGCCAGGCTTCAATAGTACATGAACTTCCAGATGTCCAAGCTGGATTTAGAAAAGGCAGAGGAACCAGAGATCAAATTGCCAACATCCGCTGGATCATTGAAAAAGCAAGAGAATTCCAGAAAAACATCCACTTTTGCTTTATTGATTATGCCAAAGCCTTTAACTGTGTGGACCACAACAAACCATGGAAAATTCTTAAAAAGATAGGAATACCAGACCATCTAATCTGCCTCTTGAGACATCTGTATGCAGATCAGGAAGCAACAGTTATAACTGGACATGGAACAATAGGCTGGTTCCAAACAATAGCCTGGGAAGGGAGTATGTCAAGGCTGTATGTTGTCACCCTGCCTATTTAACTTGTTTGCAGAGTACATCATGAGAAATGCTGGGCTTTCTGAAGCACAGGCTGGAATCAAGATTGCCAGGAGAAATAACAATAACTTCAGATATGCAGATGACACCACCCTTGTGGCAGAAAGCAAAGAACTAAACAGCCTCTTGATGAAAGTGAAAGAGGAGAGAGGAAAAGTTGGCTTAAAACTCAACATTCAAAAAACTAAGATCATGGCATCCAGTCCCATCACTTCATGGCAAATAGATGGGGAAATAGTGGAACTGTGACAGCCTTTATTGTTTTGGGCTCCAAAATCAGTGCAAATGGTAACTGCAGCCATGAAATTAAAAGATGCTTGCTCCTTGGAAGAAAAGTTATGACCAATTTAGACAACATATTAAAAAGCAGAGACATTACTTTGCCAACAAAGATCCATCTAGTCAAAGCTGTGGTTTATCTAGTAGTCATGTATGGATGTGAGAGCTGGACTCTAAAGAAAGCTGAGTGCCAAAGAATGGATGCTTTTGAACTGTGGCGTTGAAGAAGACTCTTGAAAATCCCTTGGACTGCAAGGAGATCCAACCAGTCCATCCTGAAGATCAGTCCTGAGCATTCATTGGAAGGACTAATGTTGAAGCTGAGACTCCAGTACTTTGGCCACCTGATGCGAAGAACTGACTTAATTGAAAAGACCCTGATGCTGGGAAAGATTGAAGGTGGAAGGAGAAGGGGACGACAGAGCATGAGATGATTGGATGGCATCACTGACTCAGTGGGCATGAATTTGAGTAAACCCCAGAAGTTGGTGATGGACAGGGAGGCCTGTTGTACTGCAGTCCATGGGGTCACAAAGAGTCAGACACGACTGAGTGACTGAACTGAACTGCCTGAAAAGCATATCAATCTAAGACAGGGAATGAGAACCAAGAGAGAAAAAAGGATATGATAGAGGCTTCACAATCATGAGTTAGGCAGAAAAGGTGCAAAGTAGCTAACAAACCCTTGTTTTGACTCTCTTTAACATTGGAATATTATCCAGAGTCATGCATCATTTAAAACTTTTCATATGAATCCACTCAACCAGTATCATTGATCCCTAATATGTTCTAAGCTGTAAATGAGCTGGGCATGTGGAGCTGAATTTAAAAGTTTCCTGATTTTAAGGAGCTTTTATTCTGTTATGTAATTTATAATTTACTTTAAAAACACTTCATTGAAAATACATTGTAGATAATACACATTCATCCACATCTTAATCAGAAATGCACACTGCAGGATTGTCAGCCAGCATTTAACTATTAGGACCACCTGGAAGTGCTGCTGCAAGAGTTTCAGTTCACTTTAGCTTAGTGACAGTAGCTTTTGTTTATTAGCATAATGGATGCTAGCTTCACAGATGGCTCTGTGATAAAGAACCGGCCTGTCAATGCAGGAGAGGCGGGTTCAATTCCTGGGTTGAGAGGCTCCCCTGGAGGAGAAAATGGCAACCTGCTCTAGTATTCTTGCCTGGAAAATCCCACGGACAGAGGAGCCTGGCAGGCTACAGTCCATGGGGTCACAATAGAGTCAGACACGACTTAGCGACTGGGTAATAGCAATAATGGAGCTAGAAAGGCATTCATTTGTGAAATTAAGGTGTTCAAGATGTTGACTGGCTAGAAATAGTCTAGGAACACATGAGAGAGTTTGACCATCTTCTGACCTCAGTGGTCTTTGCATTTTGATTGAATGACAGAAGTTGGTTATAAAAACGTATGGCAGTTCTAGATAATGTTATCTTCCACCAGAAAACCAAGCCTTTCTTCTGCTGAGTGGGTAGATTGGGATGAAGGAAATACCTTCCCCAGGCCTGTGACTGGACTGGCTCTCTCTCAGCTTTGCTTTCTTTTCCCAGGATATGACCTTTCTTTCAAGTGAGAGCCTGCCATGTTAACCAGGACTCCATTCCTGGTAGATCCTCAGTTCTCAGTACTAACAAAATGTAGAAAATTCTACTCTGTTTTCAGAGATTTTTGATTCCTAGTGTCCCGCTCTCTGAAGCTCTAGAAGAAGCTTTAGAATTCTACACGTTTCTTGAGGGGAAACCAGCTGTGTGGTTGAGGCCCCTCAACTCTCCTTCCAGACTCCCCTTGAAGCCAACATCGGAGGTTTCTTGTCCCTCGCAGTGGTCCTCTGCTAGACCAAGCTGGATTCTCAGCTCTGGCCACACCTGGAACTGGCCAGGGCTCCCAGACAGGCCAGCTCACCACTGCCTCCAGGGCTTTGTTAACCAGAATTCCTCCCCTAACAAGGCATAGTCTCCTCAGAACCATGAACTTCAGGAGAATTCTCCTCTCCTTTTCAGAGATTTCAGAATTCAGCAAATGTTAGTGAATTCCCTGGTAGTCCAGTGGTTAGGACTCTGCACTTTCACTGCCAAGGGCCTGTGTTCAGTCCCTGGCCAGAGAACTGCTGAGTGATGTGACGCCTCCCCCCTAAAAAATCTGTATATATAGATTATATATATATATATATATATATATATATATATATATATAAGAATTAAGCAAATGTCTTGCATTGGACAATAGCTATGTGTAGAGGCCATTCACACCACTAGTTTTGGTCACCTCAGGGTTGCATAACTGCCTCAGTCTGCTGTTTTCTCCCTCCCAGCAGGGGCCTTTGCTGGAGCCCAATTAGGCTGTTTGGCCTCTTGGTCACACCCAGACATGGCTAAACCTGCAAATTAGTTTCATCTCATCCTCATTGTTTTTTCAGCTCTCTGATACCTTGAAACAAGGTTTATTAAAAATAAATTTTTTCTAACTTTTTAATATTTCACTCAGATGGGAGTGTTAAGCTGTCATAAACCACTCTATTCTAGGTGGACATCCTTATCTATATCTTTTGAAATGGCAACCAGTACTGGGTCTCTTTAGGTCACTGAATTGCAGGACTCTTTGTGTGATGCCAGCCAAGCATTAACTGAATCTTACTCCAGACATGAACTATATCATCAGTTAACATCCCGTGAGGCTTTAGTATAAATTATGAAGCTAATAGGATAGAACTGGGATTCAAGTAATGAATTCAAAACTATTCAGTGCCCACTTTCTAATACACTCTCTATGTGTGAAAGATTTTAGTTTAAGATTTTTTAAAATGTAAGCCTCACAGCAAGGTTGTAGATGAGAAGATCTTTAACTGTAAACTACCTCTGCATTTTTTTAAGGCTACTAGTTCTAAAAAGAACCTAATATTGTGAGTGACCAAGTTGATTTGGCTCCGTTATTCCCATGGCTCATATATAGACTAGTTTATATTTTCCAACTTATATCATGTCTTGAGGAGTAAATGCTATAAATCCACAAAGCAGATTTAAAGCATTTAATGCAGAATATAAAGCATTATTTCCTATTTCTTTTTGTTCTGAAGATAACTCCTGTCCAGTGAGCAGTTTAATTAACCTGGTGCTGGAGGTCTACACTGACTCCAGAACATGACTCGATGGACATGAATCTGAACAAGCTCCGTGAGATGGGGAGAGACATGGAGACCTGGCAGGCTGCAAGCCATGGGGTCACAGAGAGTCAGACATGACTGAGTGACTGAACAACAACAAAGAGGTCCACAAGTTTGTAAATACATTAGTTTTTCAGCTTTGAGCCCCTCGGTTGTTTTGAAAACATCAGTTGTAGGTCTTCTAAGTCTTGCTCTTTCTTTACTGATATCTTTTTCATTGTTTATTCCTCACCTGTATATTTACCAAAATCCCTAATTCTAGATCATATTAACTGAACTTTTCCAGTGACTTGTCTTCTCTAACTCTGTATTCCTTTATTTATTCATTCAGACATTTACTAAATATTACTTCATTACATCCACAGCTACAAATTTTATACAGTAGTGAAGCTGAATCTGGCCTCTGGACACCAAATTAAATCTTGGAGACAAAATTTTAGGTGAAGTAGAAAAGAAGATCTTTATTGCTTTGCCAGGCAAAGGGGGCCACAGTGGGCGAATGCACTCAACACTGTGTGTCCTATCTGGAGATTCCTGTGAGGAGTCTCATAGTCTAGCGGGAGAAGTTGCTGGTAAGGATCAGGGTGCATAGGACCCACATTCCTTCGATCCAGAGATGATCTGGCATCAGGTGATGATAGGCAAACTGTGACCTCTGGGATAAAGAGCGCTTTAAGTCATCCATTTGGTGGAGGTTTTAGCTCTGCAAAAGAGCTCAAAGATAATGTTTTGTATATCACTTGAAGGGGGAACCAGGACCCTTAGACTATACTGTTAGGTCCTTTTGTTTCTTGACTGCTCCTCTCTTCCCTCTGCCTCCCCTCCCTTCCCTGAATTAGTCACTGCTTGAACCTGTTCTTTGGAACTCAGAGAAGGGGACACAAAAGGCTTTGGTGCCCGGGAGCGCCACAGGGTTCTGTTTGGTATCAATGGCCACATTGTGGTTTTGTAGCAGAGGAAAACAGATGTTTGATTCCATATACCTGAAGATAATTGGTATTTGATTGTACAGTCACCCTCTTCTGTTAAACAGAGAGTCTGATACACCGTATACCTTTGTTCATCATTGTCACCAAACCTTAGCATACTGTCTTAAACAGAGTAGGCATTTAGTGAACATGTTACTTAAATAAATTAGTCAGTGAATAATGCATTAAATTCATCCAGGGAATAAGTAAAAGGGCATATACAATTTGTAATATCTTCTGTGTTCTCCTGAATGGCCAGCACTGTGCCTAAATGCTGCTTTTAAAAAAACCTGTGTTACAGAATTAGAGATCTGTTTGGTATTTCAGGACAAAGAAAGCAAAGAGTTATCAGGGAAAAAAATTTTACTAAAAAAAAAAAATCAGCCTTTGATTTGAAAGAACAGAATAATGAGAATCCAAGGCTCTTCAAAACAAGATGCTTGCAAGCCACTCTTGAAAAGACAAACAAGTATAGGTGAAGGTTTACATTCAAACCAAGAATGATAAAGAACTGAAAAGGCAAGAATATGGAGGTATTGAAAAGCTCATTTAGAGTAAACAAGACAGGAAGTTGAACTGACTTTCTAGATAGAAACTATAAGAAAAAATTATATTGAGGAGCCCTGAAACAAAACAGAAGGAAGCTCATTTTGTTACAGAAAGGAAGACCCCTTCCAGGCCCCAAGAGTAGGGTCTTGTCTAACACTTGGGAATGAGTTGTCCAAGGAGACACACGTGCTGACAAAGCAAGAAACTTTATTGGAGAGGGGCGCCAGGGTGGAGAGCAGCAGAGTAAGGGAACCCAAGAGAACTGCTATGCCACGTGGCTCACAGTCTCTGGTTTTATGGTAACCGGCTTAGTTTCTTGCTTGTCTCTTGTCAGTAATTCCAAATCAAGTTCCTCCCTGGTGGTGTGCACATCACTCAGCAAAGGTCGATTCTGGTGAGAAGGATTCTGGGAGGTGGGTAAGACACATGGACTGGCATCTCCTCTCTTCTTTTTGACCTTTCCCGAGTTCTTCTGGTTGGTGGTAGTTTGTTAGTTCTGTGTTTCTTACCAAGACCTCTGTTCTAAGATAACTTGTAAAAGTGGCTACTATCTTGCCTGGCCTGCCCAGCCATCACAGTGGGTTGTGTTTCTGTCAGTGCTTCCCCTAACAATTTTACTAATTTCTGTAGATTCTGGTGTTTTACCTAGAGCATACCATCTGTATTTTCTGAGTGTTCTAAACTCTGTGCTGGAAGGGGTAGTTAAGAAAGAGAGTGTGTGTATGCATGTCAATGTTTATGAAGATCTTTTGGATGCCATCAGTATGCTGAAGAAATTATTTCTTTTGCCTGTGCATTTCTCTCTCACTTTGTTCCTTTTAA
Source organism: Antilocapra americana (assembly GCA_007570785.1). Lineage (NCBI taxonomy): Eukaryota > Metazoa > Chordata > Mammalia > Artiodactyla > Antilocapridae > Antilocapra > Antilocapra americana. Next base: position 8,985,430 of record ML661893.1, read on the forward strand.
ATGGGAATAAAAGGAAGAAAGAAATGGTTTCTAGAAATCATTTCTCTTATCAAAGCATTAGTTTCTTACCTCATCTTCACTCAACTGCCCTGAGGAGAATTTCTGCCACATTGATATAATAAATGTTCAGATATGTTGGGAACACATTTAACATATGGTAGAGTATGAAACACACCTGATGCAGGAAAAGTAGTAACACTGGTGAGTTGAGGATAACTTCAAATTCATTTGTAAATAGATGCAGAGGATGAAGGCCAATGCCAAATACAAAGCATACATTTCATAAATGTAGTTAAATGAATTGATCAGTCAATAAAAAAAATTAGTAAGTGGAATTGTGTGTATGTGGGAAACACCAAAAGGGTCCAAGCTCTCTGATAGGTCATCATCAACAGTTTATTGCATCAAGAAACAGAAAAATGAATCTAGATTTGCATTGAATGTCTAAACAATTGCTTGCAGATAAATGTGTTTCTAATTCCAAGAAAAGGAGCCAGAACCTTTGAGTCTTACATATATCAGTTCAGTTCAGTCACTCAGTTGTGTCTGACTCTTTGCAAGCCCATGGAGTGCAGCACGCCAGGCTTGAGTAGTCTCCAGCACTCCAACTCCTGGAGACTACTCAAATCATGTCCATTGCATCGGTAATGCCATCCAACCATCTCATCCTCTGTCGTCCCCTTCTCCTCCCACCTTCAATCTTTCCCAGCATCAAGGTCTTTCCCAATGAGTCAGTCCTTCACATTAGGTGGCCAAGTACTGGGGTTTCAGCTTTGGCTTGAGTTCTTCCAAGGAATATTCAGGACTGATTTCCTTTAGAATTGGCTAGTTTGATCTCCTTGCAGTCCAAGGGACTCTCAAGAGTCTACTCCAACACTGCATTTCAAAAGCATCAATTCTTCAGCATTCAGCTTTCTCTATGGTCCAACTTGCACATCCATACATGACTACTGGAAAAACCATAGCTTTGACTAGATGGACTTTGTCAGCAAAGTAATGTTTCTGCTTTTTATATTCTGTCTAGGTTGGTCATAGCTTTTCTTCAAAGGAGCAAGTGTCTTTTAATTTCATGGCTGCAGTCACCATCTGCACTGATTTTGGAGCCCAAGAAAATAAAGTTTGTCACTGTTTCCATTGTTTCCCCACCTATTTGCCATGAAGTGATGGGACCATATGCCATATTCTTAGTTTTTAAATGTTGAGTTTTAAGCCAGCTTTTTCACTCTCCTCTTTCACTTTCATCAAGAAGCTCTTTAGATATTCTTCACTGTCTGCCATAACAGTGGTGTTATTTGCATATCTGAGGTTATTGATATTTTTCCTGGCAATCTTGATTCCAGCTTGTGCTTCATCCGGCCCTACATTTCACATGATATACTCTGCATTTAAGTTAAATAAACAGGGTGCCAATATATAGCCTTGATGTGCTCCTTTCCCAGTTTGGAACCAGTCTGTCATCCCCTGTCCAGTTCTAGCTGTTACTTCTTGACTTCTTGACCTCCTGAGACTTCTCAGGAGGCAGGTAAGGTGGTCTGATATTCCCATCTCTTTCAGAATTTTCCACAGTTTGTTGTGATCCACACCGTCAAAGGCTTTGGCATAGTCAATAAAGCAGAAGTAGATGTTTTTCTGGAACTCTCTTGCTTTTTCTTTGATCCAGCAGATGTTGGCAATTTGATCTCTGGTTCTTCTGCCTTTTCTAAATCCAGCTTGAACATCTGGAAGTTCTCAGTTCATGTACTGTTGAAGCCTCACTTGGAGAATTTTGAGCAATGCTTGGCCAGTGTGTGAGATGAGTGCAATTTTATGGTAGTTTGCACATTCTTTGGCATTGCCTTTCTTTGGGATTGGAATGAAAACTGACCTTTTCCAGTCCTGTGGCCACTGCTGTGTTTTCCAAGTTTGCTGGCATATTGAGTGCAGCCCTTTCACAGCATCATCTTTTAATATTTGAAATAACTCAGCTGGAATTCCATCACCTCTGCTAGCTTTGTTCATAGCCATACGTCCTAAGGTCCACTTGACTTTGCACTCCAGGATGTATATAGACCTTGAATAAAAAACAAAAACACTGTTCCATCCAATTGGAACATTGTGAGAAATGAATGATATGTGATCTAAGTTTGGGCTATGGCTTCATCTCTACTAACTCTTTAACTGACTAGGGTGTTATTTCACTCTTTTGAACCTGTTTCTCTATCTGTGGAATGAGACCATTACACTTACTCTTGCTAAACGGGGATTCTGTTCTATTTGGGCTTATGATCTTCTAGCCTTATTTTAAGTCATATAAGGTTGTCTACCCCAAGGTAATAAAGAGGTGATAGACATGATTGTATGGATCCATCAAGAGCATGGCAATTGCTGTATTTTAAACGGAACATAAAGGCTTCCTTGGTGACTCAGATGGTAAAGAATCCGCCTGCAATGCAGGAGACCAAGCTTCAGTCCATGAGTCACAAAGATTCCCTGAAGAAAAGAATGGCAACCCACTCCAGTATTCTTGCCTGGAGAATTCCATGGACAGAGGAGTCTGGCAGGCTATAGTCCATTGGGTCACAAAGAGTCAGACACCACTGAGCAACTAACACTTTCACTTTCACATATGCATATATAAATATATAAATTTTATAAATATATTTTACAAATGTATATATAAACATCTATTTTCTATATAAATATATATTTTAGTTGAGGTGTAGTTGCTTTACAATGTTGTGTTATTTTCTGCTGAATATCCTCACATATTTTTATTGTAGCTGGTTAATTTTCACTACTCTTTTAAATCACCTCCCCATTTTAGTCAATGATATTTAAAAGAAAAGTTTCATATTATTATTTTAATTATATAAAATTGCTGTAAAAAGAAGTGTTAAAAATTTAACTAGACAATGTCTGACTAAGGTTTGAGCTTGTGACCTGCTCTTTTTAGTTAGGGATGGAAATTATGAAGTGTTAAAGATGTGTTAAAGATTTAACAACTCCAAACTTAGACTTTCTACTTGATGAGATCAGTTTTGGAAAAGAATTTAAAAAGAAATCACTTCCTCACTCTATGGGTCAGAGAGATTTAATGCTTTATCTAAGGACTGTCAGTAACTAGGAAAAGTATGTTACAAGTAGGGTGCTCAGTGCAACCCCATTTCTCTGGTTATAGGGACTGTCAACTCACTGGGGCCCAAGGAAAGTACGTGTTATGGCCAACATACAGAGTGAGAAGACACACCTTCTTGGTGAATAAACTGACAAATAGTAGATATTTAATAAATGCTGGTCCCTTGGAAGCCCTCTCACCTTTGCTTGCATCCTTCTGAGTTTTATTTCATGTCTCACCTTAATAAAAGCAGTAACAATTTCTTCCTGAGAGCTCTGTTTATGCCAAGTTCCATGTTTCATTTCAAAACACATTTTTATTTTTTAACTTGAGGAAGCTTTTATAATATGTATAAAAATATATATACTTTTGAGAAAAATGTTATCATTGAGAATCAGAGAGGTAAAACAGCTTGTCCTAAATCACCAGGGCACAAATATCTTATAGTTTGGGGTTCCACTCTTCCAGATATAACTAGAAATAAGGACATTAGTCAGCTAATTAAGTCAAATAGACAAAACAAACCACAATTAGTCCAATTATCTGAATTTTGGCTTGCCATTATGAAGTCTGGCTCAGAAATTATACTCTTCTTGTTTTCTAGGAACAGTTTTGTTTTAATTTTAGCTTGGGTTAGCTGGCTTATTGCCTTGGTTCTCTCAGCAGTGACTACTATAGTATTGTTCACAGAAGCATTTCATAAATGTAGATTGAGGGAAGAAGGGAGAGAAAGGGAAGAGGAGAATATAAGCAAACCCACTTGAAATACACACCTGAGAGTTAAGGTCCAAGCCAAACGACTACAAATAAATCTCACCACTTTCCATCCCTTTCACCACTTTCCAAAACTCGAATTTTTTTATCCTCTAGCCCCAAAATGGACCTCATGGCACTGGCCTCTGGGAATGTGTCCCTTTGGTCATTCCCAGATGTACTTATACATGTAAACACATTGCTGAACATGGAGTTTTGCTCTTCCTGGAGACCTAAGAGAAAATCTGCCCTCCTGGCAGGCTGCAGCTCTGCAAGACTATTCAGAGCTGTGGTCACACCTGCTGTGGCTTTAGAATCCAGGTACAAAGAACCCTCAGTCTTATGTAAATTCCCCATACCTTGTATTTGCACTTATAGAAATCCGGCAACACTATTTCCAGCTTCCATGTTGTATTAATAATATTCTTTCAACCCCCAAACAATTCATTCACTCTGAACAGATTTAAGATACCTTCATTCAGTCACTCAAATTCAGACACAGCCTCCATTAAGCTAAATAAAACAAGACACATTTCCAAAAATCAAAAGCAAATTTTACCTCAAGTATCTGATTTGAAAGTTTGGAGGGTATTGATTAAGTAGAAGAATGTCTTGATTGTCTTCTTCATTTAGTATATGTGTAAGAGTACCCACACTAAGCATAAACCATGGAGATTTTTCTCCTTTATCTGATTTTAAAACCTGAATTTCTGTAATACTTGCAAACAAGAATGTTTGGCCCTTAGCACTTTTCCATTTAGTTTAAAATTTTCATGAGTAGCTTAATAAATATTAAATCTATATGGTTTTCATAAATTTATGGGCAAGCTATCACAATAGAACTTTTACTTTCTATTTATGAAAAATCTCTTGAAATTGCCCTTTGAATTACCACTCAGAGTTTATGGGATTAATGACAGTTTGTTTTTAATCTACACACTGAAGCACTGAACCAAAAAAAGTCATGGGTTTACTGAATTTAGGTTTTCTCAGGTTTGGTTGTCAATGTCAAATGACATCCATCAGTTTTCCAAGGACCTTCATACTGCTGCCTGCCTGTTAATTATATGTGGAACCCCTGAAGGGCTTCCCTAGTGGCTCAGTGGTAAAGAATCCACCTGCCAATGCAGGAGACATTGGTTTGATCCCTGGGTAGGAAAGATCCATTGGAGAAGGAAATGGCCACCCACTCCAATATTCTTGCCTGGAGAATCCTATGGACAGAGGAGCCTGGCAGGCTACAGTCCATGGGGTCACAAAAGACTTGGGCATGACTTAGCCACTCAACCAAAACAAGCCCTGAAACCCCTGGAGAATCTGATTACAAGAAACAGCATCTCTCAAGCTATCCCCACTAGGAGGACTAAAAACTAAAAGTGAAATTCATAACACTTTGGATCTTGGAGACAAAGACTAAAGCAACTTTGAGTGATGGTACATTTAAAGACTATATTTTATCATATGAATCTATTGGAATTTTGCACTTATAACTGGAATTGCATATAGAACTACTCATTTATACTTGAATCCTTCCATTTGTCTCCATCTCCAGGGCTCCCACTCTGGTCCAAGCCCTCCTCTGGAGGACAACAGTGGTCTCCCAGTGGGTTTCTCACACCACTCTGCCCCCCTGCATTCAAAGGTCTACACAGCAGCCAAACTGATCTTTGAACACTCAAATCTAATATATGTCACTTTTCTAGTTTAAGAAATAAACATCCTCAAAACTTGTAGAAGTAAGGCCAAAGACCTCAGCATCGGCCTTCCCTGCCTCTGGGGGTTTCGTCACACAGCACTCTTTTCTGCTTTCTGTGCATCAGCCTCCAACTTCTGTGCAACTCTTACTTGTGCTCTCTGGAATGTTTCCCCCTCTTCTCTGACACAGAAAGCAGTAGCTTAGTGATTAATGATACTGGTTCTAGGAAATAATAGGTAGGGTTATATTGAGAAGTCAATGAGTTATTACATGAAAAGTCTTAGAACAAAGCTCGGCACGTAGTAAACTCTCGGTAAGTGATAGCTCTTACTTTTTGGTAGTTACTCATCCCCCAGCTCTCAGCTCACAGAGCACTTCTCCTGTGGGCTCTTCTCAATTCCCTTAGATATGCCAGAACCACCCATTATTCATAACTTCCTGCCTTTCTTTATAGGACTTGTCTCAATTTGTAGTTACATGCGTATGTGATTATTTGATTAATTTGTGTCTGTTGTTTCCTACTAGACTGCAAGCTTGACAAGGGCAGGAACCATGTCTGTTTTGTTTATTACCTATTCCAAATACCTAATTCAGTGCCTAGAGGCTATGGGTGGTCAGTATATATTTATCAAGGGATGTTGAAGGAGTTAAAGGGTTCGTGGATGGTTAAATTTATGTAGTAAAGTATGAAACCAATTAAGATAAAACATCAGAAAGATTATTATAGACCTAAATACAAGACAAGTCCTATGGATATATAGATGAATGTTGGGTAAATAATTTAAAAGAAGCAGAGTTATCTGAGATTTGTTTGATAAATATTTCATTCCTGCAGAAGATAATACTCAGGCTGAACCTCATAGGGTGGGTAGGGTTGCAAGAAGAGGACAATTCTAGGGAAGCCTCAGGCAATAACTCTAAATTTTGAACACAGATCTGGGTTGAATTCCAGCCCCACCACTTCCTAGTTGTTGACAGGGAGCTACTTTACGTCTGTCAATTCCATTTTTGTTCTGTAAAATGCAGTAATAATGTCTTGGATGTTTTGAGGCTTATGTGATTTTTAAATGTTAAATGTCCTGTTTGGTGCCTGTTTGTGGCCCTGCAGAAAATCTGCTTCTGCTCCTGCAAGATTGGACACAGAGCAGTCATATCTTATAGGTACATGTGGCCCCATCTACCTAGTACTTAACTTCCAGTTCCCTGCATTCATACCCTGATATAAATCCCAGGTCCTTACAGTGTCAGCTGATATTTTCACTGTCAACAAAACTGACTTCCTAATTACTTAAGTCATTTGAATTACTGTAAGTTGATTTCTTTAAAATATGTATACTTCTATAGACACCACTGTCTCTTTGTAAAACAAAATTCTAAAACAATCTCATTTTTCTCCCCCTAGGCCCTGCCAAAAAGAATGGGGAACATGTCCTTTTGAAATCACCTCATGTCTCCTTGACTTCCTCATTCACCAGACAGAATTTAATAATGAACCCAGCACCATTCACAGGGAGGGGAGAAAATTTCCCATACCAGTCCTCAGGGGAAGATACAGGAGGCTGATTGCTGGGTGAAAATTTAATAGCTGCCTGATGTTCTAAGGAAAAGAGGGGTTGAGCCATTTGAGCAGTTGTGAGCTTAGGAAATGGGTGATTGTGTTAACTCTGCTGAAAAGAGACCTTATTTTCAACATATTTGGGCTGCAAAGACCACACAGATGACAGATGACACAGAAGAGCCTGCTTCTCCATAAAAAAAATAAATAAGATTTTGCTTGGTGATAATATGTGTTGGGTGATAACAGCTAGTGGAAAGAATTAGGTTTAAGCTTGATAGCTGTGGGTAATAAGACTTCCGTAATATAGAGAGACCTTAAATTACACTTGAAATTATCTTAAATCCTATGAGAGTATCTTTACTTGTGAGTCTTCCAGTTCTTCCATAAAATTCAGATGATTTCAGATCCTTAGTGATTTTATGCATGAGAGACTAATGTTATTTGTGAAACTATTTTTCTCTGGCTAAGAACAGATAATCCCAATTACTGTGTAGCTTAACTCATTCTTGTCAATTAATTTTGCAGTAATCCTTTTACTGGTGAGTACCACCTCATTAGGAAGTAGTGAAGACAGGATTCAAACCCATGTCTTTTGGAGGCCTGAACTTTTCCTGCCACAATATTGTCTTCCCAATATTCAGGGCATTTCAAAGAGTACAGTGGCCTTTGATATCTGAAAGTTTCTACCACTTTCCACAAGTTCATTTTAAAAATTAAAAAAAATCGCACCTACTAATGTAATTTATACGTGGTATTTCCACAGTAAATTTTAGTTTAAAGAGTTACTCATTCATTATAGTATTTAATCCTGAGAATAACCTGGGAGGTAAATATTTGTCTTATTTTACAGACAGAAAACTGAGGCTGGGAGGGGCCAGAAACCCACCTTGCGTCCCATAACCAGTAAATGGTAATAAACTCCAGATTCAAACCCAGGTTCTGTGTCTCCTCAGCCTTCTGTACCTTGGTCTTACCATTAGTTCTCAAACCTCGAAAGAAAGCTTTTTTATTTTCTTTGCCTTTCCTGTTTTGCCACCAGGCTTTGTGTTTCTCTATGTTTCCTGATGAAAAATCCAAGTACAAGTAGGCAAATATTTGATGCTGCAAGCCTGAGATTCTGCACAGTCTGATGCAATCTTCTTTCTGACTATATCCTAAAGGAATAAATCACAGGAGAGAGAGCTGCTGGGGTTTTTTTGTTGTTGTTTTTTTGGTTTTTTTGATGTTTTAAACAATAATAGATGTTCAAGTTGCTATCAGTGTTTGAGATTTCTAATCAGCCAGAACTGTTTACTCTATAATATATGCTGACCTTCTAGGCTGATAAACCTGCATAATTATTGACTTCAGCAGAAGTTGGTATTGGCATATTATTTTGGAGACGTAGTTCTGACAACATCAGGAACAGCAAGTATGATAAATCATTACAGGGCAGGCTGGCTGTGAGAATGGTATTTCAATTGTACCAGACAAATGGCAAACAGATGAGTTTATATCAAGGCTAGAAGTAAATTTAGGTCTTCTCCACACACTCAGCCTCCCAATCAAACGAGAATGGCAATTTTTGTTTCCATCAATTAGAGGAACCAGTCTATAAAGGGTCACAGCTGATTTATTTGCCAGGTCTGTGACAGCATTTGTGCCAACAAAAGCTGATGTACGTCACTCATTTAAATGATGTATAGTTCTAGTTTTATTTGGTGAGACTTGTCATCATCCTACAAAGTTAAAAGTCAATTAACTGTTTCTTTTTGTGTATCTTGTTAAACCAGATAGCTGCCCCCCATTTTTTAGAATTATTTAACCTATAAATTGATAGTTACTTAGCATGGTACTTGATATTGCTTCACTTATTCCAGAACAATCATTGAGCACATATTATATGGTGAGTATTGTGCTAGCACTGGGGTTACAGATAAGTATAGTAGAGGGGATGCCTCTGCCTTCACTGGGCTTACATTCTAGACAGAAAAAGAGATAAAGCAGAAAAACAGAACAAGTCTTCAAATGCACAGGGAAGGCCTCTCTGAAGAGGCAGTATTTGATCCTGTTCTGAAGGATGAAGAGAAGCTGGTTATATGATGACCTGGGGAAGAGCCTGAAGGGAGAGAGTAAAGCAAGTGGCCCAAAGCAGGAGGTGCTGGCCTGTTTGAGGAGGAGAAAGGAGGCTAAAATGGTTAGTAAGTGTATAAGGATGGCATGTGATAGGGGTAATAGAGGATGGGAGAGATGAGTTCAGAAAGGTAGACAGACACCAAACCATGTGGAGCCTTTCATGTTTCAACTCAGTCAGGTATGTGTACCTTTATCCACTTCCTCTACTTCCCCCAATACTAAGGAGGCACTCCTGGCTCCTTCCTGTTTCCTCAGGTCTTCTCAGAAGTGAATGGTGTTTTGTAGAGTAAAGCACAGGTAGTTCTGGTGTGGAAGGACTTCAGAGCATCAGGAGTGAACTCCACCTTAAATTTTGAGAAATTTCAACTCTCATGGGGAAAATTACTCCAGAAGTTTTCTTTTCCTATAAAATTTGACATAGAAAGGACCCTTCTTTTTAAGAAATATAACAGATAAACGTAGAAATAACTCAATTATAGACACATATTGTTTGGCTGGGTACTACAGTAATGGTAGCCCTTCCAACATGAGAAAAATTTACAAGTAGAATATATTGGATTTGGCAATATTGATTTTTATGGAATCTCTATAGTTGCATAAAGGCTTCCCTGGTTGGAGGCTTGGACGCTAAAGAATCTGCCTGCAATGTAGGAGACCTGGGTTTGATCCCTGGGTTGGGATGATCCCCTGGAGAAGGGAGTGGCTACCCACTCCATTATTCTTGCCTGGAGAATTCCATGGACAGAAGAGCCTGAGGAGCTACAGTCCATGGGATCGCAAAGAGTCAGGCAGTAACACACACACACACACACACACACACACACACACACACACAGAGTTGCATAAAATGGTAAAAATCCAAAAAACCCTGTGGAAGAAGTGAACATTCACTCTGGGCCCCTTAACTCTCCTCCTGTTGTTATTGTTCAGTCACCAAGTCATGTCCGACCCTTCACGACCCCATGGGCTGCAGCACGCCCAGCTTTCCTGTTCCTCACCATCTTCCAGAGTTTGCCCAAGTTCATACCCATTGAATCAGTGATGCCATCCAAACATCTCATCCTCTGTTGCCCTCTTCTCTTTCTGCCCTCAATCTTTCCCAGAAACAAGGTCTTTTCCAGTGAGTCAACTCTTTACATCAGGTAGCCAAAGTATTGGAGCTTCAGCTTCAGCTTCAGCATCAGTCCTTCCAAAGAGTATTCAGGGTTGATTTCATTTTAGATTGATTGGTTTGATCTCCTTGCTGTCCAAGGGACTTTCCAGAGTCTTCTCCAGCACCGCAGTTAGAAACCATCAATTCTTTGGCTCTCTGCCTTCTTTATTGTCAGACTCTCACATCCGTACATGACTACTGGAAAGACAATAGCCTTGACTGTATGGACTTTTGTCAGCAAAGCGATGTCTTTGCTTTTTAACACTCTGTCTAGGTTTGTCGTAGCTTTCCCGCCAAGAAGCAGTTGTCTTCTAATTTCATGGCTATAATCACCATCCTCAGTGATTTTGGAGCCCAAGAAGAGAAAATCTGTCACTGCTTCCACCTTTTTTCTGTTTGCCATAAAGTGATGGGACTGGACGCCATGATCTTAGTTTTTTAATATTGAGTTTTAAGCTGGCTTTTTCATTCTCCTCCTTCACCCTCATCAAGGCTCTTTAGTTCCTCTTCACTTTCTGCCTTTAGAATAGTATAATACATGTATCAGAGGTTGTTGATATTTCTCCTGGCAATTGTGAATATAGCTGGTAAGTCTTCCAGCCTGACATTTCACATGATGTGCTCTGCATAAAAGTTAAATAAACAGGGTGACAATGAACACCCTTGTCATACTCCTTTCTCAATCCTGAACCAGTCATTTACTTCTTCCATACAGGGTTCTAACTGTTACTGCTTGGCCTGCACATAAGTTTCTCAGGAAACAGGTAAGATGATCTGATATTCCCATCTCTTTAAGTTTTCCACCATCCACACAGTCAAAGGCTTTTGCATAGTCAGTGAAATAGAGGTAGATGTTTTTCTGGAATTCCCTTGCTTTCTCTATGATCCAGTGAATGTTGGCAATTTGATCTCTGGTTCCTCTGCCTTTTATAAACCCAGCTTGAACATCTGTAAGTTCTTGGTTCATGTAAGGTTGAAATCTAACTAGGAGGATTTTGATCATAACCTTACTAGCATGGAAGAACTCTTCTCCTAGACAACTCCTATTTATCCTTCAGATCTTGATTCAGACAGCAGCCATTTCTCAGAGAGTGGAGAAGATGACCATGTTACCAGTGCAAAGATGAGCCATAGACAAAGATAGGCAGGGTAGCAATAACTTGATAGATTTTTATTAACCTTATTTGAGACAAAGAGTCACAACAGAGACAGGGTAGGCGATGTCTCCAACCTTCCTCCACTTTTTAACCAAAATGTAGAAAGGAAAAACAAAGAAACCTCCTTTCAGCCCAGTAGTATACAGCTCCTCCCAAATCCACATTCTCTCTCAACACAATACCATAACCTGCCCCACTACATGAGAGGGCAATGAGTTAACATCATTTAAAAAAAGACAACATGTATCAGCTGGCCACTGAACATTTTCTCCTTTTATCCTGGAACACCCCATGAAATCCGGTCATCTTGTGAAATGAGGATTTCTGGTTTATGGTCCTCAGTACCACCCATAATCTCTAATGGATTTGAGTTTGATAGACATCTGGGTCAAGATTTCTCAGCCAGGTCTTGATTAATAGGCTACAATACCAGCATTATTTATCTGTTGCAAGTATGCTCAGGCATTATTATAAGTCCCAAATTTCCCCCATTTGTTTTTCGCCATCATATTGCTTGTCATATGTTTTTTATCACTTTTGTTATTCTCTAAATATTTTTCTTCTTTTATAATAAATTCCTAAAAACTTTAAGAAAAAAAGAAACTGCCTATTTAGTCCCTAGGGCAGCTATAACACATTACCACAAACTGGAGGTGGGAGGTGGGAGGGCAGTGCTGGCAACAGAAGTTCATTCTCTCACTCTTTAGGAGACCAGAGGTCTGAAATCAACAAGGTTGGTTCCTCTGGAGGCTCTGAAGGAGAATCTGTTCCATTCCAGTCTCCTGTTTCCTGGTGGTTGCCAGCAATCCTTGCTATTCCTTGGATTAAAGTTTTATCACTCCAGTTTCTACCTTCATTATCAGGTGGGATTTTCCCCAGGGTGTATCCTCTGTGTTTTTCTAAATATTTTGCTTAAAATTAACTTACTTTTTCACACTATCATCAACTTATTTTAAAAGGAAAATTAACTATAACAAATAAAAAACTATTATTAGTCATCATAAGTACAAGATAACCATAGGAACCTAGACAGCATATTAAGAAGCAGACACATTACTTTGCTGACAAAGGTCCATCTCATCAAAACTATGGTTTTTCTAGTAGTCATGTATGAATGTGAGAGTTGCACTGTAAAAAAAGCTGAGCAGCAAAGATGCTTTTGAACTGTAGTATTGGAGAAGACTCTTAAGAGTCCTCTGGACAGCAAGGAGATCCAACCAGTACATCCTAAAGGAAATCAGTCCTGAATATTCATTGGAAGGACTGATGCTGAGGCTGAAGCTCCAATACTTTGGCCTCCTGATGTGAAGAACTGACTCATTTGAAAAGACCCAGATGTTGGGAAAGATTGACAGCATGAGGAGAAGAGGGTGACAGAGGATGAGATGTTTGGATGGCATCACCGACTCAATGGACATGAATTTGAGCAAGATCCAGAAGTTGGTGATGAACAGGGAAGCCTAGCATGTTGCAGTCCATGGGGTCGCAAAGAGTTGGACACGACTGAGTGACTGAACTGAACCGACCCATAGGAACAAATGTAATACAACAAAATAATGTCATTAAACTTCTCATTGGAGATTTCCCTGGTGGTCAGTGGTTAAAATCCATCTGGCAAAGCAGGGGTTGTGAGTTCGATCCCTGGGGTGAAACTAAGATCCCACATGCTGCAGGGCACCTAAGCCCACATGCTGCAACTAAGACCCAATGCAACCAAATTAACCAATTAAAAAGACATAATTAAAAGAAAACTTTTAGCTATACACCTCTACTTCTAGACAAAATGGAGCAATAGAGATTGTGTCTACCCTCCTGTCTCAAAAATCCAAAAAGTAGACAGTGAACATCAGACAACAAAAGACAGTGATATCTGAGAGAAGGAAGTACATGAAATGAGTCCTAAAATTCTGCCAGCTTACTGTCTATAGTTTCTAAGCAGTGGTGCAGGAAGAAGAACCCAGATAAAACCCCTTAAAATACTCATCACAAGACTGGCCTGCACATGTATGAGGACACTACCTGAAGATAGAGACAGAATCACCCAAAATGATTATAGGAATATCCTTTTGGACTCACACAGGGCCAAACGTAGTATGTGTTCCTATCAGCTGGATTGGAAAACTGCCAGATTCATCAGTTATTAGGTAGAACACTCAGAATATCTTGCCTTAGAAATGGTGAATCTCTAGACTGATCTCATGTCATCTAACATATCCTGAAAGCAAAAACCCAAAAGGATCAAACTGTTTCCACGTTTGTGATTTAGAAAAAAGTTTAGCCATATTTCAGTTCAGTTTAGTTCAGTCGCTCAGTCATGTCCGACTCTTTGCGACCCCATGAACCGCAGCATACCAGGCCTCCCTGTCCATCAGCAAAACCCATGTCCATTGAGTCAATGATGCCATCTAGCCATCTCATCTTCTGTCATCCCCTTCTCCTCCTGCCCTAAATCTTTCCCAGCATCAGGGTCTTTTCCAGTGAATCAGTTCTTCGCATCAGGTGACCAAAGTACTGGAGTTTCATCTTCAACATCAGTCCTTCCAATGGATACCCAAGACTGATCTCCTTTAATATGGACTGGTTGGATCTCCTTGCTATCCAAGGGACTCTCAAGAGTCTTCTCCAACACCACAGTTCAGAAGCATCAATTCAAATGAATTTTTTTTTAATGCTGAGTAATATTCCATTGTGTATATGTACCACAGCTTTCTTATCCATTTGTCAGTTGATGGGCATCTAGGTTGCTTCCATGTCCTGGCTATTGTAAACAATGTGGCGATGAACATTGGGGTACACATGTCTCTTTCAATTCTGGTTTCCTCAGTGTGTATGCCCAGCAGTGGGATTGCTGGGTCATATGGCAGTTCTATTTGCAGTTTTTTAAGGAATCTCCACACTGTTTTCCATAGTGGCTGTACTAGTTTGCATTCCCACCAACAGTGTAAGAGGGTTCCCTTTTCTCCACATTGTCTCCAGCATTTATTGCTTGTAGATTTTTGGATTGCAGCCATTCTGACTGGTGTAAAGTGATACCTCATTGTGGTTTTGATTTGCATTTCTCTGATAATGAGTGATGTTGAGCATCTTTTCAGGTGTTTGTTAGCCATTTTTATGTTTTCTTTGGAGAAATGTCTGTTTAGTTCTAGATGCCCATCAACTGACGAATGGATAAGAAAGCTGTGGTACATATACACAATGGAATATTACTCAGCATTAAAAAAAAATTCATTTGAAGCAGTTCTACTCAGGTGAACAGAACTGGAGCCTATTATCCAGAGTGAAGTAAGCCAGAAGGAAAAACAACAATACAGTATACTAATGCATATATATGGAATTTAGAAAGATGGTAATGAGAACCCTCCATGTGAGACAGCAAAAGAAACACAGATGTATAGAACAGACTCGTGGACTCTGTGGAAGAGGGCAAGGGTGGGATGATATGGGAGAATGTCATTGAAACATGTTAATTATCATAGGTGAAATCAATCGCCAGCCCAGGGCTGATGCTCGGGGCTGGTGCACCGAGATGACCCAGGGGGAGGGAATTGGGAGGGAGGAGGGAGGGGGGTTCTGGAGGGGGAGCATATGTAAACCCATGGTGGTTTCATGTCAATGTATGGCAAAACCAACACAATAAAGTAAAGAAAATTTTTTAAAAAAAAGCATCAATTCTTCGATGCTCAGCTTTCTTTAGAGTCCAACTCACATATCCATATGCAATATGGAAAAACCATAACTTTGACTAGATGGACCTTTGTTGGCAAAGTAATGTCTCTGTTTTATAATATGCTGCCTAGGTTGGTCATAACTTTTCTTCCAAGAAGCAAGCATCTTTTAATTTCATGGTTACAGTCACCATCTGCAGTGATTTTGGAGCCCAGAAAAATAAAGTCTGATACTGTTTCCACTGTTTCCCTATCTATTTGCCATGAAGTGATGGGACCAGATGTCATGATCTTAGTTTTCTGAATGTTGAGTATGAGGCCAACTTTTTCACTCTCTTCTTTCACTTTCATCAAGAGGCTCTTTAGTTCTTCTTTGTTTTCTGCCATAAGGGTGGTGTCATCTGCATATCTGAAGTTACGGATATTTCTCCCTGCAATCTTGATTCCAGCTTGTCGTTCATCCAGTCCAGCATTTCACATGTTATACTCTGCATATAAATTAAATAAGCAGGGTGACAATATACAGCCTAGCCATACTCCTTTTCCTATTTGGAACCAGTCTGTTGTTCCATGTCCAGTTCTAACTGTTGCTTCTTAACCTGCATACAGATTTCTCTGGAGGCAGGTAAGGTGGTCTTGTATCCCATCTCTTTAAGAATTTTCCACATTTGTCATGAGCCACACAGTCAAAGGCTTTGGCATAGTCAATAAAGCAGAAGTAGATGTGTTTCTGGAACACTCTTGCTTTCTCGATGATCCAGTGGATATTGGCAATTTGATCTCTGGTTCCTCTGTCCTTTCCAAATTCAACTTGGACATCTGGAAGTCCTTGGTTCACATACTATTAAAGCCTGGCTTGGAGAATTTTGAGCATTACTTTGCTAGCATGTGAGATGAGTGCAATCGTGCAGTAATTTGAACACTCTTTGGCATTGCCTTTCTTTGGGATTGGAATGAAAACTGACCTTTTCCAGTCCTGTGGCCACTGCTGAGTTTTCCATATTCGCTGGCATATTGAGTGTAGCACCTTCACAGCATCATCTTTTAGGATTTGAAATAGCTCAACTGGAATTCCATCACGTCCATTAGCTTTGTTCGTAGCGATGCTTCCTAAAGCCCACTTGACTGCCCATTCTAGGATGTCTGGCTCTAGGTGAGTGATCACACCATTGTGATCATCTGGGTTGTGAAGATCTTTTTTGTATAGTTCTTCTGTGTATTCTTGCCACCTCTTCTTAATATTTTCTGCTTCTGTTAGGTCCATACCATTTCTGTCCTTTATTGTGCCTAGAATTGATTCCACATAAAAGTGATATTGTACGATATTTGTCTTTCTCTGACTTACTTCACTTGGTTTAGTAATCTCTAGGCCCAGCCATGTTGCTGCAAATGGCATATTTCATTCTTTTTATAGGGGAGTAATATTCTATTTTATGTATATATACCACATCTTCTTTATCCATTCATCTGTTAATGGACATTTAGATTTCTTCCATGTCTTGGCTATTATAAATAATGCTGACATGAACTTGGAGGTGAGTGTATCTTTACAAATTAGTTTTCATCTTTTCTGGATATATGCCCAGGATGGGGATTGTAGGATCGTATGGCAACTCTAGTTTTAGTTTTTTTAAGGGACCTCCATACTCTTCTCCATAGTGGCTGTACCAATTCACATTCCCACCAACAGTTAGGAGGGTTCACTTTTCTCTACTCCCTGTCCAGCTTTTATTATTTATAGACTTTTGATGATGGCCATTCTAACCTACATCTGATAACTTATTAACAGACCTGGAAATCTAATTGTTTCATGTAAAAATCTCTTTATTTTAAAATTAAAATTTTAAACACTATTCAGAAGCTAAATAAAATGTATCTTTGAGTCAGCTACAGTCCATGAGCCTACTAATGGGTAAACCCTTGCTTCCCTAGGCCTCTCTGGTAGGTACACTTCAGACCTATCAGTTCCACATGGAAATGGTAAAATTTAGGAATAGGGCCTTGAAGTCCAGAGGAAAACATGAAGCTTATGCCTGCCTAGTTCTAGACTGCTTTACCAATCTAGGAGTAGTGAATAGAATCCATCCTTTGACCTAGCCTATGTGGGTTGATCAAGTTTAACACTAGGACTTGAGGCCAAAATCTCAGTATGGTGAAGAGTATTTGTTTTCCAGACTAATTTTCTTGTTTTCTATTGGTGAATTTTCACCACAGTCCTCTGTGATAGTGGATCCAGAATCAGTAGTTCAAGATCCCATGCCCTGGCCATTTTTCTTCCCTTTAATTATCTGTAAGTAACCATGTTAAACTTCCCCAAAGCTTCCTTTGTATGTGTCTGGATGAGGGAAGTAAGCAGAAGATGAGATAAAACATATCCTGATAATCCTCATGAGTCAAATGGATAATACATATGACTCTGTATAGACATATCAAAATTTTTGTAAGGCCCCTCTGTTGCTTACTATTAATATTAAATGTGTATTAATTTTATTTAACAGAAAAATTCTATATATTTTCCACCTCTGGTATTTCAGGGGTCAAGCATTCTTGTAAATAATTAGAACCCAAAAAGACCAATTGTTCATAGAGAGGTCAAAATATCTTATATACCCTTTGATCCCAAAGACTTCTTTATGTAATTAAAGGATGCCATATTTTGGCATTTGGTCTATCTTACTATCTCAGTACTTGGTTAATAAGTTTTTAGTTGAAAGTCATCTCAATGAGTGAAACTACAATCTGTTAGCTGAACCCACCAAATACTCTGATACCCATCATTAATAGTGGAAGAAGTCACAGACTCCATTGTGTTATTTATTGAGTACATATGTGCAGTTCTGTATACTAATATGGGTAAAAGACTAATTGATCCACTTCTTTGGAAAGTACTCAACAAACAGACCATCGTGAAAAATCTTTGAGCAAGATCAGCTACATCAATGAAGTAAATGCAATCATTCTTCCTGTTGTCTGGACCTGTTTCCCTTGTAGTGGAAAGAGAGGGTTAGGCAGGTTCTTCTAAAAAAACTTTTCTCACTCTGTCAGACACTTGAGTAGTCTGGACTCTGGACTCCAGTGTCTGGTTGGAGTCCTAGCTTTACCATTCTCTGGCTGAGTGCCATTGGGTAAGCCCTTCTTTAGACATCAGTTTTCTTGTCTGTTAAGTGGAAATGATAATGTGACCAATCCCACTGTGAGTGCAAGAATTAAGTAGGCTAACATGTGCTTAGAACCATATTTGTTATGTAATAAGCAACCCCAAAATGTTAACTAATAATATTCCAAAACTAAAGTAAACACAGGTCCATATTAAGAGGCCACTGGCCCATTGAGAAGGAGCCCTATGTTTTCTTCCTAGCTCACAGCCAGCTAGCTCTGACTTTGAGTAAGTTGGTGAGGCCCCTGATTCTGCATCTGTAAATAATGAGGGGGTTGGACTGGTATTGTTGATTCTCAACAATTACTAACCCAAAGATGAGATTTGAGTGCTTCTGGCAATGCTGAAGAGTATGAGTGAGTGAGTGAAAGTCACTCAGTCATGTCCAACTCTGTGACCCATGGACTGTAGCCTGTCAGGCTCCTCTGTCTATGGAATTCTCCAGGCAAGAATACTGGAATGGATTGCCATGCCCTTCCCCAGGGGATATTCCCAACCCAGGGATCGAACCCGGGTCTCCTACATTGCAGGCAGATTCTTTACCATCTGAGCCACCAGGGAAGCTGAAGAATGAATCTCTATTTAAATTAAACAAACTGTACCCCTAGGATGTTGATTAAAATGAGTAGATCCATCACACTGTCTAGGATGGAGAATCTAAAAGCCAAAAATTACAGATAATATAATATCTTTTGTGTTTCAGTAGAGGGAAATATTTTGCTAGGTAGGAAAAGTGTGGGAGAAACACTTGGGCTATTCTCTCCCTTCTCCTCTTCTTCCTCCTCCTCCTCTTTCTCCCCACCTTCTTTCCCTCCTCCCCCTGCCAGCAGTTAAGTTAGTAGGGGCCTGAGGCTCATCATTTTCTCTATAGGGAGCAGCCTCACCTCCACACCCTTGTGCTGAGGGGTCTGCCTGACAAGAGGCTGGCAGCTATCCCCCTTCCACCATCACTGAGTGGAGGGCCTCTTTCATTCAGAGAAAAAAATGTTAATGGTTGCAAATCCGTGCTCTGTTCCAGCTCAACTCCATCAGTGAAAACTGGCATTTTAACCTAGGACTATCTTATTTTCCAGTGATATATTTCTCAGTGAATTCCAAACTCCAAGAAGGAAGTGGGCTATTAGTTATGTGGCCCCCAAAGTCCTAATAAATATCTTGGGATCTATTTGAATTACTTAGAAGAAAAACGTTCAAGCTCAATGTGCCTTATTTATACAACGATGCAATACCCTAGCCAGGCCAGACCACAAGGATCCAAAATTTTCAAGGACCTATAAACAGGCTTTCCTAGTTAAAGATACAAGCCTTAAGACTTCAGCTGCCTGGCCACTATCTTCTGAGCCAAACCTCCCTGGTTGAGGACTTTTTCCTTGGAATGTGACTGCCTCCACAGTTCCACCCTGCCTCTAAAAGGTTCTCTGTTCCAGCTCCGAAATCCTGAGGAACTATCCATCTTGTTCTTATTTAAACATTGTAGCCCAGAAATAATTTGCAGAATGAAAGGGAGTCTTATGTCAGCTCTGCTTAGGCAGTAGCACATGGCTACCAGCATACTCTTGCTCTCTTTTTCATACTTCCTATACAGCACTAATCAGGAAAAAGTTCTCTCCTTGACTGCACATGCTAGAGTTTGTTTGAACATCCCAAAGTATTCCAGCAACTGAAGCAATTGCACATTTTATTGACAGAGTGACTGTATTTTGTATCCTTTCACTCTTTCAGTTCGTCCTTGCAAGTGAGTCGTGATAGATTTGAAGTTTTCTGATAAGGAATCTACTGTAAGCTATATAGATAATAAAAGTAAAACCAGCATTTGTTTCCCTATGAGACAAATTAATGTCTAGCCTCCCATTGCATATACTAGCCATGCCTAATAAACCAGAAGGATGAATTTTACACGGGATAATGCACTGGGCTGTGAAATTTAGGACCCATCTGGCTCAGGAATCTGGGAGCAATGAAGATATATATCTTTGAACAGCAGTTGATGGGCTCTGCCAGGCATCCATTGATTCCACAAAGGTTTCTTTTCTGAATTGTAAAAAGACCCGATAAGCCTTTTCCTCTAATTATCACAGCTCTTCAGGCAAAGCTGGGATGGCTCCTGTATTGATCCACTCCGCTCTCAGCCCTCACTTCAGCCCTCACTCCAGCCCTAGGCAAGACCGTTTCCTTTAAAACATTTCAAAACACGCCAGATCATTCTGGTGAAATCCAAAGAAGTACAATTCTTTCCCCTGGGTTTTTATAACCCTCAGGCTTTTGCTTTAGCTACGCAAAAGGAGCATTGTTAGATGTGGAAAGTCAGAGAAATGGGTGTCTATCTCCCTTGTCATTGAGTTTTAAAACAGGGAGATCACAATCTGCTTTGAGAATTACGGTCTCCTGAGAACACCAGATAAAGTGGCAGGTGAGACAAATAGGAATAATGTCTGAGTACATAAATATCTCATTTGCATTGCTTTATATTTAAAGAGTATTCTGACATTTACCCTAAAATATACAAAATAATAAGTTACTGAAGATGGATCCTAACTCTAAAATAGTTTCTCCTGCTGAAGTTGGATTGATATTGTCTTTTAAGGTATGTGCTGCTGAGCAGAATATTGCCAGAACAACCATGTGTAGACCGAATCAAGGTCTAACCTGTTTCCAAGGTACAGAGAGGAGAGGGAAGCCCCAGCCCATCTTCCAGGTGCTCTGGCACCCAAAGCCCCTTAAGAGATTTAGTGATAGAAGACCAGTGACCTGGAGGGTAAATTCCAGAATACTTTTAATTTTTTGTTTTAATTAACATTAATAAAGGTTAAATACAACAAATACTGACACACCCACCACTCAAAATGAGCAATGTTTTTGCCATAGTTATTTCAAGATCATTTTTTATTTAAGGAAATAAATACACACATGTTACAAAGAAAGTTGACACCTCCTCTGAAGATGCCAAACATATTTACCTTGTTCCAGTTTCAGAAGCAACTCTCATCCTAAAAATAGAGTCTGTCTAACCCATGCTTTATGTCTTCATATATCCAGAAATGATGTATAGCATTACCATGCTCACCATTTTTTTCATTTAAATGAATGCCATCAAAATGTAACTTGCTTCTTCTCATTCAGAAGTGTTTTTAAGATCTGTCCATGTTGACATATGAAGATATTCCTCATTTATTTTAGTTGTTGCACAACATTCCATCTTTATCGATATATCACAATTTATTAATCCCTATCCTCTTACAGATGAATGTTTGAGTTGATTCCAACTTTTTATTATTAAAATATTACTGCAAAGAACATTCTTTGGCATGTCTCCCTGTTGCACATGTGTAAAAGTTTCACTAGGATATAAACCCAGAAGTGGAATGGAGGGTAATAGTCTACAGGCATGTTAACTAAATATCGCCAAATCACTCTCCAAAGTATACCAGTTGGCACCCCTACCACTGGTTATGAGTTCCCTTTTCCCCACTGACACTTGATGTTAGGAAACTTCTTATATTCTGCCAATTTTATGATTATGAAATATCATCTAGTTATTTTCATCCCCTGAATACCAGTAAGTTTGGGCATATCTTTATATGCCTGTTGGCCATTTGGATTTCTTCTGTGAAATTTCTGCATATATCTTCTGCCTATTCTCTATGGTTGCTTGTCTTCATCTTAATGATTTGTAAGAGTTTCTTAACTAGGTTGCTGACTAATCCTTTTTGTATCCAGAAGCTCTGCCACGCTTTGACAGTCAATTCAGAGTTGGAGATTCACATACTCAGGCCTTTTGTAGAGCATCAAAGGTTAATGTAAAGAATTTGTGTGATAGTTATCATAAGAAGTTTCCTGGTCTGGGCATGAGGTGCTCAAGTGAATCAATAAATGATGAGGCACAGAGTAGAACCTAGTTTGTTGAAAAGGCTTTGGGAGATAATTCTGTTACCGTCTCAGGAGCATACAGTTATGACCTAATCAGAAGAGATTTCTCAGAAAATGATCAGAATTTTAACTTCACCTCTTCAATCATTTCTAATGCCCTGAGAATTATTCAAGCCTTGTAACCCGATATTCAATTTCTGACATTTATGTTGGTAGCTTTTCCTTTAAGGGCACGGAGGCTACCCGTTGACCTGGCACAGTGACTGCTGTACATGGTGTTCTACTGAAATTTGCTGCTACAGAATGAGAATGCCAGATTTCCCTCAGCAATGTCTTCATTAAAGTTGTTTGATGCAGTATCAGAAGTATTGTTTTACAAAAGCTGTATTTTTAGGAATTCTCTATGATCTTTTTTAATTGGTAGGAGGGGTCTTTCTACTTAAAATTGTAGGGAAACAATTTAACAGCATTTACACTTAACAGATACTTATTAAATAAATAGGTAGGACCCACCCATACCCCTGAATAGCGGAGGAAGGTTTTGAAGGTGAAAGGAGAATGGGGAACTTCCGTTAGGAGCTGGTCCAGCGCTAGGGACAGAAAGCTTTCCAAGCAGGTTTTGGGGGAAGTTAAGGATAATTGCGACTCCACTGAAGGAAAAACCCAGGTGGCTGGCATCTACTGGAGGTGGTAGAGCCTTTACAGTCACCAGTCACCAGTCACCGAACAGCAGTAAAGAGACTAGGAACAGACACATAAAATATAGGGGGTGATAACTGGGAAAAGCAGTAAAATAGAAAGATGACTGCGGGCTGCACTTTCTCACCCAAAACAGGAAGAAACGGTTCAAAATACAGTGGATTCTTTCAGATCTGCCTACAGCCCGATATCTTTCCCCATTCCCAAGGATCTAGGGGAATCACTGAACTACTCATGGAAACATACCAGCTGGGCCTCCAACTTAAATATTGCAGATAATATACTTATATGGTTTAGGTATATAACTAGGATCCACATAGAACCTACTCACCTGTTTAGGATTTAATGCTGCTCCTGCTAAATCACTTCAGTTGTGTCCAACTCTGTATGACCACATAGACGGCAGCCCACCAGGCACCCGTGTCCCTGGGATTCTCCAGGTAAGAACACTGGAGTGGGTTCCCATTTCCTTCTCCAATGCATGAAAGTGAAAAGTGAAAGGGAAGTCGCTCAGTCGTGTCCGACTCGTTGCGACTCCATGGACTGCAGCCTGCCAGGTTCCTCTGTCCATGGGATTTTCCAGGCAAGAGTAGTGGAGTAGGGTGCCATTGCCTTCTCCATTGGATTTAATAAGAGGCCTAAATCAATGTCTTCATGTTTAGGAATGGATAAACAATATAGAATTTATTTTTTAAAAAAAGCATTCTGCAAATTCACTATCAGTGAACACTGAAATCAAGAAATAGGGAAAGAAAACTCATCTGAAAAAAAAATACTACATCAAAGCAAAAATAAAGTTCACATAACATCTGCTTTGTACTCCACAATAAAATACAATAAAACCTAGTCTCTGAGACAAAGAAGAAAAATTAGATAAAAGTCTCAAACTAAGGAAGAAAGGGAACTAGGTATGTAGTGAAAAAATATGAAGAAACTATTACCATAACTAAAATTTTTAGTTAAATCACAATCAGTAAAGAATAGAATTACTGCTGTAGAAAACTGAATTAATCATGTAAAACAAAAGATTGAATCACTCTCCCAGATTTAAAAGACAAATGAAGAGGGGAGAGAAGTATATGAAAATTGAAATAAAAGTTAGACACAGTAGAAAACTACTGAAAATCTGAAGTTGCAGGTCAAAAGTGTTTGTCTTGTAGCAAGCAAAATTGTTAAAGTGAATTCAGCACTCACACATGTCCTAGTTAAATAACTGAATTTCAAAAGTAAAGATAATTTTTCCTACAAAGGATCAGAGAAGGTTGAGTTCTACAGAAGGAGAAGGATTACTTGTAAAGGAAAAAAAATCGGTTTGTACTCAGAGGCCTTCTTTACAATATTAAAAATGAATAATAAGAAAAACCAAATGAAGTACTATATGTAACAAATTAAAATAATAAACAAGTCCACAAGCTTCTGAAGAAAAAATTCCTAAGAATCAGAAAACATGAATCAAACCAAAGAGCTTAATAATGAGTAAGCTATGTTAATAATGATTATTAATGAAAATCAATGCTGTTTCAATACAGAACTGTTCATGCAATTATCTTAAACACTATTAGCAAATAACATGAGAATTTAACAATTCTTAAAGAAGAAAGTATATAATACTAGGAAAATAATAATTAATAATAAATTTTGTGTCAAAAGTCCAGAATATACAAAGAATTTAAAGAAGGATGTTGAAGTGGTCAGAGAAATGACTAGATTTCTGAATTTTTTGAAGAAATGCAACACAAAAAGATTTCATTCATAATGTTGATAACCACACTTCAAAAAATTTTTAAAGAATAACAATACCATTTGCGCATCATGAATGGACCTAGAGATTATCATACTAAGTGAAGTAAGTCAGAGAAAGACAAAGACCATATGATATCACTTGTCCGTGGAATCCAAAATACTACACAAATGTACCTATCTACAAAACAGAAACAGACTCACAGACATAGAGAACAACCATGGGGGAGGGAAAGTGGGGAAGGGATAAATTGGGAGCTTGGGATTAACATATTCATACTACTATATATAAAATAAATACCCAATAAGGACCTACTGTATAGCACAGGGAACGGTACTTAATATTTTTTAATAACCTATAAAAGAAAAGAATCTTAAAAAATATATATATGTGTGTGTATATGTGTGTGTATACATACATAGACACATAACTGAATCACTCTTCTGTATACTTGAAACTTAACACAACATTGTAAATCAACTATACTTCAATTTTTTTTAAAAGAAGAATAGCAACCAGGAAAATTGAAATCAAGATGCATGCCATTCAAGTTATAGTTAAGGAAAAATAAGACACATCATACTTCCTCTCCATCCTTATCATGGGCTAATCCCAAGGCTTACTGTAGCTGAGTGTTAAGCCACACTTAATAGTAGTAGTTTGGGTTAACAATGTTTTCATAAGAAGATTTACAACAAATTAATGTCACACTAGATACATGCCATAGGAAGTCACTAGCAAACTATAGTTTGGAGTAAGAGAAACATTATGGTCTTGACAAGTGAACAAGTGAACACAATATAAGTAGTAAACTATTCCTAGTGTTCTTTTCTGAATTGAGGTGAATTTAAGGCTTACATATTTTCTTGGCTTGCACTAATGTTTCAATGAGTCTATATTCTGTCTCCTGTTAACCTGTCAAACTCCTGGCTTTGAATTTTATTTATCTAGAATTCTGTATTAATAAAACCACCTCATCAGTTTCATAGGCTTAAATTTCATTTAGGTATTAAGTCATAATAATTCCAGAAGGGATAATATGTGAACACTCAATTTGAATGAATTTAAACATCCTAGATTAATGAAGACTCATAGAAGGGGGAAATAATTTCATAACTAGAGAAAACATAAAACCCAAAGGCATGAGTAGATGGAAAGTTAATTTTGGTATCACTGCTAAATTTATAATCTATGTTGGCATTTTCATATAAGATCCTACAAAGATGGAATCTACAGAGGCAGAGCTAAAGTTGAGAAAGATCTAAACAGTATATACTTCTTGTATTGGGGAGTGTGAGGACCTCAAATTTCACCTCCTCACCAAAAACCTACATTGTCAGGCCAGTGTAGAGCAACAGTCTCCTTTTGACACATAGCAACACCATCTTTCTCTCCCCATATAGAACACAAAACATTATTTTTGACATTTAGAGAAATAAGAAACTTACAAGGTAAACTCATGTTTTAAAGTCTATTTTTTGTTAACTTGTTTCAGGCACAAAAGAAGACATTTTTGATAAATAGTGTAGCTGAAAATGGTGATAAATTTATTGATAATTATACAGAAGGAATGATTCTAATTTTTTAATTAATTTTAATGTAGTGTTTTGCTCTTTCAACAATGATTGTATCTTTGACCTAAGACCTCATTGACTGTAATAGTGATTTTAGCCTGCTGAAATATGTCAGGCACTCATGATCATTACTGGCCTTTTCTTTCTTACAGTTTATAATTTTCTGTAATTGCTACCATTAGTAAACATTACTTAAGGTAATGACTAACTGTCTTTTATATTGTAACTATACATCTGCTGATCATTAATGTACTGGCTAATCATTATTTCTTGGACGTTAACTCAGTTAGTCAGGAATCTTGAGTGTCAAGTTCAGATCATGTTGCTTCTATTCTTTACGTGGTAATGAATGTGAAGAGGAGGGAATAATGAGTTGAAGTCAGTTCCTGACACATAGTAGAAGGTGAACACTAGTTAAATGTCTGGGATTAGTGTTTATTGAGCATCTTCTATGTGCCAAGCAGTGTTAAGTACTTTACATCATTGTCACATTCAATCTCCCCAGGCTTTGTGTGTGTATTCCTATCCCCAGCTTTCTAATAAAGAAGTGAAGTTTTGGAGATATTAACACACTTGCCAACATCTTGGCTGCATTGCTAAAATCTGATTCTGATTTGTTCAACTCTAAATCACAGCTCTTTCTGCCATGTTCCTCATACTTAAATATATGTATCACTGAAAATTACAAACTATGTGATAATACAGGTTTGAAAAAATTCTCACAATCTCAGTTCAGTCAAGAACAATAATGGAATGATCTACAGTTCACTCATTTCTTTAAAGTAAAATTATTTCTAGTGAAAAATAATGCAAGTTTATATTACAGTGGATGAAAGTCTATATTACATCAACAGAATCATAGAAGTTGGGGGTCTGAAAGGACTTAAATTGTATCAGGTCTAATCATAGATGGAGATTTATGTCTGTTTCTCTGCCTAGGATGTTGAACACTTTTAACACATCAAGTTGTAAATTCTCTAGGATTTCTCTTTGCTTAAGAGAAAGAAACCGTGGGTAGAGTAAGTTGCCAGGGAATCAGTGGCAAGGGAGGAAGACAAATTGAGTGAGAAATGGAGAAGTAAATTTGAGTACTTCAATTTCCATCTCCAGATCTGAAGACCAGTGGTAATAAATATACAGCTGATGCTGCACTAGATGAAATTTGAGGTCCCTTTGGACCTTGAACTTCTGTGTTGATACTGAAGGCTTTTTCAGAACACTGGTGATGATCTGTTGATGAAAAACAGACAACATAAAACCCCATGAAGCTGAGAGAGTAGGGGAAGTTACATTTAAAGACTCACATTGATAGTGTATATTCAGCTGGGAGGGCAGTGGATTTGTACCCAATTGGATTTGGGGGGCCATGGTAGGCTGAGTAGTGGCCTCCCAAATATCTCCATGCCCTATTCGCAGAACCTGTGAAATGTTACCTTATATGGCAAAAGGAACAATGCATGTGTGAGTAAGTTTAGGATTTTGAGATAGGGAGTTATCCTGAATTAGCCTGCTGGGTCCAGCGTAAACACAATATCTGTGTAGGAGGGACACTTATAGGAGTTAGTATCAGAGAAGAAGACGGTGTGTGGAGGGATGCAAAGATTGAAGTGATATGCAAAGATTGAAGTGATATGCAAAGATTGAAGTGATATGCAAAGGTTGAAGTGGAGGTGGTTGTGGTTTACTCACTAAATTGTGTCCCACTCTTGTGACCCCATAGTTTGTAGCCTGCCAGGCTCCTCTGTCTGTGGGATTCTCCAGGCAAGAATACTGGAATGGGTTGCCATTTCCTTCTCCAGGGGATCTTCCCAACCCAGGAATTGAACCCAGGTCTCCTGCATTGCAGCCAGATTCCTTACCGACTGAGCTACAGGGAATACAAATGAAGGAATCTAGGTGGCTGCTAGAAGCTGAAGAAGGCAAGGAAACAAATTCTCCTCTTGCAGCCTCCAGAAGGAGCCAGCCCTGAAGCCACTTTGACTTGAGCCCAGAGAAACAGATTTTGAACTTCTAACCTCCAGAACTATAAGAGAACAAAGTGACATTGTTTTTAGACACTAATTTTGTGGTACTTTGTTAGAGCAGCAATAGAAATATGATACAGTGACTCACTAGGCAGGACTGAAATCCCCCCCTGAACACTTTTTCTTCAAAAGAACACTTCAAAGAAAAACAATTTAAAAAGACAAGCCATACCATTAACATGAAACACTTGTACCTGCAGGGTTCATATTGTGAGTAAGTCACGGAAATGTTTTTCCTGACACTTTCCAGTAACATGGTTGGCTCCAGGCTGTCTATGACCTGTTGGTCCACTCATGTGGACAATACGGCTGCTCTTTACACTTGACCTCTCCCCTGACATCTCAACTCATATTTGATTACCTGCTCGGCATCTTCCCTTGTATGTCCTTCCATAACCCAGTGTCAACAAACCAATCGTATCTCATCATCTTCCTGGGAAAGTATACAGTCAGTGTCCTAAGATTATTTCTGATTCTATGGAGTTTGCTTATAAAATCCATACCTCTGTCCTCTGGTGCTCTTTATTTCCCTTTTGACTAATAGCATACCGTCACTCAGACCCAAAACAGAGTTTCACCTTTGGCAACTCCTTCTGGTTCCTCTCTCATTTACTTAATTACCAAGAACTGTGGTATCTGTCCTGAGCCTTCTACTCACACTGTTCTGTTCAAGTCAATGTCTCTGCAACCTGACTGCAAAGACAATGGTTTCCTAATGATTTCAGATTTCAGTCTCCAGTGCTTAACTCCATATTCCCAGATAAATATTTCTGAATTCTGCCATTCCAGAGAAGTATTTCTAATCCTGTCATTCCACTGTTTTTCTTTGCCCACTATTGCAAGTGAAAAAGCTCTTCAAGGTCTCCTCCCTCTTTTCATTTTGTTTTTCTTCTCTTCTTCTTCTGTACTTACTCTCCATTGTAATGTAGGTTACCTGCTGTTCTCCAAAATACTGTTTCCCTACCTGTGTGTCATACTCTGTTCTTTGCCTAAAACGTCCTTCTTTCTGGAGCCCCATGCCTGCATGCTGAAATATTGCCCATGTAATAAGGTTAAAAGGTATGGTAGTTGTAAAATATGCCCACAAATTCTTTAATAATTCTCTCTACAAGAGGGGGGTGTCTAATACCCTTCCTCTTGAATGTGGGTTAGACCAAGTGACTTGTTTCTCATGAATAGGGTATGGTGGAAGTGACACTGTGTGACTTTTTATATGTAATAAAAAGCATTGCAGGCTCTTCTCTTTCTGTCACCCTCCCCCCCCACACCACCCCCCACACACTTTCAGTGGGGAAGCTAGCTGCCATGTAGTGAGGACACTGTATGAAGTACTTCTATATGAAGGCCAGGGATTGAGGCTTGCTACCCTCTGAATAAGCCATCATCCTAGAAATGGATCATCCAGCCCCAGCAGATACCTTGATTGCAAATTTATGAAAGACCCTGAGCCAGAAGCATCCAGCTAAGCCTTAATTCCTATTGTTGTTGTTCAGTCTCTCAGTCATGTCCAACTTTTTGTGTCCCCATGAACTGCAACATTCCAGCTTCCCTGTCCTTCACCATCTCCTAGATCTTTCTCAAATTCGTGTAGATTGAGTCAGTGACACCATCCAATCATCTTGTCCTCTGTTGTCCCCTTTTCCTCCTGCCTTAAATCTTTCCCAGCATCAGGGTCTTTTCTAATCAGCTGGCTCTTTGCATCAGGTAGCCAAAGTATTGGAGCTTTAGCATCAGACCTTCTAATGAATATTTAGGATTTATTTCCTTTAGGATTGACTGGTTTGATTTCCTTGCAGTCCAAGGGACTCTCAAGAGTCTTCTCCAACATCACAGCTCAAAAGCATCAGTTCTTCAGTGTTCAGCCTTCTTTATGGTCCAACTCTCATATCCATTACATGACTACTGGAAAAACCATAGCTTTGACTAGATAAACATTTGTAGGAAAAGTAAAGTTTCTGCTTTTCAATACATTGTCTAGTTTTGTCAAAGCTTTTCTTCCAAGAAGCAAGCATCTTTTAATTTCGTGGCTATAGTCACCATCTACAATGGTTTTGGAGTCCAAGAAAATAAAGTTTGTCACTGTTTCCATTGTTTTCCCATCTATTTGCCATGAAGTGATGGGACTGGATGCCATGGCCTTGGTTTTTTGAATGTTGAGTTTTAAGCCAGCTTTTTCACTTTTCTCTTTCACCTTCATCAAGAAGCTGTTTATTTCCTCTCCACTTTCTGCTATAATAGTGATGTCATCTGCATATCTGAGGTTATTGATATTTTTGCCAGCAATCTGGTTTCCAGCTTGTGCTTCATCCAGCTTTGCATTTCCCATGATGTACTCTGCATATGAGTTAAATAAGCAGGGTGACAATATATAGCTTTGACATACTCTTTTCCCAATTTTGAACCAGTCTGTTGTTCCATTAATTCCTATAGTCCTAACCCATTCAAACTGTGAAAGAAAAAGTATTTGTTGTTTAAAGTCACTAAGATTTAGGATAACTTGTTATGCAGCAAGATAATTAATAAAATAGTCAATCTTTCTTTACTTTTATTTCAACAAAATTTTATTGAATGCCTTCAATGGTTGAATTTGGACCTAGAGACTAGGAATGCAGGGGTAAGCCTACAAATCTGGTCTCTGCTCTTATGTTCATTATACTCTGTCAGGGGAAACACATTAAACATGTAAATACCCTAGTATTTATCTAATTATCATTATGGTAAGGTATATAGGTTTGAAGACAACTAGACTATGATACCATTAACAGATCTAATTTAGCAGAATGAAGATTTCTAAGCACTAAGGAATTAAGAGTCTGTATTGATAGTCCCTCCTTCATGGATCACAGCCTTATTATGGGGAAGGGGCTTCCTTTAACTCAATGAAACTATGAGCCATGACATGTAGGGCCACCCAAGAAAGACGTGTCATAGTGAAGAGTTCTAACAAAACATGGTCCACTGGAAAAGGAAATGGCAACCCACTCCAGAATTTCTCCTGGAGAATCCCATGATCTATATGAAAGGGCAAAATAATATGACACTGGAAGATAAGCCTCCTAGGTCAGAAGGTATTCAGCTAATTGGGAGGAGAAGAGGGCAATTACCAACAACTGTAATAAGAATGAAGCAGCTGGATCAAAACAGGAATGATGCTCAGCTCTGGATGTGTCTGGTGATGAAAGTAAAGTCCAATGCTGTAAAGAACAGTACTGCCTAGGAACCTGGAATGTTAGGTCCAAATTGGATATAGTCAAACAGGAGATGGCAAGAGTGAACATCAATATTTTAGGAATCAGTGAACTAAATGGACTGGAATGGGTGAATTTAATTCAGATGACCATTATATCAACTATGGGGCAAGAATCCCTTGGAAGAAGTGGAGTACCCTCATAGTCAACAGAGTCTGAAATGCAGTACTTGGGTGTCACCTTGAAAGAAACAGAATGAGCTTGGTTCATTTCCAAGGCAAACCATGCAGCATCACAATAATCCAAGTCTATGCCCTGACCTCTGATTCCACAGAAGTTGTCATGTTCTAGTAAAACCTACAGTACCTTCTAGAACTAACATAAAAAAAATATTCCTTTAAATTATAAGAGATTGGAATTCAAAAATAGGAAATCAAGAGATATCCTGAATAACAGGCAAGTGTGGCCTTGAAGTACGAAATGAAGCAAGGCAAAGGTTAACAGAGTTTTATCAAGAGAACATGCCGATCATAGCAAATACCCTTTCCAAGAACCCAAGAGACAATTCTACACATGGCCATCATCAGATGGTCAACACTTAAATCAGATTTATTATGTTCTTTGCAGCCAAAGATGGAGAAGCTCTATATAGTCAGTAAAAGTAAGACCTGGAGCTGACTGTGGCTCAGGTTGTGAGCTCATTATTGCAAAATTCATGCTTAAATTGGAAAAAGTAGGGAAGACCACTTGGCCATTCAGGTATGAGCTAAATCAAATCATTTATGATTATATACTGGAGGTAACAAATATATACAAGGGATTAATCTTATAGACAGAGTGCCTGAAGAACTGGATGGAGGTTCATAACATTGTACAGGAGGTGGTGACCAAAATCATCCCAAAGAAAAAGAAATATAGGAAGGCAAAGTAGTTGCCTGAGAAGGCTTAACAAATACCTAAGGAAAGAAGAGAAGTGAAACGCAAGGGAGAAAGAGAAAGATATACCCAACTGAATGCAGAGTTCCAGAGAATAACAAGGAGAGATAAGAAAGCCTTCCTAAGTCAAAAATATGCAGATGTCGACCATGGGAAATGACAGGCTGCATGAAACACAAGCTGGAATCAAGATTGCAAGCAGAAATATCAATAATCTCAGATATGCAGATGATGCTACTCTTAATGGCCAAAAGTGAAGAGGAACTGAAGAGCCTCTTAATGAGGGTCAAAGAGGAGAGTAAAAAAAGCTGACTTAAAACTCAACATTCAACAAACTAAGATCACAGCATCTGGTCCCATCACTTCATGGCAAATAGAAGGGTAAAAAGTGAAAGCAATGACAGATTTTCTTTTCTTGGGCTCCAAAATCACTGCTGATAGTGACTGCAGTCATTAAATTATAATATGCTTGCCCCTTGGAAGGAAAGCTATGACAAACCTAGCCAGCAAATTAAAAAGCAGAGACACTGCAAAAAGAAAAAGAAAAAGCAGAGACAGCACTTTGCCAACAAAGGGCCGTATAATCAAAGCTATTGTTTTTCAAATAGTCATGTGTGGATGTGAGAGTTGGACCTGAGTCTGAGCACTAGTAAGAGACAGAGCCCAAGATGTGAGTCTAGTTCTTCACTTTGCTTCTTTGAATCAGCTATCACAGAACCAATGCATGTCAGGCAGATATTCATATTTATGACAGTTCCCCTTGGACTGTAAGTACAGAGTACAGCGTTCTCTTTAGCTTTATATGTCTAATGCAGTCACTGTTGTGGAAGATACATGATAAATGACAACTGAAGTTTGAAACAAAGAAAATGATTCGGATCACTTGAAAAGAAAGGAAATTTACGAAGAGAAGCTAAGTCTTAGTGTTTATTTGGGGCAGCCAGTTGAAATGGCTTTCATAGCAGATGTGGGACTTGGCATCTAAACAGTATGCTTGTATGCCTAGAAAAGGAGAATTCAGTGCAAGATATTTTGTATACAGAGTCCAAGTGAGTGCTCAGAAATTGGTGTCACCCCAAGAAGTCCATGGGGTTGCAAGAGTCAAACACGACTTAGCAACTAAACCACCACCACCACCACCAGAAGAAGCATAGACCTAAATTTAGAAGCATAGACCTAAATTCAGAGAGAAAAGTCATTCCTCTGTGGCCATAAAGCTACAAGATATCTCTGATTTGAACTAAAAAGCGGAATATTTAATTGGTATTTAACTAATATTAAATTGAGGATACATAACATGCCTAATTCAAATATAAATTTTGTCCTAAGATGTTCTCATGCTTTAAAACAGTTGGTCCACTTTTACATGGCCATAAAAGGAATCCCAGTGGCTCTGACTTTATGGAGAAATAAACCCTCGTTTCTGGAAAATAATAGCAGACAGTTATCTCATCTGTAATGACATTGGCAGAAACCTTTCTATTTAAAAGTACCCAGAGACTTAACCCATTTATGATGCACCATTTCCTTCTGAGAAAAATATAGCAATCTTTCTGTAATTTGGAAGACTTTACTTTTACCACACTAGTGTGTTGGTATAGTAGTCAGAAATTTAAATATTTCAAATTCAAAACACCAAAATGACCTATAGAACCAATTAATTAGTTTTGCTTTTTGGTAAAAATTTCCTATAACTTTAGGCACACCAAAAATGCTTATTATTGACAAACAGAAAGAAAAGGAACCACTTCAGAAAATTTTAGAGCCTTCCATATTGAAGCACTTGGGAAATTATTTTCCTTTTGCTAATGTACCCATTTGTTTGTTATTAACAAATGCTCAGGCGCTCAGCTGCTCACATATTTTTTGCAGCTGTTTTCTAAGAGCTCTTGAGAATATTTCAAGGTTCAAATTAGTGTCAAGCTGTTGGAAGTCTCCAAATCCAATTTCTAGGCATAAAAGGTCACAGTCTCTCAAGCCTGGTGCTGTGGATTTTTTGGTGATGTTTTAATGTAAGAAATTCACTTTTTGTTTTGTGTCATGCTACAAGTATATTTTATCATCCGTTAAACTGAGTCTCTAAGACGGATCGAATGGCTGTGAAAATACGAATTCTTCAATTTGCATTACAATGAAAACTTTTCCCTATGGAAATACAAGATTCAGTAGTTTATAGTTTTGACTGCAAGTTAAATAATAGTTTATTCAATAATAAATTTACAAAAATTTAGACTGCAGTAAGATATTAATATCCAAATTTGCTCCAAATCCAGGTAAATTAAAACTCTTAATTAGTCTTTCTCAACAATCAGGGCCTTAGTTTACCCATGGATAGAGAGCACAAAATATGAAATAATAAAGCAAATTACTGTTTTGAAGGCTGTCTCTCCAAATGCCAAGTGGTACAGTAATGGTCTTCTGAAGACTGAAAATCTGCACATGAGAATTTATAAGCATCTGAGGTCCCACCAGCTGGCACAACTGATTTTAGCCTACATGACAGTTTTTTTTCTTAATAACTTAAGACTTTAGTTAAATATTGTGATATTATAGTAAAAATTTTCAAGTACTTTATCCAATATTTAGAGCCTGCTAGCTCATTAAAAACACTTTGAGTTTCAGTTGGTCCCAAACAACATCTGTGATCCATATTCCTAAAGTGCACACAAACATTAAATATATACATTATTTGGTTTCATAACTGAATATTTTGATACTGGGTGATATCAATAAGCCCAGTTATTAAAATCATCTTAAATTATTTTCCCAGGGAAGAAAATGCAATGTGTTAGCCAGATCTTCCTTTTTTTGCCAACTATCTTGAACACTAGCCTGCTATAAATTAGTATAGTTTGATTGTAGCATGGACTTATCTGTAAACTTCCTTAATACAGCTACTTTATAATAGCTGTCAATACACTAATTGACAAAAAGCACACACTTCGAGAGAGTTCTGTTGCCAATTTCAGTTAATTAAAGCTATGAAATTGCTGAAGGCAAATAAGATACTTTAAAATGTCTTTTCCTTCTTTTGTTCTTGCTCATGTAATTAATAGCAAGGGGATATTTTAAGATATCAAAACTTCGATCCCTAGAGTCATCCAAATTATCAAAATAACTTTGATGTAAAGTATAATAAGGCATATTAGAATATTGTGTGTGAGTATATGTATTTACCAAATAAGAAAACCAGTATTAAGAGCTGGGGAAAAAATGACCTCTTGGGACTCTTCCAATTCTATTATATGATTATTTAATATCTTGCTATTATTGACCAAATTTCCAATATGTTCTGAATTTGTCAGCTAGAACCATCACAGTTAGGTAAGGAAATTATTTTCCAACAAGATGCTGGCTTACTAAACCACTTATTATAAAAAAAATTCCCAAACTGCAGTTTCATAATTTGATGATCACTGAGTTTCCCTTTCACAAAGAAACAATTTGACTCTTCCATTAGATCAAACTGCCACACCAACGTTTCTCTTCTCCACCTCCAAGCGCTCACTACACAGATCTAAACACACACACACAGACACACACACACACACACACACACTCACTCACACACACACACAGTGTGAATACTTCCTCCTCACTAGAGGATAGCCTCTTATTGGATGACGATAAGACAAATTTTAACCTGCTGCTGCTTAACCGAAATGATCTTGGTTTGGTTCTTATTAGTGACTGGCTTAAAACAGAATTATTTTTGTTGTTGTTGTTGTTCACTTGCTAAGTTGTGTCTAAGTCTTTGTGACCCCTGGAAAAGGAAATGGCAACCCACTCCACTATTCTTGCCTGGGAAATCCCATGGACAGAGGAGCCTGGCAGGCTAGAGTCCACGGGGTCACAAAAGAGGTGGACACAATTTAGCTACCAAAGCAACAAAATATAACTAATACAGAACAATATAAAAGAGAAGGAGTTTTCAGAAACAGTGCCAAAGAAGAAGTTACTGCACCTAATTCTCTCAATTAAACACACAGACTTCATTTATGTGGATTATGCGTATTAACCTTGTTAATTCAAGTTTGATGTTCACAATAATCCACTCAAAAGTTTAATGTGTACCTGAAATGGTAGAAGAAAGAGAACTTAACATTTACTAGGTACCCACTATGAGCAAGGCATTGAGGATGCTTTCATATACGTTTTCAATTAATAAGCCCTCCAAGAGTCCTTTGAGATTGGAATTTTTGTAACATCTCCATTTTGCTGATAAGCAAGCTGACATTCAGAGAAAGTAAATGACTGCTTGATATTGATCATAGTGGCCTGGATCCAAGTTGTTGTTGTTTTTTTAAAGAAAAACAAAATCAGATTCCTGGGTCAGTAGTCTGTTGGGAAAATACAAAATGGTGAATGGGTAAAGTAGGCAGTGGGCACTTCATAGTAGCTAATAGTTGATACACAATTGGTAATTATTTGGGTAATTATTTCTTTAATATTTGCTTTTCTATTTCCCTATAAGTTCTGTGAGAAAGATGTTGTTTGTTTTGTCCCCCACTGTATTTTCAGTGTTTGGCACTTACTAGATGTTTGGGAAATATTGTTGACTATCTAGTATGCTCTGTCTCTCCTGCTAGCTTTCTCAAAGTTATCTTCTAAGGAGATTTACACACTAAGGACAGAATAATCATTGATATGACCACCAATACACTTCTCTATCAGTTTAATCCTAGGCTAACCAGTGGTCATTATCCTTTAAAAGCAGACTACACCCAGCTTTTAGCTAATAGATTTTGAATCAATTAGAAGGGTTTTCCAAGTAGGATAATAATATATTTAATAATTATTGAGCCTTTACTATGTGCTAAGTTCTGTAAGTGCTTTATGTGTAGCATCTTACTTAATTCCCACAGTAGATATTGTTGTTCTCTCTATTTTAAAGATAAAGAAAATGTGATTTAGAGAGGTTAGGTTACCTTTTCTAGAGGGAAGAATTATGAGAAGTTGGGAGGTGAAAAGCAACAGAAAGGCAAACAGCTGCTCTGGGGATGAACAGCCCAGGAACAGGGAGACTCTCTTCTCTGAGACTCATAATCACAGCATCCTGACCTCCTTCCCCACCTCCTACCACTGCCTCAGGGAGTCCACACTAAGGGAAACCCACTCATGATCCTTCACTCTGGCCTGCTTGCCATTTCAACTTCATTGAGCATGATGCCTCAACTCTTCCTCTCTAAAGTGGTTCCTCCTCCCACTTCAGAGGAACATTCTGAAGCACAGAAAGTCATATAGCCTTCAGGACAGGTCAAGTATGGCCATATTCGCTCTGGTCCCCATTGCACCACAGGTCCCACCCTGATGTGAGGACTCGGACCTCTGCTGTAAGGCCTTAGAAAAAAGCACCGGGTTTCCTTCCCTTGATCCCCGAACTTACCAATATCCAAGCACATACACTTAATACTTGTTCTCTCTAGCTTTCTTTCTACCCATGAAACACATCTGGAAGGCACATACATTGATACACTGAGACTCCTGGTTAGGGTTCAACATCCAGCTCCATGATCAACAACGATCAAGATCACTCTTATCTGTGGAATGGAAGCCATTGTGCTTTGTTTATTTATTGCTGCATAATAAATACCCCCAAATTTAGTGGGCTTACAACAATAAACACCTCAGTGCTCCTGATTCTGCAGGCTGGCTTGGCTTTACCATGTTCCTATCATTCTTGTTTTGCTTCTCTTGTGCAGCTGTAGTCAGCTGAGAGCTGGGCTAGAGCATCCAGGATGGTGTCACTCATTCCCTTCCTTCCTCCTTTCCCCCTTCATTCCAACTTTCTATGTAACCTCCAAGTCTCAGTGGAGATGCTACTTTCTTCAAGCAGGTATCCTTGACTATAGGAATAGGTCTCTTCCATTATAGCTGACCTTCTCCTTCACAACCCTCATCACACTTGTACTGTCCTGTTTGCTGTCTGTCCCCTCCATAGGTTGTGAGCATCACGGGGGCAGGATTGTACCCATTTTATTTATCACTGTGTCTTCAATGTCACATAGAGTATCTGCATATAGTAAGTGTCCATAAATATTTCACTGAATGATTAAATGAATGACCACTTGGAAGCCATTTTTAAATTTTCAAAAGTTATCATTACTCCTGAACCCAGAGCATATTCTATTGCTTTCTAGGTTCTATAAAATAGGTCTGCACCTACTAAACAAAAAAGAAAGATATACTGCCCGAATTATGCCAACAATATAAAGCACTCCATTCTCAATTATTTATAAATTGAAATTTATTTGTGAACATTATAAGATTATCTGAATAATTCCTTCAGTTTCTTTTCATTTGATTATATATAAATAGGAAATCAAAAATTCTTACAAAGTTTTTTTTTTTTTTTTAACATTTATTTCTCCTTTTTAGCAGACAGAGTTTTAGGGGAGTAAGAAAAGTCATGGTCAAATCTATGTTTTTATAAGCTGGAGGAGACGTTTCTTAATTCTTAAAACTACAGTGAACTACAGGCTCAACTTCACAAAAGTAGCCCTTTCATTTTACCAGTTTTTAATTCATGAAATACGGAACTTAGAACCAGAGATACATGAAGTCCCAAGAATCTCTTTACTACCTGGTCCTGAGAGTTGCCTGTGCTCACCTGCTTTTATATGTATCTTCCAACTTCATTATCTTCACAATTATCCTTTTTTCATTGTTCTTTCTTTCCTTCTCTGTGCTCATTTCCTCCTGTTCCCAGGATGGCTACAACTATTTCTTCTACCCTTTGAGAAGAGGGTAGTCTGTGATTTGGGGTTTGGTTTTGGGTAATACATATTTTATACTTCTGCTTGGAATATAGGTATTAGATATGGCATCAACTTTCTACTGCATATTTGATTTGTACATACAGGAATGTAGGGGCCTTGTATGTTTCAATCTCTGCTGTATCCCCAGCATGTAAAATAGCCCCTACTACATTATAAGCATGCAGGTATATTTTTGCAAAAAGAAAGAAACAGAACACAAGCTAGTGTTCAAATGTGGTGGTGGTGCTGCTGCTGCTAAGTCGCTTCAGTCATGTCTGACTCTGTGCGACCCTGTAGGCAGCAGCCCACCAGGCTCCCCCATCCCTGGGATTCTCCAGGCAAGAACAATGAAGTGGGTTGCCATTTCCTTCTCCAAGGCATGAAAGTGAAAAGTGAAAGTGAAGTCGCTCAGTCTAGTCCGAATCAGTGATCCCATGGACTGCAGCCTACCAGGCTCCTCTGTCCATGGGATTTTCCAGGCAAGAGTACTGGAGTGAGGTGCCATGGCCTTCCCCATTCAAATGTGAAAACTGTCTTTTTTAACAACTTTGCAAACAAGCTGCCAAACACTTTTGCTCTCAAGGAAATGAGTGAAACCATTCCATCATCAAGTGTTTGTCATTTGGTAACTGAACAGATTGATTTCACAGGTTCTATTCCCCCAATGAAGTATGCAGTGTTGAACATTCAGCACCTTATATACACTCTGGGAAGTGTAGATAAAGGCAATGGAAAGAGGATGATTTTTACTTGAGGATTCACTTTGAAAGGAGGAGTTTTATTGGTCCCTAAAATTGGCCCTTGAGTATTTGTTTCAATTTGTTCCAATCCAGTTTAATTTCTAACACAACTAGCCAAAAACATTAATAAAAGCAGGAAGAGATTTCTGGTTTCCAGAAATGAATTCTTGGGCTGCAGCCAAAGCTATCACCTCAGATGAAAATAAAATGATTTACCACAAGAGAAGAGTTTCTGTCTCCTTTCATCCATGGTTAGGAATAGGGGGCCATGTGTGACAAGTTTGTTCAGGATGCTAATGACTGCCGTCAGATGTTAAGTCACAGAATGCAAAGTGATGGTTCAAGGACCAAATCTGGCCCACATATGTATTTTATTTCATCTACACTATTTTTTTTATTGAATTATCTGCCAATATGGAAAGGCAGGAGAATTCACATAAAACTCTGGTTTCTTCTTTTCCCCCTAGTGAAAAAAATAAAAACAAAAGCTGTAGCAGCACTGGGCCTACAATCCCAGTCATGGCAACATTTAACTGGTGTTGATGTACAAAGTCCCATGACTACATGTTTCCCCACTATAGTCCCAGCCCTGCCTGTTTCCACTCTGAGACTGAAAACAGTTTCATTTTGCCATTCCCCATCTCCCTGCATTGTTTTCTTTCTTACAGCTTGCCTGTCTCACAAGTTTATTTTATCTAATGGAGACCTGTACACAACTACTATTCTAAACTGCCCCACAAATGTTATTGTTAGATTTCCATCCTCTGGCTGAGAGTGAATGCACAAGTGTTCTAATTTGTGGCCCTACCTTTGTTGTTCCAAATCAACTGACTGACTGTAAACATTTCTCCAAAAACCTCTGTGTACATGTGGTCACTGGAGAGGTGGGAATGGGATCTGCACAGGACTAGTTGAGTGAAACAATCAGTCATTTCTGTGACTGTAGATACAGATAGTGTTTCTTAGCTGAGTGCCTTATAGTAACCCACTAGTATATATTTAACTTAGGTGGACTCAATATGCCTTTGGCAAAAGAGGAAAATAAGTACAGTTGTCAAGAGAAGAGGAAGACCAATCTAAATGTGTACAATGACCATCTTTATTACAAGATACACTGTTTATTTACATATACATATATATGAATACAATCATACACACAAACATTTATACTGTCCTTTAGGACTATGTATAACTTAGCTATACAACTTTCCACTGATTTTATTAACTTTTTATTGGCTTGGATTACTTTTATTATAAAATATAATCTCAAATATATACCTAGACATTATAAACATAAAATTAGACATTAATAGCAATTTAAATCTGAAGTATGTTGACAAATCGAACAAAAAAACACAAACAAGTCAAGTGACTAACACCAGTTTAACATGATTGATGTTGTTTTTCTGAAATAAGCACTAACAATATAAAGACACTTACTACATGATATAGGTTATTTTGATGAAATCATACTGTGTAAGCTCATGGTATCTTATCTGAAATCCCTGAGGCAAGAGGTATTATACAATTTTGGAATTTCATGTGATGTGGTACACAATAATCAAATGCACAAACATTTTTATTATGTAATATATGAATATTCATAGTAAATGGGATGATTAAAAACTATAAATTGATGCTTTTGAACTGTGATGTTGGAGAAGACTCTTGAGAGTCCCTTGGACTGCAAGGATATCCAACCCGTCCATCCTAAAGGAGATCAGTCCTGGGTATTCATTGGAAGGACTGATGCTGAAGCTGAAACTCCAATACTTTGGCCACCTCATGCGAAGAGCTGACTCATTTGAAAAGACCCTGATGCTGGGAAGGATTAGGGGCAGGAGGAGAAGGGGATGACAGAGGATGAGATGGTTGTATGGCATCACCAACTCAATGGACTTGGGTTTGGGTGAACTCTGGGAGTTGGTGATGGACTGGGAGGCCTGGCATGCTGTGGTTCATGGGGTCGCAAACAGTCGGACACAACTGAGCAACTGAACTGAACTGAATGTCAGCACAGGTCAGTTATCACTAAATCAGTTTGTCATGAACTTACTAATAAAATGGTTGGGCCGTTTAACAAGTCCTACCACCTTGGGAGAATTATTTAAATGATCTTATCCATGACATAATTTAATTACATCAGAGTAACTAAGCCATAACCTGCATCCAGAAAGAAAGCTAGAATATTTATTCATGGCCAGCAAAAGTTGCAGAATAAATACTGTATTTATGATGTGTGTTCCTTTATTAATTAGATACATACCAAACCATTACAGTGAGCCAAACTCTAGGTTAAAACAAGGACCCAGAGTTAAGTGAAGCCAGCATCTGGACTCAAGTGGCTCCTGTCCAGTAAGAGAGACAGACCTGCAAATGAACACAGGACAAGTCAACATGATAAGAGTAAAATACCTGCATGCAGAAAATGTAGACTAATTTTGTAAGCTGGGGGAGATTATAGAATGCTTTCTTGGTTAGCAATATAGGTATCTAAGTGGGTTTTGCAGGATGAGTAGGAATTCATAAGATAGCAGAGCTACTGTTAAAATAGTGCTAACCTTTTGTAGACAAATTAATACTGTAGAGGGCGCTTGAGGGGAAATCAGTTCTCCTTTGATGTTTATGAGCTTAATCATTTATTGTCTCTTCTGAGATACTGACCAAGTCCGTCTCAGTGCTTTCCTGTACTAGTCATGAAGTCTGAGCATGCATCACTTCGTAGAATCTTTCTTCTCCCATTAGGGAAGAACATACAGTTCTCAAACTCTGCTTTGGTCCTGTTTGCATTCTAATA
The DNA here is from genome assembly GCA_007570785.1 of Antilocapra americana. Classification (NCBI taxonomy): domain Eukaryota; kingdom Metazoa; phylum Chordata; class Mammalia; order Artiodactyla; family Antilocapridae; genus Antilocapra; species Antilocapra americana. The sequence goes on from ML661893.1 coordinate 9,028,102, forward strand.
TTGAAAATGCTAAATGAACAAGATTCTTATCTATTTATTAAGACATTCACAGTGTTCTCTAATAATGTGGCTTCTCCTCCCCCTCCCCTCCTTCCCCTCAAACCCTCAACCAGGTCCTATTGGCAGGAACTTGAAAATTATAAACCTAATTCTTTGAGGCTGTTCTAACTCAAACTTTTCATTGATTATCCTCCTTCCAGAAGGATGAATTAATGATAGTAATCCTTTGTGGCATGGGAACCACTGCTTATAGCTGGCTAGCACACTGTAGGGCACCCCATATCATGAGCCAGATCCATGATGGCATCCAAACACGTGGGCTCCACAGAAGAATTGATCACAGCATACACTTAAATAAGGAGATTCCAAGAGCAAGATGGCAGATGAGTAGGTGAGTGTGGAGTACATCTTTCTCCACAGATACATCAGGAATACACCTTCAGACACAGAAGTGCATGCAGACAACCCACGGAGAGTGGACAGGAGTACCTGACCAGAGGAAAAGAATATATAGACCATACCAAACTCAGTAGGATGAAGGAAGTAGAGGCAAAAACAAGACTGATAGTAGGACTGGACCTGCCTTCAGCAGGTGGGGGAACTGAAGCAGGGGTCCGATCCCCACATCAGGGCAATTGTCTGAGTCAGAGGAGAAACATTTGAGGCTGAGAGTGATACAGCTGGTCTGTGGCAGCCTAAATGAAATGAGAATCATACAGTCCTTACCCCAGCCATACATACCCCAAACAGGGATGCGGGTCCCCTGGAAGGTGCAGCAGCTGGGAGCTGGAGTTTAGGGATTGTGGACTGATCTAAGGTGCAAGGACTGCTATTTACTGTGGAGAGATGGACCGAGAGGAGGTGAGAGAGGAGATTGTGGTGGGAAAGGCCTGTGGAGGAAAGCTAGGCAGCCATGGAAGAAAGGCGATACTGCTGAGTCATGTGTAGGGGGTGGAGCCATCACCATTGCCTCTCTCTCCCCAGTGCCAGCATTGGCAGCTGAACAATAGAGAGGCTGGCCTATCAAAGCCTGATATACTGAACTACATAGCAGAACCCCACCCACGATGCTCCTTTAAGTGACTGATGTGCTGATCTACAGAGTAGGACCCCAGGGGGTCCCTCTCTATGTGCCTGATGCACCAAACAGCAGAGAAGCACCCCAGGCAAGGGAGCCCTCTAAGTACCTGAACAGGCGGAGCTATGAAGAAAGACTAGCTAAAGCAGCCTTCTGATCACCAGCTACAAGATGTTTAAAAAAAAAACTCTGAGAGGGCCAAAACTCCTGCTCCAGAGCCAGTCTGTGTACCTAACACTTGGTGTCACCAGAGTCCCCACAAGCGAAGCAGCTGTTCCACCTTCTTTTTTTTTTAAATTAATTTATTTTAATTTTCTTTACATTATTGTGTTGGTTTTGACATACATTGACATGAATCTGCCATGGGTATACATGTGTTCCTCTTCCAGAAGCCCCCTCCCACCTCCCTCTCAATTCCCTTTCTCTGGGTCATCCCGGTGCACCAGCCCTGAACATCAAACCTGGGCTGGCGGTTGATTTCACATATGCTGATTAACATGTTTCAATGCCGTTCTCCCATATCATCCCACCCTTGCCCTCTCTCGTAGAGTCCAAAATACTGTTCTATACATCTGCGTTTCTTTTGCTGTCTGGCATACAGGGTTCTTGTTACCATCTTTCTAAATTCCATATATATGCGTTAGTATACTGTATTTTTGTTTTTCCTTCTGGCTTACTTCACTCTGTATAATAGGCTCCAGTTTCATCCACTTGAGTAGAACTGATTCAAATGAATTCTTTTTAATGGCTGAGTAATATTCCATTGTGTATATGTACCACAGCTTTCTTATTCATTCGTCTGTTGATGGACATCTGGAAACTAAAAGCAAGATGAAAGGGCAGCCTTCAGAATGGGAGAAAATAATAGCAAACGAAGCAACGGACAAACAATTAATCTCAAAAATATACAAGCAACTCTTGCAGCTCCATTCCAGAAAAATAAACGACCTAATCAAAAAGTGGGCCACAGAACTAAACAGGCATTTCTCCAAAGAAGACATAAAAATGGCTAACAAACAGATGCTCAACATCACTCATTATCAGAGAAATGCAAATCAAAACCACAATGAGGTACCACTTTACACCAGTCAGAATGGCTGCCATCCAAAAGTCTACAAGCAGTGAATGCTGGAGAGGATGTGGAGAAAAGGGCACCTTCTTTTTTTAATTTTAATTTTTTAAACCTATTATTTTTGTAGAAAGGAAAATCCATGCCACATTGAGAGATGCAAAAACTCTGATGTACTTATGCTGTCATCTTTAGAACACCTCACTATATGTAAATGATATTAAGGGTCAATGTTCATTTTTGAATGCAAAAAAGAAAAAACTCCTTTTCTGTAACACAAATAACTGCTGAGCTACATATTCAAAATATGACACAAAACACTAGTTCATAACTCCCACGGTTACTTAATTATTTGAACTAAGCCCAAAGAAATGAGAAGAAACTTTAGGAACTACCTGAACTAAGACATGAAATTTCTCTTGTTTGCTTTTCTTACTGTTCTTTTTCCGTGGAGTTTTCCTTTTTTTACCCTTTTTTTTTCTTCTTCCATTTTTTTTTTCTTTTCTCTATTTTATAATTTTTATTTTTATTTTTTAATACCTATTATATTTTTTCTACATTTATTCCTTTGTTTCCCTTTCCAATTGTTCTTTTCCCCTTGCAGTTAATCTTTAATGTATATAAATCTTCATCTACCTCTATTTAGCTTTCCATATCAGTTCTTTCTTTCTTTTCCTTTCACATATTTGTTAGTTTTGTCTTCATTGCTTTATTCCCCACTTGGCACCTTGCTTTAGAATTGTTTTCCAGTTTGTGCTTTAGTTAGTTAGTGCTTTAGTTAGTTTTGTTCTTAACTGGTAAATATAAATTTTTATTTCATTTGTTCGCCAGGCCAATCTACTGTACTTTATTTCGGTTGGACTGTTTTCACTCTGCTCATGGGTGTATATGTATATGTGTATATTCCATTATTTTAATTACTATTGGTCTGATTTTGTAACTGCCTTTTGTCTGGGTTTCATCTTTGGTTTTGCATTTTTGGATATTTGTTTTAATCTCACTTAATGCCATAAATCAACTATGGAATCTTTGTTCCAGACCAGAGATCAAGCCCTGAGCCTTTGGAATAGGAACACTGACTCCAGACCTTAGACTACCAGAGAAATGACCCTCAGTTCAGTCAGTCAGTTTGGTCACTCAGTCGTGTCTGACTCTTTGCAACCCCATGACACAGCACGCCAGGCCCCGCTGTCCATAACCAACTCCCAGACTCCACCCAAACCCATGTCCATCAAGTCAGTGATACCATCCAGCCATCTCATCCTCTGTCGTCCCCTTCTCCGCCTTCCCTCAATTCTTCCCAGCATCAGGGTCTTTTCCAATGAGTCAGCTCTTCGCATCAGGTGGCCAAAGTATTGGAGTTTCAGCTTCAACATCAGTCCTTCCAAGGAACACCCAGGACTGATTTCCTTTAGGATGGATGGGTTGAATCTCCTTGAAGTCCAAGGGATTCTCAAGAGTCTTCTCCAACACCGCAGTTCAAAAGAATCAATTCTTCATCACTCAGCTTTCTTTGTAGTCCAACTCTCACATCCATACATGACCACTGGAAAAACCATAGCCTTGACTAGACGGACCTTTGTTGGCAAAGTAATGCCTCTGCTTTTCAATATGCTATCTAGGTTGGTCATAACTTTCCTTCTAAGGAGTAAGCATCTTTTAATTTCATGGCTGCAATCACCATCTGCACTGATTTTGGAACCTCCCCAAAATAAAGTCTGACACTGTTTTCACTGTCTCCCCATTCATTTCCCATGAACTGGTGGGACCAGATCCCATGATCTAAGTTTTCTGAATGTTGAGCTTTAAGCCAACTTTTTCACTCTCCTCTTTCACTTTCATCAAGAAGCTTTTTAGTTCCTCTTCACTTCCTGCCATAAGGATGGTGTCATCTGCATGTCTGAGGTTATTGATATTTCTCCCGGCAATCTTGATTACAGCTTGTGCTTCTTCCAGCACAGCGTTTCTCATTATGTACCCTGCATATAATTTAAACAAGCAGGGTGACAATATACAACCTTGATGTACTCATTTTCCTATTTGGAACCAGTCTGTTGTTCCATGTCCAGTTCTAACTGTTGCTTCCTGACCTGCATAGAGGTTTCTCAAGAGGCAGGTCAGCTGGTCTGGTATTCCCATCTCTTTCAAAATTTTCCACAGTTTATTGTGATCCACACAGTTAAAGCCTTTGGCATAGTCCATAAAGCAGAAATAGATATTTTTCTGGCACTCTCTTGCTTTTTCAATAATCCAGCAGATGTTGGCAATTTGATCTCTGGTTCCTCTGCCTTTTCTAAAACCAGCTTAAACATCTGGAAGTTCACGGTTCACGTATTGCTGAAACCTGGCTTGGAGAATTTGAGCATTACTTCACTAGCATGTGAGATGAGTGCAATTGTGCGGTAGTTCTAGCATTCTTTGGCACTGCCTTTCTTTGGGATTTGGATGAAAACTGACCTTTTCCAGTCCTGTGGCCACTGCTGAGTTTTCCAAATTTGCTGGCATTTTGAGTGCAGCACTTTCACAGCATCACCTTTCAGGATTTGAAAGAGCTCAACTGGAATTCCATCACCTCCACTAGCTTTGTTCATAGTGATGCTTTCTTAGGCCCACTTGACTTCACATTCCAGGATGTCCGGCTCTAGTTGAGTGATCACACCATTGTGATTATCTGGGTCATGAAGATCTTTTTTGTACAGTTCTTCTGTGTATTCTTGCCACCTCTTCTTAATATCTTCTGCCTCTGTTAGGTCCCTATCATTTCTGTCCTTTATCGAGCCCATCTTTGCATAAAATGTTCCCTTGGTATCTCTATTTTCTTGAAGGCATCTCTAGTCTTTCCCATTCTGTTGTTTTCCTCTATTTCTTTGCATTGATCACTGAGGAAGGCTTTCTTATCTCTCCTTGCTATTCTTTGGAACTCTGCACTTCAGTATTCTTGCCTTGAGAACCCCATCAACAGTATGAAAAGGCAAAAAGATAGGGTACTGAAAGAGGAACTCCTCAGGTTGGTAGGTGCCCAATATGCTACTGGAGACAAGTGGGGGAATAACTCCAGAAAGAATGAAGGAATGGAGCAAAGCAAAAACAATACCCAGTTGTGGATGTGACTGGTGATAGAAGCAAGGTCTGATGCTGTAAAGAGCAATATTGCATAGGAACCTGGAATATTAGGTACATGAATCAAGGAAAATTGGAAGTGGTCAAACAGAAGATGGCAAGAATGAATGTCGACATTCTAGGAATCAGTGAACTAAAATGGACTGGAATGGGTAAATTTAACTCAGATGACCATTAGATCTACTACTGTGGGCAGGAATCCCTTAGAAGACATGGAGTAGCCATCATGGTCAACAAAAGAGTCCAAAATGCAGTACTTGGATGCAATCTCAAAAATGACAGAATGATCTCTGTTTATTTCCAAGGCAAATCATTCAATATCACTGTAGTCCAAGCCTACGCCCCAACCAGTAATGCTGAAGAAGCTGAAGCTGAATGGTTCAATGAAGACCTACAAGACTTTTTAGAACTAACACCCAAAAAAGATGTCCTTTTCATCATAGGGGACTGGAATGCAAAAGTAGGAAGTCAAGAAACCCTAGGAGTAACACGCAAATTTGACCTTGGAGTACCAAATGAAGAAGGGCAAAGGCTAATAGAGTTTTGACAAGAGAACGCACTGGTCATAGCAAACAACCTCTTCCAACAACACAGAGAAGACTCTACACATGGACATCACCAGATGGTCATCACCGAAATCAGATTGATTATATTCTTTTCAGCCAAAGATGAAGAAGCTCTATACAATCAGCAAAAACAAGACCAGGAGCTGACTGTGGCTCAGATAATGAACTCCTTATTGGCAAATTCAGACTTAAATTGAAGAAAGTAGGGAAAACTCCTAGAACAGTCAGGTATGACCTAAATTACATCCCTTATGATTATACAGTGGAAATGAGAAATAGATTTAAGGGACTAGATCTGATAGACAGAGTGCCTGATGAACTATGGACAGAGGTTCGTGACATTGTACAGGAGACAGGAATCAAGACCATCCCCATGGAAAAGAAATGCAAAAGAGCAAAACGGATGTCTGATGAGGTCTTACAAATAGCTGTGAAAAGAAGAGAAGCAAGAAGCAAAAGAACTGACCCTAGGCAGTATCAAATAGTGAACTCACACAAAGGAAACCGCTTGAATATAAGACCCAGCATTACCCAACCATCAATAGCACCCTGTGCAGGATGCCTCATTTAAACAACAAACAAAAGAAAAATACAAACCCAATCATCAGCAGACATGATTACCATCTCACTCAGCCTTGCCCATCAGAGGATAAACAAACAAACAAAAACTCAGCACAAATCTCACCCTATATGAAGCTTATACAAACTCCAGGACCAATCTTAGGAGGGCAGAAACCAAAAGGAAGAAAGAATTCAACCTTAAAGCCTGGGGAAAAGAGACCTCAAACATGATAAGTTAAAAAAAATAATGAAAAGTCATAGAAATACTTCTCAAATGAAGGATCAAACTAGAAACACGGAGGTCCAAATAAATGAAGAGGAAATAGGCAAACTACCTGAAAGAGAAATCAGAATAATGATAGTAAAGATGATGAAAAGCCTTGAAAAAAAAATGGAGAAAAGGCAAGATTCAAATAACAAAGGCCTGGAAGTATTAGGAATAATCATACAGAGACAAACAACACAACTACTGAAATTAAAAATACTCTGGAAGGAATCAATAGCAGAATCTTGAAGCAGAAGAACGAATCAGTGAGCTGGAAGATGAAATGGTGGAAGTAACTTCTGAAGATCAGAGTAAAATAAAAAGAATGAAAAGAACTGAGGATAGTCTCAGAGACCTCTGTGACAATATCAAATGCACCAACATTCAAATTATAGGGGTGCCAGAAGAAAAAGAGAAAAAAAAAGAGTATGAAAAAAAAATTGAAGAGATTATAGTTAAAAATTTCCCCAACTTGGAAAAGGAAATAGTCAAGTCCATGAGGCACAGAGTTCCATACATGATAAACCCAAGGAGAAACATGCGAAGACACACACTAATCTAAGTAACAAAGACTAAACACAAAGAAAGACTATTAAAAACATCAAGAGAGAAACAACAAATAACATAAAAAGGAAACCCCATATGGTTAACAGCTGATCTTTTAGCAGAAACTCTGGAGGCCAGAAGGGAATGGCAGGATATATTTAAAGTATTGAAAGGGGAAGATCTACAATGAAGATTACAGTACCCGGCCAGGATGTCATTCAGTATTGATGGAGATATCAAAAGCTTTTCAGACAAGCAAAAGTTAAGAGAATTCAGTACCACCAAACCAGCTTTACAAGACATGTTAAAGTGACTTATATAGTCAAAATACAAGAGAAGAAAAAAGATCTACAAAATCAACCCCAAACAGTTAAGAAAATGGCAATAGGAACATATGTATCAATAATTACTTTTAATGTAAATGGATTAAATGCTCCAACTAAAAGACACAGACTGGCTGAATGGATATAAAAACAAGACCTGTATATATTTTATCTACAAGAAACCCACTTCAGACCTAAAGACACATATAGAATGAAAGTAAGAGGATGGAAAAATATATTCCATGAAATGGGAAGCAAAAGAAAGCTGGAGTAGCAATCCTCATATCAGACAAAATAGACCTTAAAATGAAGAAGATTGTAAGAGAAGGAAGGACACTACATAATGATCAAGGGATCAATCCAAGAGGAAGACATAATAATTGTAAATATGCACCCAACAAAGGAGCACCTCAATACATAAGACAAACACTAACAGACATAAAAGGAGAAATTGACAGTAACACAATAGTAGGAGACTTCAACACACCACTCACACCAATGGACAGAACATCAAAACAGAAAACTAATAAGGAAACACAAGTCTTAAATGATGCATTAGAAGAAATGAATCTCACTGATATCTTCAGGAAATTCCATCCAAATGGAGAGGAATACACCTTCTTCTCAAGTGCACACTGAACATTCTCCAGGATAGACCACATCTTGGGCCACAAATCAAATTACAGAAAAAAAAACTGTAAGAAACACAAACACATGGAGATTAAACAACACATTGCTAAATAACCAACAGGTTACTAAAGAAATCAAAAGGGAAATAAAAAAATTTCTAGAAACAAATGGCAAGAAAACATGACAACTCAAAACCTACGGGATGCAGTAAAAACAGTTCTAAGAGGAAAGTTTATAACAATACAATCCTACCTCAAGAAACAAGAAAAACATTGAATAGACAACCTAATTTTACACCTAAAACAACTGGAAAAAGAAGAAGAAGAACAACAAAAGTTTAATGGAAGGAAAGAAATCATGAAGATCCGAGCAGAAATAAATGAAAAGGAAGTGAAAGAAACAAGAGTAAAGATTAATACAACTAAAATCTGGTTCTTTGAGAAGATAAACAAAACTGACAAGACTTTTGCCACACTCATCACGGAAAAAAGAGAGAAGAATCAAATCAACCAAATTAGAAATGAAAGAGGAGAGGTTACAGCAGACAATGCAGAATTACAAAGGATTCTGAGACTGTTATGAACAGCTATCTGGAAATGAAATGGTTAACCTGGAAGATGTAGACAGATTCTTATAACAGTTCAATCTTCCAAGACTGAACCAGGAAGAAATAGAAATTATCAACCGAATTACAAGCACTGAAATTGAAGCTGTGATCAAACATCTTTGAAAAACAAAAGCCCAGGACCAGATGGCTTCACAGGAGAATTCTATCAAACATTGCTGCTGCTGCTGCTGCTAAATCACTTGAGTCATGTCCGACTCTGTGCGACCCCATAGACGGCAGTCCACCAGGTTCCCCCATCCCTGGGATTCTCCAGGCAAGAACACTGGAGTGGGTTGCCATTTCCTTCTCCAATGCATGAAAGTGAAAAGTGAAAGTGAAGTCGCTCAGTCGTGACTGACTCTTAGCAACCCCATGGACTGCAGCCTACCAGGCCCCTCCATCCATGGGATTTTCCAGGCAAGAGTACCGGAGTGGGTATCAAACATTGAGAGAAGAGCTAATGCCTATGCTTCTAAAACTCTTTCAAAAAATTGCAGAGGAAGGAACACTTCCAAACTCATTCTATGAGGCCACCATCACCCTGATACCAAAATTGGACAACCAAAAAAAGAAAAATACAGGCCAATATCACTGATGAACATAGATACAAAAATCTTCAACAAAATTTTAGCAAACAGAATTCAGCAACACATCAAAAAGCTCATACACCATGATCAAGTTGGATTTATTAGAGGAATGCAAGGATTTTCTTCAGTATACACAAATCAATCAATGTGATACACTATATTAATAAACTTAAAGATAAAAACCATATGATGACAGTTTGACACGACAAATTTGACAATTCATATCAAAACATAATTTGACAATTCATATCAAAACATAATTTGACAATTCATATCAAAACACAATTTGACAATTCATATGGAAACACAGAAGACCCTAAATAGCCAAAAGAGTCTTGAGAAAGAAGAATGGTGCTGGAGGAATCAACCTTCCTGACCTCAGATTATACAACAAAGCTGTAGTCATCAAGACAGTATGTTATTGGCACAAAAGCAGAAATATAGACCAATGGAACAAGATAGAAAGCCCAGAAATAAACCAATGCACCAATGGGTACCTTATTTCTGACAAAGGAGGCGAGAATATACAATGGTGCAAAGACAGCCTCTTCAATAAATGGTGCTGGGAAAACTGGACAGATACATGCAAAAGAATGAAATTAGAGCACTTTCCAACACCACACACAAAGATAAACTCAAAGTGGATTAAAGATCTAAATGTAAGACCAGAAACTATAAAACTCTTAGAGGAAAAGTTAGGCAGAACACTGGATGACATAAATCAAAGCAAGATCCTCTATGACCCACCTCCTAGAGTAATGGAAATAAAAATGAAAGTAAACAAGTGGGACCTGATTAAACATAAAAGCTTTTGCACAGCAAAGGAAACTATTAGCAAGGTGAAAAGACAACCCTCAGAATAGGAGAAAATAATAGCAAATGAAAGAACTGACAAAGGATTAATTTCCAAAATATACAAGCAGCTCATACAACTCAATATCAGAAAAACAAGCAACACAATAAAAAGCGGGGAAAAAAAAAACTTAAATAAACATTTCTCCAAAGAAGACATACAGATGGCTAACAAACACATGAAAAGATGCTCAAGATCGCTCATTATTAGAGAAATGCAAATGAAAACTACAATGAGATACCAGTTCACACCGGTCAGAATGGCCATCATCAAAAAGTCTACAAACAATAAATGCTGGAGAGGGTGTGGAGAAAAGGGAGCACTCTTGCACTGTTGGTAGGAATGTAAATTGATACAGCCACTATGGAAGACAAAATGGAGATTCCTTAAAAAACTAGGAATAAAACCACCATATGGCCCAGCAATCCCACTCCTAGGCATATACCCTGAGGAAACCAAAATTGAAAAATACACAAGTATCCCATTGTTCATTGCAGCAGTATTTACAATAGTTAGAACATGAAGCAATCTAGATGTCCATCGACAGATGAATAGATATAAAGAAGTGGCGGTATATATACACAATGGAATATTACTTGGCCATAAAAAGGAACACAACTGAGTCAGTTCTGATGAGTCAGTGGATGAACCCAGAATCTATTATACAGAGTGAAGTGAGTCAGACAGAGAAAGATAAATATCGTATTCTAACGCATATATAAGGAATCTAGAAAAATGGTACTGAAGAATTTATTTACAGGGCAGCAGTGGAGAAACATAGAGAATAGACTTATGGACACTGGGAGAGGGGAGGAGAGGGTGAGATGTATGGAAAGAATAACATGGAAACTTATATTACCATATGTAAAATAGATAGCCAATGGGAATTTGCTGTATGGCTCAGGAAACTCATACAGGGGCTCTGTATCAACCTAGAGGGGTGGCATGGAGCAGGAGATGGGAGGGAGGTTCAAAAGGGGGGAGATATATGTATACCTATGGCTGATTCATGTTGAGGTTTGACAGAAAACAATAAAATTCTATAAAGAAATTATCCTTCAATAAAAAAAATTTAAATTAACAACAAAAAAAAAGAGTCTCCAAATAATTGTCTCAGGCTGCCCTGGTGGCTCAGATGTTAAAGAATTCATCGGCAGTGAAGGAGATCTAGGTTCGATCCCTTGGTCTGGAAGATCCATGGAGAAGGAAATAGCAACCCACTCCAGTATTCTTGCCTGGGAAGTCCCATGGACTGTGGAGCCTGGCGGTCTACAGTCCATGGGGTTGCAAGGAATTGGATAAGACTAAGTAACTAACACTCTAATTTTTTTTTTTTTTCAAATAGCTCTTCCACATTTTCTCATCAGAGAGGCATGGAGACTGGGCAGGGAAAAACACCTTGGTGGCTGCACTCAACCTCTCCACTAATATGATGAGCTGTTTAACTCTGGCCCCTCCACTTGCCCTCTTCCTGCTGAAAAAGTGAGATCCTGCAGAGAAACAGGACCAACTTTTTGGAAGGCCATTTGGTGATTATTTCATGTGACTGCCCGTGTCCCTTGACAGTCCTACCCACTTCTTCAAGTGGCTCATTAGAATATCCATCCAAATATATGCAGTGGACTCCTCACTCTCAGTGAAGAATCCAGGAAAGTTTAATTGTCTTCCTTTTGTTACACTGAATTGCCATTTAGGTAATCCCATTAGTTGGCATCACACTGACATTCAGTGTGTAAAGATCAACCCTAATCTCTCCTAGAATCCTATGAAGAGGGCTTCAGAATAAGTAAAGAACTCCACATTAACATTTCTATTCTGAATCAAAGTAGGCTCCTTTCCACAGCACAGCAAATTTTTCTGAAAAGGAATTGAGTTGGTGATCTGCTGATTGATTAACCTCTTTTTGGTTGAATACTTTGCTCAGTGCTAGTGACAGAAAGATGAAAACATCAGCATCTCTGACTCATATACTGCATTTATCACTGGGTGTTGCAGTTTGACTGAATTCTTGATATTAAAAATGACAGCAGTATAACTGTTTTTTCCCACAAGATCACTATAAGAAGTTCAGCAGTGTGATGTGTCAAGTGTCAATCATGCTCATGTTTTAGGGGCTTGGTTTAGGGGCTGGTTTAGGGGTTCAAGCATTGATAAAAGGCAAGGGAAGGGTCTTTGGTGATGTTTTCATGTTATAGCTCACAGGTGGTCTGGAGAGTTGGTGTGGCATCTGGACCTTAAAGGGAGTCTGTATTTTAGCATCTCCATTAGTAATCTCCTCACTACTGTCTTTACTGTTTGTAATATGGATTCCTTCACTACATTCATACTTGTCTGTGCAAAAGGCTTTCACAATGCAGAGCATGGATTAAAATGTGTGCAGACTTCCTAATCCTCTGAGCTTGTCCATTTGTCTTTTATCTCTAAGTCAGTCAAAGAGAAAACCCATGTCTATTTCTAATTCTAGCTGGATATAAACTGTAGGCAGATCTATCATTATAGAACAAAGCTCAAGAAAAGAAGATATATCTTCTTCCAAGTACTTAGTCTCAAACTTTTCCAGTTTAAGGATGTTTTAGATCAAGAGTGGTGTAAAGAAAGGCAAACACAGGGTAAAATAATAAATAAAAAGCCCGAAGACTCTATTATTTATACCATTTGAGAAAATACATGTAATTTGACTCTTCTGTGCCATGCTGTTCCACTTTTACCCTGAAATAATGTTAATGGGGAGGCAGAATTCTTTCTCAGAGGTATGCAGTATGCCTGATGTGGGGAGGGATGGTGGAAGAAAAATGAAAGGAGATGATATTGGAGATGTAGGTGGCAATGACAGGTAACAGCAAGCTTCCTGAGCTTCAACTTGAAGGAGTTCAGTTTTATTCAGAAGATAGTGGGAAAATATTAAAGGGTTTTCGTTAGAAAAGTGATATTTTAAAAATACAGCTTTTTTCACATATACATACAATGATTATCTTTCCTTTCTTTCAAGTTTTCAAGTTTACGTTTACAAATGTAATTTTCATGCTGTGAAGTGAAGTGAAAGTCACTCAGTTATGTCTATACAGTTCATGGAATTCTACATGCCGGAATACTGGAGTGGGTAGCAGTTCCCTTCTCCAGAGGATCTTCCCAACCCAGGGATCGAACCCAGGTCTCCCTCATTGCAGGCAGATTCTTTACCAGGAATCTGGATTTACCTTGCCACAAGGAAAATCCAAGAATACTAGAGTGGGTCGCCTATCCCTTCTCCAGAGTATCTTCCTGACTCAGGAATTGAACCAGGTTCTCCTGCATTGCAGGCAGATTCTTTACCAACTGAGCTATCATTCTAGTCCACCAAGAAAACTTTCCTTCACTGGTCAACTGCTAGAAATTCATATTACACCATGTTTTTATGTTGCTTGTTTGTTTTTTTGCTACACTGGGTCTTAGTTGCAGCATGTGGGATCTAGTTCCCTTACCAGGGATTGAACCCAAGCTCCCTGCATTGGGCGCTCAGAGTCTTAATTATTATGTTAAGGGACCTTAACATAAGGAAGGTCCCTTATCATGTGTTTTTAATTATCCATATACCTTTCTGAATATCCCTCCAGACTATGAGTCAAGGCCTGAATCTTCTTTCCAGTTAACTCTTGTCATCTGGTATAGAGCTTGATGTAAACAGAAACTAAACCAGAAATCTTCCCACCAATATCTTCCAAAGGTTTTGAGGATTCTCTTTCATATTTCAACCTTGGAAGGCAGTATTTTCTCTTTATTTCTCTAAAGTAGTGAGCTTCTGTGATAGCCTCAGCCCTGTATATATTCAAGCAACCATTAACCGGTTCACATCAGCTCCAGGAATAGTTCTGACTTCCAATCAGGTGGTATGCATTGGTCCAAGTACTCAATACAGAGAAATGAAAAGTTAGTCTCTCTTCTGCTCACACAGCACACAAACTTAGTGCAGATATAAATCTTGTATATGTGTTGAAATTACAGGCTTGCCATCTGGTCACTCAATTCAGTTTTACCTGTCTGAATATATCAATCCAGCTTCACAAGGGAAAGACCTGACTTTCATTTTCCTCTGCCACCTGGGGCTGATGTAGGGTGTGGGATTGTGTGAGGCTGAGATTAGGCTCTGTCCTAAAGAACAGGAAGTTGCCCTGGCTCCTCCAGCCTCCCCTTCCTTTTCCTGTTTAATTCACAGTCCTTCCTCAGTCTGGGCCACCCTCAGTATGTCACGGGGTAACCCTGTCTGTAAGGATCATCCCTAACCTCTTCCAGAATCCTACCAGGAAGCTTTCCAAAGAAATAAAGAAAGCCACATTTCTGTTTCTTTTCTTAATTTTTTTATTGATGGAGAGTTTATTTACAATGTTGTGTTAATTTCTTTTGTACAGCAAAGTGATTCTTTATTTTAAATATCATTTTCCATTATAGTTTATCACAGGATAATGAATAACGTGCTATATGATAGGACCTTGTTGTTTATCCATTCTCTATCTAATAGCTTGTATCCGCTAACCCCAACCTCCTACTCTATCCTTCCTCTAACCCTGCCCTTGGCAACCATAAGTCTAGAGAACAACACTTATTACATATAAAAAGAAAATAATTCCAAAATATTAATAAAATCTCTAGTACTTGTCTGTATTAGCTATTATATATTAACTAACAAATATTGATTAATGCTGAATTGAAGTAGACTCATTCACAAGTACTTTCATTCTGAAAAGAGAAAAGCTATACAAGGAATATTACAATTTGCAGGAACTGAGGGAATAACTATTCAAAAAAATAAATAAATAAAACCTGTTGGAAGGACAGATGATGCCCATAAATTAACTTTTGCCTTGGCTGAGGAAAGGTGAAATTAACAGAGGGAAGAGAATCTCAGAAGGGAAATTAAAGTCAACACACTTTTGGCTTCTTGAGGATGCCCCCTGAGTCAACTAATTACCTGCAGGGGAGATTAGGAAGGGATTGTGAACTTCTCTTGCTTTATGGGGGGAAAATGGAAGAACCACCTTGTTACTCTATAGGGAGGTTTAGAAATTGGCTTAGGAAAAAAATTGCTGAGGTATTGGGAGTGAAAAACAGAGGGCAAAAACCTTCTGAGCAGTAATAAGCAGGGGGACAATTACCTTAGATCATAGCTTTTCAGCTGGCTAAAAGAATCATGGTCTGACTCCAGAACAAGTCTGGGGATTTCTTTCCTCTTCCACTTTTTCCTTTCTTTCTGCCTCCCTCCCTTTGTTCTTCCCTCTCTCTCCCCTTTGTCATCCAACGGGTAAACATCTGTTATGTGGTGGATACTTCCCAGGCACTGGAAACATAGAATAAGGCATTCCAGTAACAAATGACATTAACTCATACAGAGTAAGAGGGAGAAAACTTTTTCACCAAATTTCTCTTAGGAGAGAAATTGTGTTACTTTGTAAAAGCCATTCTTGATGAATGCATGGTATAGAAAATGATAACCTGGCAGGTCTCTATATGACTGAGGACTACATATGAATAAAGCAAAGGGAGAAATGCTTTTGATGTGCATAAGAAGAAGAGGGGGTGGTGGTGAAGGAAGCGATCAAGATGGTGAGAAGTTGTGTTCAGCAATGTGAGCCTTCACCAGAGACTCAAAGTGTTCAGTGTAGATTTCTTGTGAAAACCAGTAGAAGGGTTCAGTTCTATGTATGGGATGTCACAGAGCATAAGAGAAACAGTATGCAAAGGGGCCAGCAGAGACCAGAGAGGAATCAGAGAGAAAGATGAAAATGAATTTCCCATAGGGATTCGTGGGAAAAGTTCTATCCCATCACAGGTCACATAACTGAAGTCCAGATTGCTTTTGCCAGACTGGCAAAATTCAGGGGGCTTCTGGGCTACACTGGGGTTTCATATTCAGTTGGTCCTAGAAGTACATTTGAAATCATCTGAGAATAGAGGAAAAATACATACTACAAAATCCAACCCATTGGATGGTGAATCAATAACAATCATATACTTTATATCATATATAATTGTATAGCCCCAAGTATCCATATATTCATAAATAGGTTTCAAAGAAATCCATGAACTCCCTGAAATTACATGCAAATTATACTTACATATGCATGAAATAGATATATGAAATATAAATATATGTGAAAATATGTGTGTGTGTGTATGTGTGTGTGTTTATGTTAGTCACTCAGTGGTGTCTGACTCTTTATAACCCCAGGGACTGTAGCCCACCAGGCTCCTCTGTCCATGGAATTCTCCAAGCAAGAATACTAGGGTCGGTAGCCATTCTCTTCTCCAGAGGATCTTCACAACCCAAGGATTGAACCCTGGTCTCTTGTATTGCAAGCAGATTCTTTATAATCTGAGCCACCAGGGAAAATAGTTAACAGTAAAAATAACTAGCATCTATTCAGTGTTTACTATGTATTATTTTACTAAAAGCTTAATACACAATTGTTTCATATTTACAACTCTGAAAGTGAAAAAAAAAAAAAAACTTGAAAATTGAAGACTGTGAGTCACCCTACCCAGGTCACACTCCTAATGAGTAGCAGGCAAGGACTTGGACTCATGCCACAGTTATTAGCCTACATCCTTAACGGCCTCCAACCATTTGCCCTCTGAACTTCAGTGAATCTCAAGTCAGACTTTGTGGCCATTTCAAATGTTTTCCCCCAGAGAGAAAGATTAGATAAATGGACTTAGGTGCCTAGTGGGGCTCAGATTTTGCTTATATTTTCTGAGGGTCTAAACCTTCCAAGCACTTGGGGAAAAAAAATCCCATTCCATCCTCTTATCCTATTTCATTGAGGGCAATAGGCATAAATATCTCTGACATTTGTAATGCTGACTCAGAACAAATGTGATGTGATGTGGCCACATCACACTGCTTTAGGTAAGTGACACGGGGGTCTGGCACCTAGGTCTTCTGCTCCACCAGCTGTTGCCCAAGCTGAAGTCAGGCTGGTAGATTCTTGACTTGGAAAGGAGTCATCCAGAAGGCCTGCTGAACTGCTGTTATGAAATCCATCAAATCAAACTGCAGTTTGAATCCTGTAAAAGAATGGACCTCAGAGACATGGCTTTATTGCTGTACAATGTGCACAAAGCACCAGGAGAGAACAGAGTCACTGGAGGCATTTGACTGAGCTTGCTGACTTAGATGTCCTGAGAGAATCACCATCACACCCTTTAGAAACTTCACAGGGTCATCTTACTTGCTCAATCCTGGCTGATATTCCCTCAGCTTGCTGTAAGGATAGTTAGCAAGCCATACATGCAATTGCTGGGGAAGAGCAAAAGATAATGCGGATGAAATGTACCCTCCTTACAAAGAAGTCTGTGCTCATGGTTAGGGTAAAGGCCCTGAGGGTGAGTAAACTCCAGAAATTCCAAGGGAGAAAAGAACCACAGGACCATCATCAGAAAGGGAAGGCCAAAGAGGAGAGTGAAAAAGTTGGCTTAAAACTCAACATTCAGAAAACAAAGATCATGGCATCCAGTCCCATCACTTCATGGCAAATAGATGCGGAAACAGTGAAAACAGTGACTTTATTTTTCTGGGCTCCAAAATCACTGCAGATGGTGACTGCAGCCATGAAATTAAAAGACGCTTACTCCATGGAAGGAAAGTTATGACCAACCTAGACAGCACATTAAAAAGCAGAGACATTATTTTGCCAACAAAGGTCTGTCTAGTCAAGGCTATGGTTTTTCCAGTAGTCATGTATGGATGTGAGATTTGAACTATAAAGAAAGCCGAGCACTGAAGAATTGATGGTTTTGAACTGTGGTATTGGAGAAGACTCTTGAGAGTCCCTTGGACTGCAAGGAGATCCAACCCGTCCATCCTAAAGGAGATCACTCCTGGGTGTTCATTAGAAGGACGGATGCTGAAGCTGAAACTCCAATGCTTTGGCCACCTGATGCGAAGAGCTGACTCATTTGAAAAGACCCTGATGCTGGAGAAGATTGAAGGCAGGAGGAGAAGGGGATGACAGAGGATGACAGAGGATGAGATGGTTAGATGGCATCACTGACTGAATGGACATTAGTTTGAGCAAGCACCAGGAGTTGGTGATGGACAGGGAGGCCTGGCATGCTGCAGTCCATGGCTGTGACCATGGGGTCACAAAGAGTCAGACAAAACTGAGTAACTCAACTGAACTAATCCAGATCCCAGATGGAATTCCATCACCAAACTGAGGGAAGAAGAAGACATGGGAGCTGGATAATTTCTTTAGCACCTGGTTGGACAGAAGTGATTAGGATGGCATTTCACTGACCATTCCCTGATGGTTCAGTGGGTAAAGAATCTGCCTGTAATGCAGGATACAGAGGAGACATGAGTTTGATCCCTGGGTCAGGAAGATTCCCTTGAGGAGGAAATGGCAACCCACTCTAGTATTCTTGCCTGGAAAATTCAATAGACAAAGGAGCCTAGCAGGCTATGGTCCATGGAGTCACAAAGAGTAGGCCACAACTGAGCGACTAAGCATGCATGCATCACTCATCATTGCTTAGTTGAAATAGAAACACAGTTCAGCATTCTTTAAGCAAGAAATAAAAGAGCAGAATTCTTGGGAAAGAGCCACCACAAAAGGACCATTGTTCTCTCTGCTTTAGGGGAGAGGGTGACATATTACAACATAAGTAACACCTGAAGGCACTTAAGCACTGGCTTAACAGTGACTTTATTGGCTTTAATGTTTGTCATGTACTTATTGACTAAGAAACAGTAGAAGGAAAAAGAAAGCTTTCTGAATTGTCCTGGGTGAGTAGATAGGACTACTAAAGAGACACAGCATCAGACTTATAGAAAAAGACCCCACAGAAAACTCTAGTGCTATGGTTCTCAAAGTCCAACAGCAGCAGCTGGGAGCTTGTTAGAAATTCAGATTCTCAGATCCCGCACCAGGCATACTGAATCATAAATTCTGAGGACCCAGCAATCTGTTTTAATGGGCCCTCCAGGGGATTCTAATGTAAGCTAAAGTATGAGAAGCTCAGCATAATTTTCTTTCTTTTTTTTTTTTTTTTTTTGGTAGCGCTCACTCAGTCATGTCCAACTCTTTGTGACCCTTTGGACTATAGCCTGCCAGGATGCTCTGCCATGGCATTTTTTAGGCAATTATACTAGAATGGTCTGCCATTTCCTCCTCCAGGGGATCTTCCCAGACCCAGTGATCAATCTGGCATCTCCTGTGTTTCCTCCTGCACTGCAAGTGGATTCTTCACCTGCTGAGCCAATAGGGAAGTCTTTTTTATAGTAATTATTTATTTATGGCCGTGCTGGGTCTTCATTGCTACTGGGGCTTTTCTCTAGTTGCAGCAAAGTGGGGGCTACTCTCTAGTTACAGTGTATGGACTTCTCATTGCAGTGGCTTCTTTTGTTATGGAGCACAGCTCTAGGGTGCTCAAGCTTCAGTAGTTGTGGTTCCCAGGCTCTAGAACACTGGCTCAATAGTTGTGGTACATGGGCTTAGTTGCTCTGCAGCATGTGGGATCTTCCTGGATCATGGATCAAACCAATGTCTCCTGTATTGGCAGGAGTATGTTTTACTACTGAAGCTCAGCATAATAGAAAAGACTTTTAACTCAGGGTCTGACAGACAAGAGTTGGGAGTCCACCTTGGACCCTAATTCATGGCAAAATTTTGGGTGAGGTTCTTAAACACTGAGCTGTGACTTTATTCTACTCTGTGAGATGAAGAGTGGTAGGAACAGGGTGGTATAAATGAAAATAAATAGGAATAGTCATTTGATCCCTGATCGGTCAGCAAATGGTAGCTTTTATCTATGAAAGTAAGTCACTCAGTTGTGTCCAACTCTTTGCGACCCCATGGACTGTCCATGGAATTCTCTAGGCCAGAATATTGGAGTGGGTAGCCTATCCCTTCTCCAGGGGATCTTCCTGACCCAAAAATTGAACCAGAGTCTCCTCCATTTCAGGTGGACTCTTTACGAACTGAGCTATCAGGGAAGCCATATGGGGGTCATTCAAAAGATCACAGTTAGATCACTTCATACTAAACAAGATTTAGGCAAGCTGTTCCTGTTAAACCAGCACATATCTAAGCATCATTGCTCTTTTTTTTTTTTTTTTTACTAGGCAAAGAATTTTATTTATCTTTGTCTCAGACTTTATTCTTAGGCTTCTTCAGCTTCATTAGCTGCAAAGAATGAATTGTATATAAGCAAAAACTGAAAAGAGCTGCAATGTCCAGGGGCTTAGGCTTAAAAATATTAGAGATCTAGATTTTATCAGATCCATAAACAAAATTTTAAAAAGAAGTCATAATATAAAATAGCAGCTCCTAGTAACTCCTTCAAGATTTATCTTCAGAAGTTAACTCAATTCAGTTTGCTTCATTCTTGGAAGCCTTATCAAAATTCTCCACAAGATCTGGAACTTCATCATCATCCTCCTCTCCAGTGGCAAGTGGTGCTTTCCCATCCACAGATTGTTTGGGCAGAGCTTCAGCCAGTCTCCTTAGAGTGGTCAGACTGTCGGCACCAAGTTGGTTTAAGATGCTGGGGAGCATTTCTGTCAGTTGCTTTGTCTCAGCGTGGCATGTAATGGTGAAAGTGTTTGCAGCCAGAGATGCCTGAACTTCAGGGTTGTTAAAGTGGATCACTGTTCCTTGATTTGTGAACATATTCACCTCTTCAATACCAGAGATATTGTTTACCCCTAATTTCTTTAAAGAGAACTGAAGTTTTTTGTCATCTGCTGTGGCTGTTCTATGAACCACCTTCTTCTTTCTGCGAGCAGTTCCTTTCCCACCAATGCGCACTTGTGCCTACAGTTTGGCGAGTTTCTCTTGGTTCATGATAGTTTCTTTCATCTTGTTGGAGCGGAAATGGGGCCGCACAGGGGACTAGGATCAGGCAGACCAGCCGAGGTTAGGCGAACACACACGGGGACGCAAGATGGCAGCTAGAGGAAGCATCATTGCTCTTAATAAAGCTTTGTTTATCAGAGAATGGACCACCTGCTTCAGAATTACCTGGTGTGTCAGTTTAAAAACACAGCTATCCAGTATTCATTTCAATCCTACTTAATCTGCATCTTGCAAAGTGTGGTCTGGGTATCTAGAAGCTTTAAGATTGTTCCCTGAAGATGCTTCAGTAGACTAAGGTGTAAGAATCATCAATTAAAATGAAGAGATAAGATAAGGCTCAGCTTAGCTGTTATTTAACTATCGTAGTCACTCTCCTACAGAAAGAGGCTGAAGGAGGCAGACATGTGGTCTCAACCTTACACTGGGAAGTGGAATCAAGAAGTGAACTTGACTCCTCTGGTCACCACCCTTACTTGTGGTGGGTGATGGGTGGCTTCCTGGATTTCTCTCAGTTGGCCAACCTGAAATTGAGGCAGTTTTACTGATTTCTGAGAGAAAATGCTCCTGGTGTGTCAGAAGAGGACTGGGTTTGTGGGAGCCTGTGATTGCAAAAGATATATTAAGTGGAAAAGTCTTAAGTTTGGTTTTCCAGAAAGATGTGGTACTTTTTTACAGAGTCTGTAATCTCTTAGCCTGGGCATAGCTCAAAAACTTTATCCTGTTTCTTTACCTCTTACTCCAACCAAGACTGCCAGTTTATGAGCTATTCTTCAGGAGCCTCTGGTTTCAGAGGAAGGAATGGCCCTTTAGGCATGTTCAGGATGTGCTCATTATGGACAAGGAAAGAAGAGGGGGCTGAGTCCAAACCACCAATATGCCACTATGCAATTCTGTAAGTCCCCTTACTGAGGAATACATATATCAAACAAAACTCAAAGCAGAGTATCCCAAAATGACAATCAGTTCAGTTCAGTTCAGTCACTCAATTGTGTCCAACTCTTTGCGACCCCATTAACCGCAGCATGCCAGGCCTCCCTGTCCATCACCAACTCCATGAGTCCACCCAAACCCATGTCCATCGAGTTGGTGATGACATCCAACCACCTCATCTTCTGTACTCCCCTTCTCCTCCTGCCCCCAATCCTTCCCAGCATCAGGGTCTTTTCCAATGAGTCAGCTCTTCACATCAGGTGGCCAAAGTATTGGAGTTTCAGCTTTAACATCAGTCCTTCCAATGAACACCCAGGACCCATCTCCTTTAGGGTAGACTGGTTGGATCTCCTTGCAGTCCAAGGGACTCTCAAGAGTCTTCTCCAACACCATAGTTCAAAAGCATCCATTCTTTGGCACTCAGCTCTCTTTATAGTCCAACTCTCACATCCATACACGACCACTGGAAAAACCATAGCCTTGACTAGACAGACCTTTGTTGACAAAGTGATGTCTCTAATTTTTAATATGCTGTCTAGGTTGGTCATAACTTTCTTTCCAAGGACTAAGCGTGTTTTAATTTCATGGCTGCAATCACCATCTGCAGTGATTTTGGAGCCCAGAAAAATAAAATCAGCCACTGTTTCCACTGTTTCCCCATTTATTTGCCATGAAGTGATGGGACCAGATGCCATAATCTTAGTTTTCTAAATGTTGAGTTTTAAGCCAACTTTTTCACTCTCTTTCACTTTCATCAAGAGGCTCTTTAGTTCTTCTTCACTTTCTGCCATAAGTGTGGTATCATTTGCATATCTGAGATTATTGATATATCTCCCGGCAATCTTGATTCCAGCCTGTGCTTCTTTCAGCCCAGTGTTTCTCATGATGGACTCTGCATATAATTTAAACAAGCAAGGTGACAATATACAGCCTTGACGTACTCCTTTTCCTATTTGGAACCAGTCTGTTGTTCCATGTCTAGTTCTAACTCTTGCTTCCTGACCTGCATACAGATTTTTCAAGAGGCAGGTCAGGTGGTCTGGTATTCCTGTCTCTTTCAGAATTTTCCACAGTTTATTGTGATCCACACAGTCCAAGGCTTTTTCATAGTCAATAAAGAAGAAATAGATGTTTTTCTGGAGCTCTCTTGCTTTTTTGATGATCCAGTGGATGTTAGTAATTTGATCTCTGGTTCCTCTGCCTTTTCTAAAACCAGCTTGAACATCTGGAAGTTCACGGTTCATGTATTGCTGAAGCCTGGCTTGGAGAATTTTGAGCATTACTTTACTAGCGTGTGAGATGAGTGCAACAGTGTGGTAGTGTGAGCATTCTTTAGCATTGCCTTTCTTTGAGATAGGGATAAAAACTGACCTTTTCCAATCCTGTGACCTTTTCCAGTCACTTCATGGGAAATAGATGGGGAAACAGTGGAATCAGTGTCAGGCTTTATTTTGGGGGCTGCAAAATCACTGCAGATGGTGATTGCAGCCATGAAATTAAAAGACACTCCTTGGAAGGAAAGTTATGACCAACCTAGACAGCATATTAAAAAGCAGAGACATTACTTTGTCAACAAAGGTCCATCTAGTCAAGGCTGTGGTTTTTCCAGTGGTCATGTATGGATGTGAGTGTTGGACTGTGAAGAAATCTGAGTGCTGAAGAATGGATACTTCTGAACTATGGTGTTGGAGAAGACTCTTGCTTGGACTACAAGGAGATCCAACCAGTCTACCCTAAAGGAGATGGGTCCTGGGTGTTCATTGGAAGGACTGATGTTAAAGCTGAAACTCCAATACTCTGGCCACCTGATGTGAAGAGCTGACTCATTGGAAAAGACCCTGATGCTGGGAAGGATTGGGGGCAGGAGGAGAAGGGGAGTACAGAAGATGAGGTGGTTGGATGTCATCACCAACTCGATGGACATGGGTTTGGGTGGACTCAGGGAGCTGGTGATGGACAGGGAGGCCTGGCGTGCTGCAATTCATGGAGTCACAAAGAGTCGGACACGACTGAGTGACTGAACTGACTGATGCAATATTGCTCTTTACAGTATTGGACCTTGCCTTTATCACCAGTCCCATCCACAACTGTGTGTTGTTTCTGCATTAACTCCATCCCTTCATTCTTTCTGGAGTTATTTCTGCGGCAGCATATTGGGCACCTACCAACCTGGAGAGTTCATCTTTCAGTGTCCTATCTCTTTGCCTTTTCATACCATTCATTGGGTTCTCAAGGAAAGAATACTGAAGTGGTTTGCCATTCCCTTCTCCAGTGAAAATGACATTACTAGCTAACATTTGTTAAGCCTCCTTATATGCTAGGAGCTTTATATTTATTATCTCACTGAAACATTACTATAGTCATAGGACTAAGTACTAACTGTGTTCTGAAATTTGAACCCAGGCAATATGACTGACATGTCCAAGCCCTAAACTCTTGCTACTCAAAGAGTAGATCTTGGATCAGCATCCCCCAAAAGATTGTGAGAACACTCTCAGACCACACCCCAGACCTACTTAAGCAGATTCTGAATTTTAACAGAAATTTGTGGGTAAAGTTTGAGAAGGACTGCTTTAAAGCAGCAGGGTTTTCTGCAAGTGTGCTCTAGTACCCTCAACATCAAAAGCCCCCGTGGATGCTGGAGAGCTATGCAGACTCTAGACTAACCAGCAATCTCTGCAGCCTCAACAAGTTCCCCAGGTGATTGCTATATATACTTAATTTTGAGAATCACTGCCTTTGGTTCTCCTGCCTCTGTCCCTCGCTTGCCAGTGAATAAGAAGGTCAAATTGGAACAGATGAATTCTCTCTCTGCAATGATGACAAAAAGAATCGGGAGAATACCTCAGGCAGCCAAAGTA
Source organism: Antilocapra americana (assembly GCA_007570785.1). Taxonomy (NCBI): domain Eukaryota; kingdom Metazoa; phylum Chordata; class Mammalia; order Artiodactyla; family Antilocapridae; genus Antilocapra; species Antilocapra americana. The sequence continues at coordinate 9,052,927 of ML661893.1, forward strand.
GGAAGGGCCAAGGATAAACCTTCTCTCTCCTGACTTTTATGTTTTCCAGTTCAGACTGTGCCATGAACATTTGAAGCTCAATTTCTTTTTTGTTTTGTTTTTAAAGAATGCCTTTTTGAAAACCTATACTTTTTCTAGTCACTGACTCCAAGGCCAGTGCTCAAGTTATTTCTTTACCCTGCACTGGTTTACATAATATTTTCCTCCTCCACAAACCTAAAAATGGAAAGTGGAGTCTCAACCTGTTTCAAAACACTCCAGAGGAAGGTACCAAGTTGAGGAAGGTACCATGTTGATCAGGCTGACATGGCATATCTGAGAGATGGATATGATGACTGTGATATTTGTGTCCTTAAGCACAACTCATCAGGATCAGTAAACAATGCTGATTAAGTTATTGCCTAAGTTTTGTGTTATCACTACAGAACCCCAGAGGTGGCGGATGCAGCAAAGCGCAAGAAAGGAATCTTGAGCCGTGAATGTCATTCTGAGCACGTGGCACAAGTTTCTATGGTGCCTCTAGGAAAGTTTCTTAATTTATTCAAGCCATGGTTTTCCCATTTGTTCAGGTGCTGCAATTTCAGCCATCTCGCGAAACTAGTCAGGTCACGTAAATAAGCGGTCAGAAGCAATCAGCCAGAAGTGGGCTGAGCAGGTCAGTCTTTTCCTGAGGGCTCACCAGGGCGGGTCTCCCCAAGCACCATACCAGCCAGATGGAATACAGCTATGGCTGAATTTACCCCAGATACACTGTCTTTCAGAGGCTTTACAGCACATAGTGACGTTTAGGGTTTGTTGGCCACTGGGGGGTCAACATGTTCACTGCCTGCAGGGAACTGGCCAGAATCAAAAGGAGATGAAAGAGACCCAAAAGCAGTTGATGACCTCAGTCCTGTTACTTCAGCTGAGAATGAGTGCTAAGCCGCTGAGCTTCCCAAGAACAAGCTGAGGACATCAGGCCAAAGAAGAACCGGTATTTTTCCTGAAGGTAATAAGGCTGAAAAAAGATTCTAAGGAAGATGCAGTATTATTTTGGTAAAATGTCAAAGAAACTTTTGATGCTAGTAAATGGGGATGCATCATCACTTTTTGTTTATTTTTTTGGTGGGAGAAAAGGTAAGGATTTTAAGTTATGTATCCCTAGATTTATATTATTTTCCCCCAAAAAGGGAAAAAATGTGCATATTTGTATAATTTAATGTTCATATTTGTATAATTTACTTGAGTTTTACTGTCAAATATATGTATTTAAAAGGTATTAAATAATCAGTTTCCCTTGTTTTTAAATGTTATGCTGTGAACTCTTACAATTTACTGTTAATACCAGCATTTTATTCAAATTTTTATTTTATACAATATTTTTTTAAAAAAAGATTTTAATTATAGATATGACAAACACTAATATGAAAGTGCAGTGCTTTGGGTGACACCTCTGGCTCTTGAAGGGCAAAAATCTGTTCTCCATTTCCAGGCATGTGAGGGTCTTCAAATAGATGTTTATTGACTTAATACTTAATATTGGTTCTCAAGGTGTGGCCCCCAGCTGATAGCATCAGCATCACCTGGGAACTTGTTAGAAATGTAAATTCCCAGACTCTACCCCAGATCTACTAAATCAAGGTTTTAATAAACCATCCAGGTGATTCTGATGATCCCTACAGCTTGAGAGTCCCTGATTTAAAATTTACTCTTAACTGGTGCTACTGACTAGGGTCTGAGCAGCATTTCAATCCTGATGTTCTTGCGTTATATTCCTCATATTTATAGGTGTTAAACTAGTGCACTTCCAATTATAGCAAGCTCCACAAGCAACAATGAGGAATATGGTGATACAGATGCTACAGTCAAGGAGAAGATACAGTTGACTAAAGCTGTCACTGGATAAAATCCAGGTGCACTCCATGGGTAAGTGGAGGACCATTCTGATTTTTTTATTTATTCATTTTGTGTTTTGGTGCCTGTTGATTATATGTTTCATTCTGTACTAACAGTTTAAATGGTTCAGAAAAATCCTGCTTGAACAATGACTTGATGCAGTATGACTTACCTATATAACCTTCATATAATATCTTCAATTAATATTATAATATCAAGGGGAAAAGCAGTACACTGCTAAATAAAAGGAATCTGCCACTTAGTTTTTCTTAATGTCATGTGTGATATCTTTATCTTGGAGCATAGAAAGGGGAATGATTTTATGAGTTTCTTTGGTGTACAGGAGCAATCCATCTCCAGAGAATCCTGGTTTGATAGTGCCTATTACTTTAGCATAATTAATATTATTTGCTTGTTAACCTACAGTTCTCTTATGATCTTAAAATTATAGCTTATTAATAATTATTGTGATCATATTGTGCCTGAAAGAATTAACCACATCTCCAGAACTTATGCATCAGTGTTCCTTTCTCATAAGGTAGCAATGCTTAGAACAAAATGTGTGCCACTGCTTAGTCGTTGATTTGTGAGAACTTATAAATTGTTGCTAGGTTTTCTGGGCTACATGCAATAATAAAGTCCTTCATGGAAAACTCAAAATAGAATATTTTTCCCATTTATTTAAAAGTTGCGTGTACTAAGATACTGAATTTTAGGCTCTGTTTACTCATAGTAAGTGTTTACATGTTCTCTCTTTGGTCTCGGAAAAGCCATATGAAACAAAATTTTCTGTACATTTACAGATGCAAGTAGCTTATATGACCATAAGTGTGTGTGTGTGTGTGTGTGTGTGTGTGTGTGTGTGTGTGTGTGTGTTTGTGTGTGTATATCTGTATGTGCATAAGCTGATTATTTAGAAGGTTAACAAAACTAAACGATTTTTAAGTGAATTGCTATAAATTGTCCTTGATTTTTAAAATTCACAACCAAATGTTAGAAATTCATCAGCATTCATGGGATCTACTGAGTCTTCTATTTTAGCAGATTAAGTCTTACCTCTGAAGGTAAAGTCTTTGAATTTTCTGTAGGCCCAGTTGTTTTCTTTCTTGTTCATGAGAAGTTTGCTTCCCATCCAGTGGACTAGAGTTGATGAAATTCAACCATGTTTGAGGTACTATATTAAGCACAGAGTTTTGCATGCCAGGATTTATCACGCCCTGTCTTCCTGGCTCTAACCATCTGATGGAATAGTGCAAGCACTAACTGGTCACCAACATCCATTTCCTCTTCTTCCTGGCCAGGCATTTAGCAGCTTCCATTTGCTGCTATGTGTGACTCATGGCTGAGTTCTACTAATGAGTGGTACAGGGAATGAGCAAAACTGGTATGTGCCATTGCAGGCCCAGCCCCCAAACCCTCCCATGTACCTACCTCTGCACATAATTTCATGTTCTTTATGCTTCCTAATTGGTATACTATGAACGAAAGTTATTGAAAGTGTTTTTAGTGAGAAGAAGTTAAACTACTGTACATGACCTTGTATATGGGGAGCCTCAAGTCTCAGGAAAGTCCCCAGAGAAAGATGAGGAAAATAAATATTTGTACTTGGTTTGGTCATTTCTTGAGAGTTAGTAGTTTTACCTAAATGAGGGAAAACTCTAGAAGAAATTCAACTGGGTATAGTGGAGACAGAACTATCAAAAATTAAAAGAAAGTGTGAGATTTTAAAGACTCTAAGTGGTGTATTTTATTTGTATTAACACAAAAGGAATAAACTAGGGCATTAAAGTCCACACAAGTGTCTTTGGTGATTTTAGATCTACATAAGAATAATAGTAATTGCTTGTTGTACACGGTGCTTGGCTCCTTTTGGTATAGTCTTTGAAATCCTTGGCTTTTGGTTAAAAGCCAAGGGTGATCTTAAAGAGTTGCTTTGTTTTTTTAAAGAAAGAAAGTCCAAAATGACCAACTTCAACAGTGATGTACAAGGATAGGGTGGGAGCACTCTGACAAAAGTAACACAGGACAGGGAATTTCCTTGTCTAAATCTAGAGAATTTTAAAATAATAATAAAACCAATTAAAAATTGGTCTGCTTTTCACTATGGCCATGTGCCGTTAATTCTAAGCAATGACATAAAAAAATACTTTCCCTACCAGAGCAGACTGCTCACATAACTGGCTCTCTTTATCCCTCAACCCAGTTTGATAAACCACTAGGCACCCTAAGTATTTTTAAGGACAGTTTTCAAGAGCTTTCAGTATAATAGGAGATGTGCGCTACTAAGAAGTATAATCACAGAATTTTTGAGTGAAACATAGGCTATTACTTCTGTCCTGAAAAGTGGAACCAGTGATTCCAGGAAAGCTTTATGCAACAGCTTGTTCTTAAGAGTTGCAAAAGGTCCTGAGCAATACAATATAATTAAGAAGGAAACTATGCATTGTATAAAAAAGATGGCAAACCTCAAATCTAAATTAGTGAACCAAGAATGGGAGATGACCTTAGATAGAATCTAGTAAACAACATGTCAGTCATATTGAGGTAGCTGACATGAAACTCATTTGACAAGTGTCCATTTTTTCTCTTGTGTTTGGAAAGAAGTTATCAGGTCTCTATGAGGAGTATTCATACCACATGGTCAAAGCAGCACTTGTAGAAATACCACCACTCAGCTATGAGTAAGGAAGTGCTATGGTTTTGCATAGGGGAAAAATTGGAGGTACCTCATCATAATTCTTATGGAACAAGTGATTGGTGTTAAGGTTATGGGTTTTGTAGAGCCCTGCTACTCTGCACAGTGGTTGTTGCATACAACTGAAAGGTGGAGAACCAGTCTTACAGTCATAACTGTGTTGACCTGCCAATAGCGAGTCTGAGCCCAGGAATGCTTTCAGGGTTCACTATAGGTCTCCAAATGACAGATACTAAGTCTCAGTCAGTTTGACCTCTACCTTTTACCAAAGCTACACAAACTCTAGGTTTTCCATAATCTCTCTTCCCATTACTGAACCTCATTCAAATGAGGTTTCATTTTAGACTGACACTTCTGTTCAACCCAGGTCAAAGCATTAACCAAGAAGCACATGGGCATTTGAGAGGGAGTATGATTGTTTGTTAAGACACACATAAAGTTTAGGAGATAGGGTTTGGGATTGAGAAAAATGAGCATCCAGTACCACTTTAAATAATGGGAATTATTTTGATATCTAATGAACCCTCATTTGCCATGGCATAAACTGTGGTCATCAGATCTCAAGAAGAACAGAAGTCTACCTCTCATCCCTGAACATTTGTTCATGCATCCTCAGTGAACTGTTACTTTGTGCATGATACTATCATGAATAAACCACTTCATCATTATATTGGTCAGTTTCACAATGGGATATGTCAATAATGAAAGTGACCTTGCTTCTGATGTGGTCCTTGCCCTGCTGCAGATACATGGTGCAATTCTTTAGAGACAATTTAGGATGGAAGGAATAGTCATCGAATCCATTGTCACCTTCCCCGATTTGAGGCACAGAATTAGAACTTCCTTGGCAGGGAGCTAAGGAAAGCTTGCCCAACAAAGGCTTTGTGCAAATTCCCATCCCTCTGTGCCAACCAAACAGACCAATGTTTATTGAAACCTTTTCTTTTTTCCCTAAGTGTGGCCTCCAAAACCAAAGGGAGAGAGGAGAAAGCACCCAGGAGGGACCCTTGGGGGAGTAATGAGGGACTCTATTTGTTAATAAGGGAAAACTGAGTGGCAGATGGGCCCTACATTTGAGCCAGAATTGCAGTTCTGTCAAGATCCCCACTGGTAGGTCCAGGGCTCCCAGAATTCAAGTTCAAAGCTTTTTACGCTAAGAAATGACAAAGCCCTTCCCATTCAAGCTCTCTAGACAGACAAACTTGTAAGTGGAATTTTAAACAAGTTCTGGCAAGTTTCTAAAACCCCTAGTTTTTTAAAAAAAATCCACTAAATAAAATCCTTTCAAAAGATCAGCATTTCTTTTAGCATGGCTGAAATTTTTTAATGTGCATCTCGTGGGCATAAACAATCAATGCAACCATTAATTTGGAGGCCTTCCTCTCTGGCAGTGGTGCAAATTGAAAATTAATCGTTCGAAAGACGTTCTGACTAATCAGGTCAGGGGGAAAATGAATAGTGTTCCTCAGAGTCCAGTCAGCAGCTTTGTTTTGCTGTGATTTTTAATTTAAGAGGAAAAAACAGAAGAAAGAACAGAAAATGACAGTACTGCTTTTTCTGATGACACTTAGGTAAACTTTGCCAATAGTGATGTTTTTGTTGGATTTAAATATCGGGGGCCCTTTTCCGTTTATTGTAGCCCTATTTCCTTTTGTTTTCTTTTGTGTTACTCTCAATATATTCAATATATATTGCATTTGGGGGGATAGAAAGTTATATAAATCTCCAGTGCTTGAAATGTATTTATATAAATGCTTTTCTCAATTTCTGAAGATGTGTCATTGAGTTGTAGAGCTTGTCACTTTTCAGTTGCTGATTATCATTCAGGTTTTCTACCTCTCAGTGAATCAAGTTATGGTCAAGGGATCCTTTTGTCCAGGGATTGACAAAATTTCTATATTTTCAGCCAGTCTAAGACCTAGCTTCCATCCCAGGTCAGAGTTTCTCTTTCTGGGTTGTGGCCAATAACCAACAGACAGAGGAAAGGGAACCTCAATAATGTCTTGTAGGAGGCTAATAGATGAAACAAACTCCATAAGCATATATAGTATTTGAAACCTTAGGTTTCTTTCTTAAACATCAATTGGGCCACAATATCACTTAGTCTGATTTTAAGGAAAGGTAGTGAAGTCACAACTAGTATTTTTTTCCAACAAAAACGTAAGGGTAGAGGGAAGGTCAAGGAACTGCTGCAATTTATAGATCAATGGCTCATTGAAAGCTCAGATCAACAATTAAGAAGCATGGAAATTTATGTTGAGATTTCAAGACATTATTGAGATGAGAGGTCTTAAATTATCACTAATAAAATCACTCTTTTTTTGTCTTTTTAAAATTATTTTAATGGGAGGATAATTTTACAATATGTTGATCATTTTTGCCATACTTACTTTCTAAGCTTGAAATCTCTTCAAAGTCTGGGATATGTGGATGTGTTAAAGAGATATTTTGGTGATGAATCTCCATTATGGCTCACAATCAATAAAATAATTTATTTATTATTTCACAGTGGCTAACTCTGAACCCTTTAATATAGCATGAGGTCAAGTCTTTAGTCTTGCTGGCTTCTGTGATGCACCATTATGGGTTGAGACACCTTCATGGATCTCCTAATACAGGTTCCTAGCCATGGAAGGCAAGTCCTTACAAAATGAGGGACGACCCATTTCATGTTCCTGCTGCCTTAGAGTGGTAATTTTGTCACTTAAACTCCTTAATGGCATGAAAGAGATTAAGTCAAATGATCCTCAGTGATGGAAGTAGCCTACAAGAGTGCCAGGGACCAGGGAGGGGGAACTTCTCAGCCCTACTGTCACTCACAGCGCCATCCAGCTCTGTAATATGTTGCTGACTGCCTCAACAGAGGCACCACCTTGTGTGACTCACTCGCTCTTTGTTCAAATAGTGTTTGTGTTCTTAAAAGCTAGAGGCTACTGGTATAGGCACCATTCAGCACTGGGCATTCATATTGGGCAGAGTTAATACCAGACAATTGTAGGGGCACCTAGTATGTTATCATTCAGACTAGGACACTTTTGAGAGGCAACAGAAGTAGTACTAATAATATTCAAAGACAACAGTCCAGGATTTCCCTGGGAAAACTGAAATGTCTTGCCCTTCTACTATGACCTACATGTGGATACTGTATGCCATACATCACTACCTGTACCAACCAGCTGCAGTCAGGAGCAGGCTGATATCATGAAAATCTTAAGTTATTCCTAATACAAACTTGGAACCTGCTTGGGAAATTCACCATAAATGGAGAAACCCAGATTCTGACCTTAAGATCTCCCTATCCAACCAGTTATCAAGTCTTGCTGATTCTGTCTCCTGAAGATCCCTCTCATCCATCCCTATTTCTCCATCCCCATTACCCTCACTTTGGTTCACTAGATTAAGGCATTCTGCCCACTCCAGCCTTGCCCTCTTCCAATCAGTTCTCTCTGTGTATCAGACAGAGCAATTTTCCTGAAACCAAAATCGGGTATCATTCTAGGCACAGGGGATCTAGAAGTAAATGAGCAAATCAAAGGCATTCTTCCAAGGTATTTATTTACTTTCTAACATTCAAGACAGATGATGAACAAATAAACTACTGTCATGCTAAGTCACTCCAGTCATGTCCGATTCTTTGTGACTCTGTGGATTGTAGCCTGTCAGGCTCCTCTGTCCATGGTATTCTTAAGGCAAGAATCCTGGAGTGAGTTACCATGTCTTCCTCCAGGGGATCTTCCCGACCCAGGGTTCGAACCCACATCTCCTACATTGGCAGGTGAGTTCTTTATCACTAGCACCACATAAGTAAACTAAGAGATAATAATTTCAGACTTTGATAAGAGCCACAGAGATGTGCAACAGAATGTGGTGATTGGGAATAAGGGTAGCTGGGAGGAGGCTACTTAAATTAAGCTCATCAGGGAAGCCTCTATGGTGAGGTCATGCTGGGTTAGATTTGAAGAATGAGATGAGACAACAGTGTTGAGTGCCATAGAAAGGGCATTCCACACAGCAGAAAGAGGGACATTAGAAACCTGAAAGTGAGATACACTCAGTTGTTCTCATGAAGCAGAACAGGAGGCCTGTGTAACGGGCACACAGTGACCAAGGGGCAAAGCAGTTTGCAAACAAATCAAGAGGGTAGATGAGGGCCAGGTCACTTAATGCTTTGTCAGCCAAGAAAAGATAAGTTTACATTGCTCTTAGAATAAAAATCCTAAGCCATTAAATTAAGCAGAGAAGGTTATAAAATTAATTACCTTTTAAAATTTAAGTGGACTCATTTTTTTAAATTTTATTTTTAGTTACTTCAGTCACTCAGTGTCCAACTCTTTGCGACCCTATTAACCACAGCACACCAGGCCTTCCTGTCCATCACCAAATCCCGGAGTTCACCCAAATCCATAGCTATCGAGTCAATGATGCCATCCAACCATCTAATCCTCTGTCCTCTCCTTATCCTCCTGCCCTCAATCCTTCCCAGCATCAGGGTCTTTTCCAATGAGTCAGCTCTTCGCATCAGGTGGCCAAAGTATTCGAGTTTCAGCATCAGCATCAGTCCTTCCAATGAACACCCAGGACTGATCTCCTTTAGGGTAGACTGGTTTGGATCTCCTTGCAGCCCAAAGGACTCTCAAGAGTCTTCTCCAACACCACAGACCAAAAGCATCAATTTTTTGGTGCTCAGCTTTCTTTATAGTCCAACTCTCACATCCATACATGACCACTGGAAAAACAATAGCCTTGATTAGATGGACCTTTGTTGACAAAGTAATGTCTCTGCTTTTTAATATACTTTCTAGGTTGGTCATAACTTCCAAGGAGTAAGCATCTTTTAATTTCATGGCTGCGGTCACCATCTGCAGTGATTTTTGGAGCCCAGAAAAATAAAGTCAGGCACTGTTTCCCCATCTATCTGCCATGAAGTGATGAAAGCAGATGCCATGATCTTAGTTTTCTAAATGTTGAGCTTTAAGCCAATTTTTTCACTCTCCTCTTTCACTTTCATCAAGAGGCTCTTTAGTTCTTCACTTTCTGCCATAAGAGTGATGTCATCTGCATATCTGAGGTTATTGATATTTCTCCTGGCAATCTTGATTCCAGCTTGTGCTTCTTCCAGCACAGCATTTCTCATGATGTACTACTCTGCATATAAGTTAAATAAGCAAGGTGACGATATACAGCCTTGACGTACTCCTCTTCCTATTTGGAACCAGTCTGTTGTTCCATGTCCAGTTCTAATTGTTGCTTCTTGCTCTGCATACAGATTTCTCAAGAGAAAGGTCAGGTGGTCTGGTATTCCCATCTCTTTCAGAATTTTCCACAGTTTATGGTGATCCACACAGTCAAAGGCTTTGGCATAGTCAATAAAGCAGAAATAGATGTTTTTCTGGAATTCTCTTGCTTTTTCAATGATCCAGTGGATGTTGGCAATTTGATCTCTGGTTCATCTGCCTTTTCTAAAACCAAAACTTGAACATCTGGAAGTTTATGGTTCACATATTGCTGAAGCCTGGCTTGGAGAATTTTAAGCATTACTTTACTAGTGTGTGAGATGAGTGCAATTGTGCAGTAGTTAGAGCAATCTTTGGCATTGCTTTTCTTTGGGATTGGGATGAAAACTGACCTTTTCCAGTCCTGTGGCCACTGCTGAGTTTTCCCAATATGCTGGCATATTGAGTGCAGCCCTTTCACAGCATCACCTTTCAGGATTTGAAAGAGCTCAACTGGAATTCCATCACCTCCACTAGCTTTGTTCATAGTGATGCTTCCTAAGGCCCACTTGACTTCACATTCCAGGATGTTTGGCTCTAGGTGAGTGATTACACCATCGAGATTATCTGGGTCATGAAGATCATTTTTGTCTAATTCTTCTGTATATTCTTACCACCCCTTCTTAATATTTTCTGCTACTGTTAGGTCTATACCATTTCTGCCCTTTATTGAGCCCATCTTTACATGAAATCCTTGGTATCTCTAATTTTCTTGAAGAGATCTCTAGTCTTTCCCATTTTGTTGTTTCCCTCTATTTCTTTGCATCGAACGCTGAGGAAGGCTTTCTTATCTCTCCTTGCTATTCTTTGGAACTCTGCCTTCAAATGGGTATATCTTTCCTTTTCTCCCTTGCTTTTTGCTTCCCTTCTTTTCACAGCTATTTGTAAGGCCTCCTCTGACAGCCATTTTGCTTTTTTGCATTTCTTTTTCTTGGGCATGGTCTTGATTCCTGTCTCCTGTACAATGTCATGAACCTCCATCCATAGTTGACCAGGCATTCTGTCTATCATATCTAGTCCCTTAAATCTTTTTCTCACTTCCACTGTATAATCATAAGGGATGTGATTTAGGTCATACCTGAATCGTCTAGTGGTTTTCTCCACTTTATTCAATTTCAGTCTGAATTTGGCAATAAGGAGTTCATGATCTGAGCCACAGTCAGCTCCCAGTATTGTTTTTGCTGACTGTATAGAGCTTCTCCATCTTTGGATGCAAAGAATATAATCAGTCTGACTTCAGCGTCGACCGAAATGGTGATGTCCATGTGTAGAGTCTTTTCTTGTGTTGTTGGAAGAGGTTATTTGCTATGACCAATTCTCTTGGCAGAACTCTTTTAGCCTTTGCCCTGCTTCATTCTGTACTCCAAGGCCAAGTTTGCCTGTTACTCCAGGTGTTTCTTGACTTCCTACTTTTGCATTCAAGTCCCCTATAAGTAAAAGGACATCTTTTGGGGGTGTCTAGAATGTCTTGTAGGTTTTCATAAAACTGTTCCACTAATTTCTTTACAATATGTTATTGGTTTCTTCGCTACATCACATGAATTAGCCATTGGTATACATATGTCCCCTCTCTTGAACCTCTGTCCCACTTCTCACCACACCCTATCCCTCTAGGTTGTCACAGAGCACCCATTTGAGTTCCCTGAGTCATACAGCAGATTTCCACTGGCTGTCTGTTTTACATATGGTAGTGTATATGTTTCCATGCTCCTCTCTCCATTCATCCCATCCTCTCTGTCTCCCTCCTATGTTCACAAGTCTGTTCTCTATGTCTGCATCTCCATTGCTGCCCTGAAAATAGGTTCATCAGTACCGTCTTTCTAGATTCCATATATATGTGTATATGGTATTTGTCTTTGTCTTTCTGACTTACTTTACTTTGTATAATAGGCTCTATGTTCATCCACCTCATTGAAACTGACTCAAATGTGTTCCTTTTTAATGGCTGAGTAATATTCCATTGTATACATGTACCATAGTTTATCCATTCATCTGTCAGTGGACATCTAGGTTTCTTCCATGTCCCTGTATTGTTAATTGTGCTGTAATGAATCTTGGGGTACAAGTATCTTTTTCAATTATGGTTTTCTCAGGGTATGTGCCTAGTAGTGGGATTGCTTGGTCATAGTGTTATTTCTGATTTTTAAGGAATCTCCATACTGTCTTCCATATTTGGTGTATCAATTGACTTTGCAACCAACAATGCTAAAGAATTCCATTTTCTCCACACCCTCTCCAGCATTTATTGTTAGAAGACTTTTTGATGATGGCCCTTCTGACTGGTGTGAGGTGGTATCTCATTATAGTTTTGATTTGCTTTTCTCTAATAATGAGTGATGTTGAGCATCTTTTCATGTGTTTGTTAGCCATCTCTATGTCTTCTTCGGAGAGATAACTGTTTGGATCTTCTGTCCACTTTTTGATTGGATTGTTTGTTGTTGTTTTTTTTTTTTTTTTTGGTATTGAGCTGCATGAGCTGCTTATATATTTTAGTAATTAATCCTTTGTCAATCATTTCATTTGCTCTTTCCTCCCATTCTGAGGGTTTTTCAACCTTGTTTATAGTTTTCTTTGCCATGCAAAAATAGTTTAGTTAGATCCCACTTGTTTATTTTTGCTTTTATTTCCATTTATCTAGGAGGTGGGTCATAGAGGACCTTCCTGTGATAAATGTCATAGAGTGTTCTGCCTGTTTTCCTCCAAGAATTTTATAGTTCCTGGTCTTAACATTTAGGTCTTTAATCCAATTTGAGTTTATCTTTGTGTATGGTGTTAGGAAGTATTCTAATTTCATTGTTTTCCATGTAGCTATCCAGTTTTCCCAGCACCACTTACTGAAGAGACTTCTCTCCATTGTATGTTCTTTTCTCCATTGTATATTCTTGCCTACTTTGTCAAAGATAAGGTGTTCATAGATGCATGGGCTTATCTCTGGGCTTTGCTTCTTTCTTGTTAAACTAGTCTATATTTCTGTTTCTGTGCCAGTACCATACTGTTTTGATGACTATATAAGCTGACTCATTTCTATGTGAAGAATACATTGTTGGTGAAAGGGACACAGATTAAAAGCCTATATCCTTATTCAGATGAAAGAGGATAGTGGCTATTGGAAAGGAATGAAACTTTTTGGCATGTTACCAAACTGGTGGCATTTGTGGCTACTTGGATAAACATTTACAGTGAAACATGTATCTTTCAAATGTGTCCCAGTCTCATTTTATTATTCTCTTAAATGCATAATTCTCGCCTTACTTTTATTTCATCTAGTATTTGTTAAAGCTTTATTCTTTGAAAAATGAATTTTTGATTTCTGGTTTCATTCATGTAGTTTTGCATATTTTTTTCATTTTTTTGCCACTTTTTTTTTAATTGAAGGATATTTGCTTTACAGAATTTTGTGGTTTTCTGTCATACATCAACAATAATCAGCCATAGATAACACCCATGTCCCTTCCCTCCCAAATTTCCCTTCCATCTTCCTCCCCTTCTGACCCTTCTAAATTGTCACAGAGCCCCTGTTTGAGTTCCCTGAGTCATATAGCAAATTCCCATTGGCTCTCTATTTTACATATGGTAATGTAAGTTTCCATGTTACTCTCTTCGTACATGTCATTCTCTCCTTCCTTTCTCTCCCTCCTCCCCTCCCCTGTGTCCATAGGTCTGTTCTCTCTCTCTCTTTCTCCATTGCTCCTCTGGAAATGAATTTATCAGTACCATCTTTCTAGATTCTATATATATGTATCAGTGTACGATATTTATATTTCTCTTTCTGACTTACTTCATTCTGTATAATAGGCACTAGGTTCATCCACCTCATTAGAACTGACTAAAATGTGTCCTTTTTATGGCTGAGTAGTATTCCATTGTATATATGTACCACAGCTTCTTTACCCATTCATCTGTTGATGAACATCTAGGTTGCTTCCATGTCCTAGCTATTATAAACAGTGCTGCAATGAACACTGGGATACGTGTGTCTTTTTCAGTTTTGATTTCCTCAGGGTAATGCCTAGGAGTGGGATTTCTGGGTCATATGGTGTTTTTATTCCTAGTTATTTAAGGAATCTCCATATCATCTTCTACAGTGGCTGTGTCAATTTACATTCCCAGCAGCAATACAAGAGGGTTCCTTCCCTTTTCTCCACACCCTCTTCAGCATTTATTATTTGTAGAATTCTTGATGATGGTCATTCTGACTGGTGTGAAGTGGTATCTCATTTTAGTTTTGATGTGAATTTTTCTAATCATGAGCAATGTTGAGCGTCCTTTCATGTATTTATTAGCCATCTGTATGTCTTCTTTGGAAAAATGTCTGTTTAGGTCTTTTCCACACTTTTTGGTTGTTTGTTTTTCTAATATTGAGTTGTATGAGCTGCATGTGTATTTTGGAAATTAATTCTCTGTCAACTGTTTCTTTTGCTATTATTTTCTCCCATTCTGAGCATTGTCTTTTCACCTTGTTTGTAGTTTCCTTTTCTGTGCTAAAGCTTTTAAATTTAATCAGGTCCCACTTGTTTACTTTTGTTTTTATTTCCATTACTCTAGGAGGTGGGTCATAGAAGATCTTGCTTTGATTTATGTCATCAAGTGTTCTGTCTATATTTTCCTGTAAGAGTTTTATAGTTTCTGGTCTTACATTTAGATCTTTAATCCATTTTGAGTTTATCTTTGTGTATGGTGTTAGGAAGTGTTCTAATTCCATTCTTTTGCAGGGAGCTGTCCAGTTTTCCCAGCACCATTTATTGAAGAGGCTATTTTTCCCCCATTGTATATTCTTGCCTCCTTTATCAATGTGTATTATTTTTATACTAGCAAACCATGAAGTGGTTAATTTTAGGGAATAAAAATTGAAATTCTAGAAATACCCAGAGAATCTTAGGAAATGGCTAGAAAAGCCTATCCCAGTGTGACTAAAATTTGGCTCCTGACACTGATTTTTTAATTTGGAAAATCCTAAGTATTTAAAACCACTGCTTTCTAATGTTTACCTCCAATTTCAGTTGTTGTGGCTTTCTGATCTTCAACATGATAAAATTTGTTAATCTGAGGGTAAATAATCTAGTGTTACAAAGTGAAAGTACTATACTCTTCAACATCTGATGAAGTGCGTTTTAATCATGTCTGGTGGATGGATATAGATGGGGTTAAAGATGCAGCTATCCATATATCCATCAATTCATGTGTGTCCTCAAAGGTATAAATCCACACCATGAAGAACAGTCTCTTGATTTTATAGGCTGCCAAACAGTGTGTCATGGTACCTGCCATTCTTTAAAAAGTTAAGATTTATATTTCTTGTATATTTTTGTTCTCTCTAAGGAGCAAAGGCAGTTAATAACTGGCTGATTGAATCCTAGTTTGACCTTGTTCAAGAATCGGGCATTACCTTTTTGCAGAGCAATAGCAATGCTTTTCTTAGTATGTTGATATGACCTGTGCACGGAAGACACATGCAGTACAGATGTGTCTGGGCCATTTTCAGCATGCTGGCTGACGGAAGTCTGCAGGAGGAAATACCTTTTTGATTAAATTCTTGGAAGCTGACATTTTTTGTTATTCAGCCTGCTGAATGATTTCACATGTGCTTTTTGCAGAGTCAGAATACTTTAGTGATGTACAAGATAGTTATTTCCTTAGCAGCATGAAGTTCTTTTGGCCAGTAGAGTGGGGAAATCATCTTAATTGTATGAATAACAGGCAATTGCTGTAAGGCAGAAAGATGTGTTACCTCTTGGTCATTTATATATATATTTTTAGGTCAAATAATTATGACATGAAGAAAAGATTACACCATCATTTAATGAATTTCAGATTTTTACAATATTTCTACCCCACCCCCCACACACCCCAACCTCCACTTTTCTCCCTAAAGAACAGGTCTAAGCAACCATCTTACTCAGTAGCCCCCACCCCGAGATTCTACCTTTTGTGAGCACATTACATTGACCTTACCTGTAGATCTTCTCCTTGGATTATGTTTTCTCTAGACATGCCCCTGGGGAAAAATACTGTCCAAAAAAGGTCCTGTCCTAGACCCACCCAGAATGACATAATATTAAATGTTTTCCGTATTCAACAATGATACTGTTTTGAAAACTCACAGCCGATTTGAATTTGGTTAAGTCCAATGTTTTCTTTCGCTTTTTGGTTCTTTATTTCCCAGGGGCCTGCTACCTTTGTGCTTAGCTTGGAATGTAGCATTCTCCAGCAAAGAAAGCTCTCTGGTATATTTAAAGCAACTAGGGCCCTGAATGAGAAGTTCAGTTATAGACAAACATAAAAGATCAAATTTAATTAGCTTCAGAAATCTTTATTTGTTAAAAGTAGAGTAATTGTAAAGTAGATTATTGTAGACTTATTTTATAAACTGAAAACAAGAAAAATAAAAACCTTTTATTGTATGGACTCCATCTGTATTTTGCCTTTACATCACCATTACCCTTAATTCTCTCAAACACTGAGTTGTACACTTTTATTCCTGTTAAGTTGTTTGTATAAGTTCTACAAAAGAGCTGAGGAGTTTCTTGGGATGTGGGACTGGGAGCTAAAAATGGGCAAGTCCCAGCCAAACTGGGACAAATTGGTCTCCCTGGAAACTACCCATCTGTTTAGTGGCCTAAAACAGAGTGATTATTTCTCACAGTTCTGTGGGCTGAATGGATGGTGGTTCTGCTGTTTTTGCTGGAGTTCTCAATATGGCAGCTTGGCTGAGGCTGAATGGGAATAAGATGCCTGGGTCCTCAGCAGAGATGGCTGGACCTCTCCCTCCATGGGATCTTCCATGTCAGCATGGGGGCCTCAGGATTCCACAGGGCAAGCATGGAAGCTGCAGGGTCTCTTGAAATCATGCTCAGAAGTTAAATATTGCCATTTCCACCATATAGAGTAATGAAGAGACACAGGGCCAGTCCAA
Organism: Antilocapra americana; assembly: GCA_007570785.1. Classification (NCBI taxonomy): domain Eukaryota; kingdom Metazoa; phylum Chordata; class Mammalia; order Artiodactyla; family Antilocapridae; genus Antilocapra; species Antilocapra americana. The sequence continues at coordinate 9,069,683 of ML661893.1, forward strand.
TTCAAGGCATGGAAAAGTAGACTTAAAGTTTTTCTAATTGAAAGACAGTTGACATATAATGTTATGTTAGTATCAGGTGTGCTACATAGAGATTTGATATATACATTATGAAATGATCACCATGATAAATCTAGTAACCATCTGTCCACATAGAAAGTTATTATAATATTATTGACCATGTTGTGCTATGTATTCCATCCCTGGGCTTATTTATAACTGGAGATTTCTACCCCTTAATCCTCTTTAGCTGTTTCACTCACCTTCCCTGCTGGCAACCATCTATTTAGTCTTTGTATCTATGAGTCTGTTTTCATTCTGTTTTTTAGATTCTGCATATATAAATGAGATCATATATGGCATTTGTCTTTGACTTATTTAGTATAATGCCCTCTAGAGCCATCCATGTTGCTGGAAATGCAAGATTTCTATTTTTTTATGGCTGAGTAATACTCTGTTGTATTCTGAACTTTTGAAGGGAGGAGTTGCAGTGAATATGTTCATTTTTAATCCATCACAGTCCCCATAATTAACATGAGATTCAGTAAATTTAAGAAATTTCCAAGACCTTGTATCTTCTAAGTGGAAAATCCAGCATTTGCACCCAGGTCTGTGTTTGAAAAACCCAGTTTTTAATGGATTTGAGTTGCCATGCCCTGATGGGGTATAACTACTTCATATAACAACTGGGAATTTTCCTGCTATTCTGGATGGAGTGGAGAAAATACAGGTGGAGAGGGAAGACAGACACAGAAGCAGTGATCTATGATGACTGGGTCATCAGCATCACAGAAATCTGTTCACTCTGCCTGGAAAATATAAAGCATACTTTCCTGATTCTGTAAATATGTTCAGACTCCTACTGTTCTCCTTCCTCCTACTTAAGTACAACCTTATTTCTGAAAGTAGATTTTTCAGTGGGCCTCAGATGTACTATATTCTGTGTCTAGATGTTGTTTCTCTTTCTCTTAGGCAGTGGTCTCATTTTTTTGCTATATAAACTTTTGTATCATCTTCTGCACTTGAGAAAGTTTTGAAAGACAGTTGCCTTAAATTCATTGTTTTCAAAGTGTGGGGATCCCTGAGACACTTTCATGGAATCCATGAGGTCAAAACTATTTTTACAATACCAAGATATTATGTATTTTTTTCCTACTTTCATTCCCTCTTGTGTGTAAACTGAAGTTTTCCAGAAGTTATGTGATATGTGATACTGCAACAGATTTTAGTTGAAGCAGATATAATTCCATTCCTTCCTATTAAGACATTAAAGAGACTTGAAAAGTATATACAATAATGAAGTCTTATGTTTTTTCCCCATAGTTAAGAGAACTTTTCATTAAAATTGGGTTTTGGCATATAAAGAGTTTGCTGTGATATTTAAATTAATAAGCAAATATGTTTAAGGTTTTTCATTTCATTTCTTGTATTAAGATTTTAATTTATTTTTAATTAAAGATTGATAATTGCAAACAACAGCTCTTTAGGGTCCTCCATTTAACATAAAATTCTGAGAGCAAAAAGTTCAAGATGATGAACATCTTCTTAGTTGCCATTTGCAAAGCATCCACCATTTTCTACACATTCTCTTTTAATCCTCCCAATAAACCTATCGGGAAGGTACACCAGCCCTCAAAGGCATAAAGCAGGGCCCCAAATCATTAGTCATACAGCTTATATGCTGTGCAGCTAGAATTTGGAGCTAGTTCTGACTCCAAAATGAAAGTTGGAAGGATCCAATAACCTCCTTGCATGCAACATATCTGTTGCTTTTCTGGACAGAGATTGAAGCAGAGGTCAAGAAGACTGAATAAATTACTTGATGTCTCAGGCAGCCAAAAGCCAAGACTTTCTGCTGTCTGTTCTACTCCTCCTAGGGTCTTGTCCCTTCATATGGCAGTTCCCACTCAACAAGGAGAAACATTTGTCCCGTTGATTATTCTGTTCTAAACCGCAGAAAATACATGTGCATTGTGCTACATTTTCCAATTTTGTTATAGGTCAGCTTGTGTATTTTATTTATTTTAATCTCATTTGTAACAGTAAAACAATTAACAATAGTTAAAAATTTACTGAGTACTTAACTATGTATCCATTACTGAGAGGAGGACTTGATACCAAGATCTCTCTGAATCCTCACAAGAATGCTCCCAGGTCTCCCACAAGCTTTACAGGTGAGAAGATGAACTTGCTGAAGAGAAGCTACTTGCCTGAGGTCACTCAGCTAGAAAGTAGGTGGTGAATCAGATCTGGATTGTTCCCAGGCTAAGATTATGCACCCGTGTGCATTGAAAAATACTAAAACGTACTGTCAATCTGTGTATGGAAAGGAGTTCCTCAAGGTAAGCTTGAAATTAGAGAAAGGTAGCAATTTTACCTTCAGAGATTTTAAGAAAAAAACAAGTGATGCAACCTCTTCATGAATAATAAAACAGATACAATTCTTTTAATTTTGTCCTTAGCTTAGTTCACTTTAGTCAGTCGATCGTGTCTGACTCTTTGTGACCCCATGAATCAGAGCATGCCAGGCCTCCCTGTCCATCACCAACTCCTGGACTCTACACAAACCCATGTCCATCGAGTCAGTGATGCCATCCAGCCATCTCATCCTCAGTCCTCCCCATCTCCCCCAATCCTTCCCAGCATCAGGGTCTTTTTCAATGAGTCAGCTCTTCACATCAGGTGGCCAAAGTATTCGAGTTTCAGTTTCAACATCAGTCCTTCCAAGGAACACCCAGGACTGATCTCCTTTAGGATGGACTGGTTGGATCTCCTTGCAGTCCAAGGGATTCTCAAGAGTCTTCTCCAACACCACAGTTCAAAAGCATCCATTCTTTGGCGCTCAGCTTTCCTCACTGTTCAACTGTCACATCCATACATGACTACTGGAAAAACCATAGCCTTGACTAGATGGACCTTTGTTGTCTCTGCTTTTCAATATGCTGTCTAGGTTGGACATAACCTCCCTCCCAAGGAGCAAGCATCTTTTAATTTCATGGCTGCAATCACCATCTGCAGTGATTTTGGAGGCCAAAAAAAGAAAGTCTGACACTGTTTCCACTGTTTCCCCATCTATTTCCCATGAAGTGATAGGACCAGATGCCATGATCTTGGTTTTCTGAATGTTGAGCTTTAAGCCAACTTTTTGGCTCTCCTGTTTCACTTTCATCAAGAGGCTTTTTAGTTCCTCTTCATTTTCTGCCATAAGGGTAGTGTCATCTGCATATCTGAGGTTATTGATATTTCTCCTGGCAATCTTGATTCCAGCTTGTGCTTCTTCCAGCACAGCGTTTCTCATGGTGTACTCTGCATATAAGTTAAATAAGCAAGGTGACAATATACAGCTTTGACAAACTCCTCTTCCTATTTGGAACCAGTCTGTTGTTCTATGTCCAGTTCTAACTGTTGCTTCCTGACCTGCATAAAGGTTTCTCAAGAGACAGGTCAGGTGGACTGGTATTCCCATCTCTTTCAGCATTTTCCACAGTTTATTGTGATCCATACAGTCAAAGACTTTGGCATACTCATTAAAGCAGAAATATATGTTTTTCTGGAACTCTCTTACTTTTTCAATGATCCAGCGGATGTTGGCAATTTGATCTCTGGTTCCTCTGCCTTTTCTAAAACCAGCTTGAACATCTGGAAGTTCATGGTTCACGTATTGCTAAAGCCTGGCTTGGAGAATTTTAAGCATTACTTTACTAGCGTGTGAGATGAGTGCAATTGTGTGGTAGTTCGAGCATTCTTTGGCATTTCCTTTCTTTGGGATTGGGATGAAAATTGACCTTTTCCAGTCCTGTGGCCACTGCTGAGTTTTCCCAATATGCTGGCATATTGAGTGCAGCACTTTCACAGCATCACCTTTCAGGATTTGAAAGAGCTCAACTGGAATTCCATCACCTCCACTAGCTTTGTTCATAGTGATGCTTTCTTAGGCCCACTTGACTTCACATTCCAGGATGTCTGGCTCTAGTTGAGTGATCACACCATTGTGATTATCTGGGTCATGAAGATCTTTTTTGTACAGTTCTTCTGTGTATTCTTGCCACCTCTTCTTAATATCTTCTGCTTCTATTAGGTCCATACCATTTCTGTCCTTTATCGAGCCCATCTTTGCATGAAATGTTCCCTTGGTATCTCTAATTTTCTTGAAGCGATCTCTAGTCTTTCCCATTCTGTTGTTTTCCTCTAATTCTTTGCATTTATTGCTGAGGAAGTCTCTCTTATCTCCTTGCTATTCTTTGGAATTCTGCATTCAGATGGGAATATCTTTCTTTTTCTCCTTTGCTTTTTGCTTCCTTTCTTTTCACAGCTATTTGTAAGGCCTCTTCAGACAGCCATTTTGCTTTTTTGCATCTTTTCCATGGGGATCATCTTAATCCCTGTCTCCTGTACAATGTCATGAACCTCCATCCATAGTTCATCAGGCACTCTGTCTATCAGATCTAGTCCCTTAAATCTATTTCTCACTTCCACTGTATAATCATAAGGGATTTGATTGAGGTCATACCTGAATGGTCTAGTGATTTTCCCTACTTTCTTTAAGTCTGAATTGGCAATAAGGAGTTCATGATCTGAGCCACAGTCAGCTCCCGGTCTTGTTTTTGCTGACTGTATAGAGCTTCTCCATCTTTGGCTGCAAAGAATATAATAAATCTGATTTTGGTATTGACCACCTGGTGATGTCCATGTGTAGTCTTCGCTTGTGTTGTTGGAAGAGGGTGTTTGCTATGACCAGTGTATTCTCTTGGCAAAACTCTATTAGCCCTTCACTAACACCCAGCAGCTCAGGGTATATGGAGAAAGGCAGTAAATTCATCATCTGTATCTGGTCCCACCTAGCATGCCAACTGTGTTTTGGTTTTAGTTCTGTTTGATGTATCTTCCTTCTGCCTGGAGATCCTGGCTTCAGTTTTAAACTATCATGGTCACACCAAGAGTGTGAGAAGTGATAAGAAAGCTGAGGTTTCTCATGAGTCAACAACAGATGTGCTCATCCCCTGGAGCACTAGAAAACGGTGATAGGATTTCCCTTAGGGTTGTGCTCCAGGTGCCCTGGGAGGGAATGAGGATGGAAGACTCATGATTTACATTGATGCTTTCAGCAAGCATCAGTTCCAGTTGCAAATTTGGGTTTTAACAACCTTGCCAACAATCTCTGATTCTTGCTAAAGGTTCAGGTTGCTGCTACTGTCATAAAAAGCTGAGACCATTGGCCTAGAAAAGGATCATCTCTAAGCCAGCCTCTTACATAATTTGAATAGCATTTATGAATTGTCTTTGAGCAATAATGCAGAGGAATTCAATATATTGTGACTAGACAGCTTGTTGTTGCTTAGAAACCTAATATTAGAGACACAAAACAGACAACTTTGGTTATTCTAAATCCATGCACTTAATTATCTCCACCCTAAATTAGCTTAAGAAACACAGCAAGTGTTTGTGTACCAACCTGGATAACACAGGAAGATGACCAGAAGGTAGAGAGAAACTTCTCCTTTCTGCCACCACCTGCCCTCTTGCTGATCCCCTGGCCCAGGAATGCAGGGAATCCATCTGAACATTCTATGTAGCATTCATTCAGCAGCATTCAGGATTGCTGCCTGGCCTGAAAACAACAATGCGTATGCATATCTCTTTGGCACTCTGTTCCTTTGAGCAACTTTATTGAATCCTGTAATTCTTGATAACTTAGGGTACTCAAAACTGAAATCAAAGGCAGGATGAGTGCACTTCTCTTAACTCTTTCACTCAGTTAAAAAATGAGAGCTGCATTCTTGTCTCTGTCACCTTAATGCCCTCCCCCTAGTGCCTTGCAAATGGTGAACAAGTAAATAATATTACAAATAATACCAGTAACAGCTAGGGGGCTCTATGTTTCAGATAGTATACCAAGGACTTTATTCAACTCCCCTAAGAAGTAAATACTAGTCATATCCCCATGTTATCCATCTTGTACAGACTGAGGAGTACAGGGCAAAGCCCAGTCTCCCAGCCAGCAGGCAGTGGAGCCCAGGCATTCAACTGTTGGTATTCTACTGCTTCCAAATACTTGTTGACTGAATGAGCATCTTTGTAACTCATGTTTTCTTTCTCCCTCTCCTCCATCCTCTCCCCTGGCTGTCTCTGTCTCCTTCACAAGTCTCAGCTGTTTGTCTTCCTTTTTCCTCTGAATTCACTGGCTGGCTTGGAAGACTACAGGGAAATCATCTTTTTGTTTGCCTCAAAGTTTTTACTTACTTTCAAATATTTCAGTCAATGTAGAATCATTATTCCATGCCCAGCAATTCATTTGGGTCCTAAAATATGCCCATCATTTCTGTACCATCACCATGTCCAAGTCCATTTACACAGGGGACACCTCAGTACTCTGTGCCTTTTTGTTGATTTTTTCCCTCTGTGCCTGAAGTCCAGACAAAGTGGCTTTGTTTGTTCATCTTCCTGTACCCCTTCCCAGATGAAATGAGCCTGGAGGAAACCAGGATTTTTTTAAGTTTAGTTTTGTTTTTGCTTTGGAGCCATGGGTAACATTTTTCAAATTCTGTTTGCTGAATTCAGGACTAGTTAAATTCTTAAGCACTGACCAGGCAAACATTTTTTGGGTCCAAATGATGACTTTGGGAAGGGGCTTGGGGACAGTCAGGACAGGATGGTGAAGAAGCTGAGGCCTGGAATACTGGAAAGCAGGTAGTGTGGTGGACACACAAAACTATAAACTGTTACATTTCAATGGGGCTATGGGGCAGAGCTTATTATTCTCCAGAAACTAAAAGGAAACTTCCGTCTAGACCCATGTACCCTGTTTGGTTGCCCCATGGTACACAGGTGTGCAGATACCAGGAGCATAATTCAAGGGCATCCCTCACCTTGGAAACCTCATTTGGGAAGAGTGTAGGAATCCCTCCTGATAGTGACAGCCACATGACTTGACCTGTCAAACCTCAGTTGTCTCAGCTATAGAAAGTAGTGAGAGTTCTACCACACAGATTTATTATGGGGATTAAATTAGAGAAGACATGCAAAATGCTTACTGTGTTACCTGGTCCATAGTACACAAAGGAAGATGAGAACTCTTTCTTCTACAGGCCTGTCCTACCATTTGACATTCCAGCATTAGAGGACCACTGCTGTGCGGTAGAACTTCCCTGGTGGCTCAGCTGGTAAAGAATCCACCTGCACTGTGGAAGACCTGGGTTCGATTCCTGGGTTAGAAAGATACCCTGGAGAAGGGAACCCAATCCAGTATTCTGACCTAGAGAATTCCACGGACTGTGTAGTCTATGGGGTCGCAAAGAATCAGACACAACTGAGCTACTTTTGCTCACTTTCTGTGGGCTTAAGCATTTAAAAATGCTCCTCCCAAGGGTGTTGATAAAATATTCCTTTAACATGTTATTGCGTATGATTTGTCAGCATTAGCTGATGAATAGCTATAGCCCTCCAGGAGCAGAAAATATTAATAGTGACTATCATTGATTGAGGACACACTGTCTCCTAGGCAACAAGCTCAACAGGCTTTCAACAACCTATGCTCTTAAAAAGATAAGACAATTTACCCAAGGTCATTGGACTTAGAGTGGTAGAAATGAAGGGCTAAGCCAAGACTGTCTGATGCTAGGCCCCATATCCTTGTTACTATGCTTTGTGACCCCCACTACCTTTCAATGAAATAGAATTGGTTCAGACATTGACAGGACAGGACAGGCCTTTTTAGAGTGCTAAGGCAAAGGGCAGGGGGTCACTTGGCAAAAGCAAAATACGAGGTTTCCAGCAATACTATAGCAGTGAGAAGTACAAAAGCGTAAGTCAGGGGAGTTGTTTACAGATTTTGCTTCTTCAGACATCCTTGCCTTGACTTCCAAGCTCTACCTGTTCTCTCCTCCCCTGCCTCTCTGAGCCTAGTCCTACAGCTCACCATATTGCTTGGGGTCTTTGCATATGCTGTTCTTAAAGTTTACAAACAGGGACCATGTCTGTCTTGTATACCATTGATCCCCAACACAAAGCCTCATTCCTGTCAAGGGATAGTTGATGTACATATTTAAATGGACAAATGATTAGTGTACAAATGAGTGGGGCTTTTTGAAGCTTTATCTGGTGCTAGATCTAACCATCTTCTGGAGCCAAGCCCTACAACTTGCAATTTCTCCTTTTCTTGTGTCTTATAACCTCATTTAAACACCCACACTTGTATGTTTCTGCCATTTAAGCATCTGTTCCTGCCTAGTCAACTAGACAAAAGGAAGACACCCAAACAGTCTCTGTTGTCATTCCACTCCCACCAGTGCAAGTCGAAGAGACAGTAAGAACTGGGCCACCTTATCATGAGGCCTCCTGCTCCTCGATCTGCTGCCGCCCCCGTTTCCCAGGGTAGAATTTGCCACTTAATGAGATAGGTCAGGGGTCACGAGATTAGATGCAGTGGAACTTGGTACAGAAAGTACTCTGTAAACAGAGAGTCCAGCCACTTCTGGGTTCTGTGCCCTACTTTCGAAGTTGACTCTATCAGCCCGAGTGCATATTAGATGGCACTAGATAAAGCATTTAGATGTTTTATTCTAACATATTTTGATATAAGGAAATAAAAAGAAAATTGTAAGGACACTCACACTGCCCTGATGACTCTTCCATTTTAAAACATAAAATTGATGTATGTCAGGTCAGTAACATATTCTGTTTTTTGACTGAAAGAAAGAAAGTGAAAGTCGCTCAGTCATGTCCGACTCTTGGCAACCCCGTGGAGGATACAGTCCATGGAATTCTCCAGGTCAGAATACTGGAGTGGGTAACCTGTCCCTTCTCTAGAGTATCTTCCCAACCCAGGGATCGAATCCAGGTCTCCTGCATTGGAGGCAGATTCTTTACCAGCTGAGCCACAAGGGAAGCCCAGGAATGCTGAAGTGGGTAACCTCTCCCTTCTTGAGGGGATCTGTCCCACCCAGGAATAGAACCAGGGTGTCCTGCATTGCAGGCAGATTCTTTACCAGCTGGACTATGAGGTAAGCCCTAAAACTTAGATTTTCAGGACTGTGTGTATCATACAAGAATATAGTTTTGTCTGGAGAAATTGCAGTTAATTTGACTGATTATTGTTATTAATTAAAAGGCAGAGTAAGACTTTGAGGGATGGAGAGGCAGATCACTTGCACTGATGAATATGATATGGAACAGTCTGGTTTCTCATAAACATAGATTACAAATTTCCTGCTAAATGTTGTACTGGCTTATTTTTTTCCCCAGAGCTATGAGTGATTTACTATCTAGAATTAGTTAGGAGTATTAGTTATCTATTGTTGTTTAGCAATACTTCCACCAGTTTTGCAGTGTAAAACAGTCCATATTTACTATTTCATGGTTTCTGTGAATAAGGGATAAGATAGAAACAGGAAGAAAGACCAATGCAGAGAAGCTTTGTCAAGTTGGAACCTGCTATGGACTTTGGGTGCTCAAGTCCATTAGACCTCTTGAGGAACTTTATGAAATGCATTTCCTAAGGAAGAAGCAGAGAAGTATGTATCCATATCCTCCATTGCCCAGTGTTCAACAGTGGTCCTACAGACATTAACTCCCCTACAATTTGGGCTTGTGCATTCGTGAGTACAGAGTAGGTTCCCATGGACATCCCATGCCACAGCATTAGCAAAGACTCGATGCTGAAGTGGATCATCTGTAAGGCTGTAGTCAAGGTGTTGTTTAGGTGTTGATGAGGCTGGAGTCTCATCAGAGGTTCAGCTAGGGAACGATCAAACTTTCACCATAAGGGCCTCAGTTTTCTGCTGGCTGTCAGCTAGAGGCTTTCCTCAGTTTCTTACATGGCCCTCTCCTTAGGCAGCTCACAACCTAGAGCAGCTTCCTTCTTCAAAGCCAAGCAAAAGGAGAACTCTTTGCAAGACAGACGTTAGAATCATAATATAATCACTTATATATTGAAACTCTGCCATATTTTATTGTTTAGAAGTAAGTCAAAGTTTCTGTGCATGCTAAGTGGGACATGAGCACTAGGAGACAAGTGTCTTGGGACCCACCTTAGAGTTTGTCTGCCATAGTGGCAAAGGGGATGCAAAGGTATAAGATCACCACCAGTACACAGTTAGTTGCTTTATGAAAAGCATTAGTGGCTAACATAAACCACCATAAATTCAGTTTTATGCAAGCATCTACATCTCTAAGAAAGCACTTGTTTGTTTATACTGTTATCAGATACCCACATCCCCTTCTTAACACAATTTGTGGGTTTTTTTTTTCATCTGAAAACATTCTTTCCATATTTCATTACTTCTAGCATTTGGGCTCCCTAAGGATGGAAATTAAGTCACTTTTAATTAAGCTACTCTTCTCCATATAAAATTGTTCTGTGGCTTTTTCTTTGACACTTCAGTGTTTGGCTATTTAGCATAACTTTAATTAGAGTATTAACAAAAGTATACAAATATACTAATCAGGTCAAATCACTGAAACTTAAAAAAAAAAAAAATGCAATTTCCTGTCCTTGTTTTTCCCCTTTAATTAGAACTAGGCAAGCTGCTGTCATGTACTTATTTTTAATAATGTTGTTTGCCGGAATATGCTTATTTTCCTTTGTTATGCTTAATGTGGCACATCTTGCAGATGTTGAGAATATTTCAGGCTGTCTTGAAGGGACAATGAAAGACTGTGGTTTGACAACAAAGCCTCTCATTGCAATGAGGCCCACTGGTCACATTTGGCTTACTGAAGTGTAAGAGCCTCATTTAGTCTTCAGAGGGAATGTGTTCCTGGCGGGGCAGAGCCACATATGTTTGTATGCACTCCCGTGTCCTTTATGGTTAATCTTCCCAAAGGCTTGTTGTACTTATTGCATCATTTGTTTTTATTTGTAAGAGTATTTTGGAAGCTTCAAAGCAGTTGTAGAGTCATTATCATTTCTAGCTGTCATTGGTTATGACTGCCTGTGAAAATTGTGTTGAAGGCAAACAAAAGTTAATGAAAGTCCCTCTTCTGTACCTTTCTTCTTTATCTGCATTTCCAACTACTCAGCATTGGGAACCCAACTCTGTGGGATTACAAAGAGCCAAGCTCCTTGTGATTTATGACATTTGTCTCCTGAGGAGGGCTACATGGAACTTTACATGTAGGTGAATCATTTGCATGAAAAATTAAAGCTGGCATATTTGTTTGGAAAGGCAGAGTGAAGTTAATGACCCTACAAAATTCCTGACAAATGAATTTATTTTTCCTATCCTTCAAGTGAGGTAACAAAGCAACTCTGTATCCAGTCCTGGGGAGCTTGATGCTTCTGAGTAAAGGTCTATGAAATGGGTAACCTGCCAGGGCACTGGAAAAGCAATCCCTCTTAGGAAAATGAAATTAGTTTTAACTACACTATTAAGTACTATAAATTACCCTCCTGGGCCCAACCAGTTAAGCACCCAAACTATTTTTCAGCATGCTGATGTTTCCTATTCCAATATCAAATAGAACTTGAAAGAGAGGATTCTTATTATTCAAAACATATTTTTCATAATATCCAAAAATATGAATGGTATCTCCTCTATATATGGATATGTAATTTGTATGTGTAGCATGGTAAAGCTGTTATTAGTGTACTCTATTTACATTTTGTGTAGTTTGTCATTTGTTTAGTCTATTTAGTATGTGTTAGAGCAGGCACTAAGAGAAAAGAGAGGAAATGCTTTTCTTCTAAAAGGTTTCAATCTGGACAAACTCATGACCTCAACCTTCTTAACTCCTCCAGTGAATTCCATTGCCTTGGGAGTGAGATTGACCTCCTAGCCGGAACTCAGATTCTAGATGATCTAGTCACCACCAACTTCTACATTAAGATCCTTCAACAGTTCAACCAGACAGGTGTTATTATTCCTACCTCATGGATGCAGAAATTGAGGCTCAACAAACATAAGTAAACTTGTGAATTTTTCCCAAGTAGCAGAGGGAAAGCAAGGCCAGCGGTATTATCCGCTAAATCCCTGACCTGCTTTCATTCTCCTAATCTGCAATTAAATAATAATACAACAAATCCATTTAGTGAGATGAGGAGAAATCGCTCTAATACATATGTTTTGAAACTAGGAATATATAGCAGTCTCAATTAGGAAGTACTGGATTCAAAATGAAAATGCTAGGTCCTGCTTCTGGTTATGCCAATAATTAGCTTGTGAGCTTGGATTAATCACTTTACCTCATTTTCTTAATTTATAAATTGATGAAAGTTAACTGGTAATTTCTAGGGAATATTTCCCAAATCTGGTCCAAATAGTCAGGGAAGCCTGCACTTTATGGATCCACACTTGGAGATTCTCCATGTATATTAACATGTTAAAGGCACCGCGACACTTTAAACTTATTTGACCCCAGAACACTTAGTCATATCTTACAGAGCTTTGCTCCTTAGAAAATAATTTGGAAAATGGTTTTCCAAATTCTCTTTAAGCTATAAAATTTGATAGTTGACATTTTCACTTGTGAAATGTTCCCTGTCTACGACCCATGTGTTCTCTCTTAATTGTGACTTTCCCACTATCCACCCCCGCCCCCCTTAGGACTGAACACAGTGGGCAACAAATAAATGTTGTTGACTGATTCATTTAACTCTTAAGGTTAATGTATTCTAAACAGTGCTTATTTTACATTTGGCAAAATTTAATCTAACAGAGGTTTCTAGGATAGGAAGTACTATGCTCTGAGAACTGGGTGAAAACCACTAACTCTCCCTAGAGCCATCCAGAGAGATGCCAGATGGCATTTCATTACCATTAGGCTATGGCAGTTTCATTCAAATGCAAAAACAAGACAAATTCTGTCTCTGGTTAGCAGACTTGTAATCTAACTCTTCTGCCTGAATTTAGTCTGTAGAAAGTCAAAGCATTTGGTGTTGGGTGTCGCTGAGCAATCACTCTGATGTGACAGCCATTTTTTATTTCATCCTCCCTCCAGTAGTTTGTAAGATGTGTTGGCTTGGCCAGATTCTCCCAGGAAAAGAACCCTCTTTTTCATCCCTAAAATGCCACTTGGTATCTACTTCAACAATAAATTACCAAACAACCCTCCGGCTTTGAAAAAGCTTATTCACTATAAAAATGCTTAAGAGTTTCCCAGGTATTAACTTGACTATGTGACATTTCTTAATTTGTGGGTGCCAAGGAAACAAAGTAATTTTAATAGTCAATATAATAAATACACAGAAACAGGCTTTTAAAAGGGGTAATTGTTTTTAATAAACTGTCTTAAAATAGCATTCTTTTTCATCTTTGGAAAGCATGTGTGTCCAAGTGATTTAACACAGTAATAAAATGTTTTACAGCCTACCAAAAAGCATAAAGATGCATAATACTTTAAGAGTTACATAGCTCCACCTGCACCTATTAATATAATAAAAACTTCTTTTGTGTTTAAAAACCAAACAAAAACAAAGATCATATGTGATGAGAAAATTATTTTAATATTGCAGGCTCATAAGTAAGAACACTGAGAAAAATATTTTGGTTTCTTGCATCTATTATAAGCACAAATTGTCAAAAAGGGGATTCTCCTTTTGAGCACCTTATGTAGTATAACATGTAATGCCATTGTACAGATTTGAAAGCTGCAATATAAAATAGTGACTAAGAGTAGAAAATCAACTTTGGAGTAGATCCAGAGTGTAGATCATAGGTCTGCTGCCTACAAGCTGTAAGCTTAGTTTTAAAAAATCTTTTTGTCTCATTTTCTTTAGATGTAAGTGGAAGTATATCTTCTTTAAAAGTTTGTTTTAAAGATGAGATAAAGTCTATAAAACAATTACCCAGTGGCTGCCACATAAGCAAGTAATAAATAATTATTTTTTTATGAAGACCTGTTAGTTCATTTGGCAGGAGGTTGCCTCATCCAGGGAGCACCATTTTCCTGTGATCTTCTTAGCTTCAACCCCTTCTTGTTGGCTTCATCCACAGCAGTTCAGGGCCTCTCATTCATGCACAATGATTCCATCTGAAAGCTCTTGCTCAGAAGCCTGTTAAAAAACTTCCCCTTGTATCACTTGCCCAAGTTGGTCACTGGGCACGTTGGGGCACACAGATCATGGCATTGAACTGTAGTCAGTAACTGAATTTTGTGTGTGTGTGCTCAGTTGCTAAGTAGTATCTGACTCTTGAGCAACCCCATGGGCTAGTAGCCCACCAGGCTTCTCTGTCCATGGAATTTTCCAAGCAAGCATACTGGAGTGGGTTCACACTTCCTACTCCAGAGAATCTTCCCTATCCAGGGGTCAAACCTGTATCTCTTGCATTTCCCGCATTGGCAGGTGGATTCTATACCGCTGAGCCACCAGGGAAGTCTGACTATGAATTCTGGATAATTCAACAAATATTTATTTCAGCCTAGTACTCATTTCAGGTGTTATTTTAGGCTTCGAAGTTAAAATGTTTTAAACCAGTGGTTCAGCAAACTTTTTCTTGAAGGGTCAAAAAGTAAATTTTTAGGCTTTTCAGGCCAAGAAGTAAAATCATGGATATTACAAAGAGACTGACATGTCCATTTCAAATTGAAGCCATCCTTAGCATGCAGGCAGGTCATACAAAAATGGATGACTGTTCCCATGGGCCCAGTTTGCCAATCCTCAATATGCACAGCTCTGGTCTGGCTTTTGTCATTTATCAAAATTGTGATGTGATATATTGTGGTTTTTTTCCAAGCCTTCTGTCCCAATTCCCTTTGTCATTTGAGTGAAGTTGATAATATCAATAAAAGTATTTGTGCAGAGCTACCTACCCATCTACCCAATATCAGAATCATTGGTCAGGGGGTAGGCCCCAAAGATGATGATGATATTCAATTGTTTAGGTTAGGGTGATGGTATGAAAACATAGTAGCACCAGGTTATAGATTCTTAAAACCTCAGTATTATGGGAGAGAATATGAACTAAGGAATTGTCCTCTTCAAAGACTTACATTTAAAAGATTATCATGTTGGCAGAAATACAAAAGATCATCAGAGACTACTATCAGCAACTACAGGCCAATAAATTGGACAACTTGGAAGAAATGGGCAAATTCTTAGAAAAGTATAACTTTCCAAAGCTGAACCAGGAAGAAATAGAAAATCTTAACAGACCCATCACAAGCACACAAATCGAAACTAATCAGAAATCTTCCAACAAACAAAAGCCCAGAAGCAGATGGCTTCACAGCTGAATTCTACCAAAAATTTAGAGAAGAGCTAATACCTATCCTACTCAAACTCTTCCAGAAAATTGCGGAGGAAGATAAACTTCCAAACTCATTCTGTGAGGCCACCATCACCCTAATACCAAAACCAGAAAAGATGCCACAAGAAAAAGATAACAGGCCAACATCACTGATGAACATAGATGCAAACATCCTTAACAAAATCCTAGCAAACAGAATCCAACAACACATTAAAAAGATCATACATCATGACCAAGTGGGCTTTATCCCAGGGATGCAAGGATTCTTCAGTATTCACAAATCAATGTGATATACCACATTAACAAATTAAAAGATAAAAACCATATAATTATCTCAATAGATGCAGAGAAAGCCTTTGACAAAATTCAACATCCGTTTTTTATAAAAACCCTCCAGAAAGCAGGCATAGAATACCTCAACATATTAAAAGCCATATATGATAAACCCACAGCAAACATTATCCTCAATGGTGAAAAATTGAAAGCATTTCCCCTAAAGTCAGGAACAAGACAAGGGTGCCTACTCTCACCACTGTTCAACATAGTTTTGGAAGTTTTAGCGACAGCAATCAGAGAAGAAACAGAAATAAAAGGAATCCAGATTGGAGAAGAAGAAGTAAAACTCACTGTTTGCAGATGACATGATCCTCTACATAGAAAACCTTAAAGACTCCACCAGAAAATTACTAGAGCTAATCAATGAATATAGTGAAGTTGCAGATATAAAATCAACACAAGAAATCCCTTGCATTCCTATACACTAACAATGAGAAAACAGAATGAGAAATTAAGGAAACAATTCCATTCACCTTTGCAGTGAAAATTATAAAATACTTCAGAATAAATCTCCTTAAGGAAACAGAAGCCATATATATAGAAAACTATAAAACACTGATGAAAGAAATCAAAGAGGACACAAATAGATATGGAAATATACCATGTTCATGGGTTAGAAGAATCAATATAATGAAAATGAGTATGCTGCCCAAAGCAATCGATAGATTCAATGCAATCCCTATCAAGCTACCAATGGTAGTTTTCACAGAACTAGAACAAAATATTTCACAATTTGTATGGAAATATGAAAAACCTCAAATAGCCAAAGCAATCTTGAGAAAGAAGAATGGAACTGGAGGAATCAACCTGCCTGACTTCAGACTATACTACAAAGCCACAGTCATCAAGACAGTATGGTACTGTCACAAAAACAGAAATATAGATCAATGGAACAAAATAGAAAGCCTAGAGATAAATCCATGCACCTATGGACACTTTATCTTTGACAAAAGAGGCAAGAATATACAATGGAGAAAAGACAATCTCTTTAACAAGTGGTGCTGGGAAAACTGGTCAACCACTTGTAAAAGAATGAAGCTAGAACACTTTCTAACACCGTACACAAAAATAAACTCAAAATGGATTAAAGATCTAAACGTAACACCAGAAACTATAAAACTCCTAGAGGAAAACGTAGGCAAAACACTCTCTGACATAAACCAAACCAGGATCCTCTATGACCCACCTCCCAGAATATTGGAAATAAAAGCACAAACAAACAAATGGGACCTAATTAAAAGCTTCTGCACAACAAAGGAAACTAAAAGCAAGATGAAAAGGCAGCCTTCAGAATGGGAGAAAATAATAGCAAATGAAGCAACGGACAAACAATCTCAAAAATATACAAGCAACCCTGCAGCTCAATTCCAGAAAAATAAACGACCCAATCAAAAAGTGGGCCAAAGAACTTAACAGACATTTCTCCAAAGAAGACACACAAATAGCTAACAAACACATGAAAAGATGCTCAACATCACTCATTATCAGAGAAATGCAAATCAAAACCACAATGAGGTACCGTTTCACACCAGTCAGAATGGCTGCCATCCAAAAGTCTACAAGCAATAAATGCTGGAGAGGATGTAGAGAAAAGGGAACCCTATTACACTGTTGATGGGAATGCAAACTAGTACAGCCACTATGGAGAACAGTGTGGAGATTCCTTAAGAAGCTGCAAATAGAACTGCCATATGACCCAGCAATCCCACTGCTGGGCATACACACCAAGGAAACCAGAATTGAAAGAGACGTGTACCCCAGTGTTCATCACCACACTGTTTACAATAGCCAGGACATGGAAGCAACCTAGATGCATTCATCAGTAGACGAACGAATAAGAAAGCTGTGGTACATATACACAATGGAATATTACTCGGCTATTAAAAAGAATATATTCGAATCAGTTCTAATAAGGTGGATGAAACTGGAGCCTATTATCCAGAGTGAAGTAAGCCAGAAGGAAAAACAACAATATAGTATACTAACGCACATATATGGAATTTAGAAAGATGGTAACGATAACCCTGCATACAAGACAGCAAAAGAGACACAGATGTATAGAACAGTGTTTTGGATTCTATGGGAGAGGGCGAGGGTGGGATGATATGGAAGAATGGCATTGAAACATGTTAATTATCATATGTGAAATGAATCGCCAGCCTAGGTTTGATGCATGAGACAGGGAGCTCAGGGCTGGTGCACTGGGATGACCCTGAAGGATGGGATGGGGATGGAGGCAGGAGGGGAGTTCAGGATGGGAAACACATGGCTGATTCATGTCAATGTATGGCAAAAATCACTACAATATCGTAGTTAGCCTCCAATTAAAATAAATAAATTAATTTTTAAAAAGATTATCATGTTGGGTGCATGATACATCTATAATCAGTCATTATATCTACACAAAGAGGAATTCCTACACATAAAAAGCAAACATTGCTCAGCCCCAGGTATTTTCCCAAGAGGTCATGCCACTTAAACCGTATTCCACAACTTGAACCACAATGTAAACTTCTCCCATACTCTAAATTTTGGTTGAAAGTAAAGCTGCTCCTCAACAGGTAGATGGACCAGAACACAGAGGGCAGTCCACTAGAACTTCTCATGTCCCATTTAAAATATGTGTACACTGAGTCACAGAGGAAGTGGGAGCTTTCCCCCAGCACAGGACTCAGCCATCCACTTCCCAGAAATGTTGTGACTTCCCCTCAGAGAAGGAGATGAAGCCATGTACTAATTGTACCCATTCCATGTTGTTTGTTTTTGCAGCTTTACTTCACTGCCTTCAATTTTTTGGTGCCTGGTGGCCTTTTCTGTGTTAAGACTGTCAACTGGGGACTGTAATATGAAAAAGACACATTTACTAGTGTAAAGTCAAAGAGAGGATGATGGTGAAAGGGCCGGTACTGCTAATCAGATTTAGCAAGTTGTATCCCCTTTTCGGAGCTTCCCAGGTGGCTCAGTGGTACAGAATCGGTCTGCTAGTCCAGGAGATACAGGTTTGATTCCAGAATTGGGAAGATCCCCTGGAGAAGGAAATGGCAACCCACTCCAGTATTCTTGCCTGGAAAATTCCATAGGCAGAGGAGCCTAGTGGGTTACAGTCAATGGGGTCACAAAGAGTCAGACACAATTAAGCACACACAAACACATCCCCTTTTTGAAGTAATGCATGATCATTAAACCAAATTGTTTTTCTTTTAATATTTTCTGCCCTAAAAACTGTATTCAAAATGCATGAGCTGCTCTTATTAATTCTCAGCTCACTGATTAAAGTGTGGCCCAGGGGTCTTCATCCTTAAAGATATGGTGAAAAAGAATTCAGAATCTTGAACTCAATATCTGCTTAGTCTTGTAACTGTCTCTCTTTCTGATAGTCAGCCACTTTTCAGATCCATGATTTCATAGTTGCATGTTATTGTCTCAGTGAAGCCAAATGGTATTTGTTTGTTTGTGTATGTTAGGCAGTACAAGCTCCTAACAAAGGCTGCAGAAAGCAAAATAAATAGTTATGTCTTTCTTTAGTTAGCTTTCAAGGACTGGAGAAATTTCAAAAATCCAGAGTGATCTAAGCATCCAAAACCCCCAATATCTTTCACAGCATATCCAGAGCTGCCCCATTAGCAAAGCTCTCTTTTCTGATATTCTACAGCTTTTCAGAATGTAGGGTAAAAAATGTAGACTGTTTTGTCGTTTTTCTAGTTGAGTCTTGAATCTTAAGCATCCCCCTAACATTTTAATCCGGGTAGGGAATTGAGGTTTATGTAGTATAGGTCTTGTGTTTGCTAGTATTATGCTAACAAGATCATGGTCATCTTTATTTGTCTTCTATAAGGGCTTCCCTGGTGGCTGCCAATGCCAGAGATGCAGGTTTGATCCCTGGCTTAGGAAGATCCCCTGGAGACCCCAGATTCTTGCCTGGGAAATCCCATGGACAGAGGAGCCTAGAGAACTACAATCAATAAGACTGTAGCACAAGAGTTGGACACAACATAGCAACTAAACGAGAACAAGGGTACATGTCAAGAAGTTAGGGTCATCTTTAAGAGCTTTGAATCAAAGCTGTGACTCTCAAATATAATAGCTGTTATCTGGTCATCCAGATAACAGATAACAATCATCTCCGGGTTCAGTTTTCACATGTATACAGTGGGGATGATAACTGCACCTCCCCTGGTTCTAAGTACTTTGCAGGTGAATACATATGCCTGATCTGACATACTTGACAGAAGCCAAGTGCTAAGTGAACTGCTTTGTTCATGGCTGCTACTGGTCTTATTGTTGCTGTTCCTTCCTCACCCTCAAACAAAATACCCTTAAAAATTGAGTAACAGTCTGAGGTTAAGACAGCTCGGAATAAATTGCACAATAAAACCTGATACCAATCCTAGAAACAAACCTACAGCCAGCCAGTGTTTTCTCATTTTCAGAAAACCCAATACAAAATAATAGCCCAGTGTGGCCTCAAGAATAAAAATTAAGGATAATTGTTTATTTTTCGAAGAAAGTCAAAATATGGTTCTTGAAAACAATTTGTTTTCTGGGTAAAAAGTCTTATTCACAGACTACTTTCCAGGGACAGGGTCTTACTCAAACCAACCCCTGGATTGCCCTTTTCTCTGAATTGCCCTGTACTCACACACAGGGCTGCTGTGAATATGTTCCAATTGATGAGGGTAGAAATATGGACACAAAAACTAGCTGTTTGTTGCCTACCTCAGGTCCAGGCTTTTAATTGATAGCAGAGTATTTGCTAGTGCTGCTTTATATACTCTCCCCTTGAGCTGCCAAAGTGGTTTTGGACTTTTTTTTTTTTTGCTATATTCTACAAGGGTTAGCCAGGTAAGAAGTATAATCTATGGTACCTCGACTGCATGCATCTCACCAGTTTCCTTGTGCAAGACTTAAACACTGGTCTTGAGGACGTTAGGATTCTTCTGGTTGCACAGATAGAAAACAGAACATAAAACCAGCTTAAACAGAAAGGTGAACTTATAGGTGCATGTAAATGACAAGTCCAGGATTTGGGAGGTTTGTGGAGCTTAAATAATGTTCCTATACTTTGCTTCTCTTTTCTCTCCTCTGCTTGCATGGTATATGTTACATTCTTAGGTAAGTTGTGGCTCTTCTGAAAGATGCAGGTCTTTGTTCTTCTGAGATTAAGTATGACCTAGAAGAAAGGACCAGAATCCTCAGTTTGAATACTGTTGGCCCAAATTGAGTCTGTGTCCCTTCCTAAACCAAGGCTGGCAGAAGGAAATTATCCAGTGGGCGTAGGCCTGGGCCAGACAATGGGGCTAACTCTACTGAAATACTTGAACTGTGGGTAGAGAAAGAGTTATCCCCTAAAAGGAAAAGATGATGATACCATTTCCAAAAGAACACTTAATACCCAAACACTGTGGTAAGGAAACCAGTAGGGAAGACTGGTATATGTCGCCATCTTGGTAATGTCATTTCCAGTAAGAAACACTGGCTGCCTGTCAGGCAGTGAGGGTCTGGAGAGCACACAGCGCTTTTAAGTTTCTATGTCATCCTGCTCACCAGTTATTTGCATCCTTCACACCCGTTTCCCAGGATTTCTGCCAAAGCACAGAGCTGTTCACAGATTAAATTAGAGTCCTGTGCACTGGCACAGCTTTGGAGGATGGAAGAGAGTACATTACAAGTCAGTGTTAGCATAGTACAGTAACCTTGATGCTTTGAAGGTGTTTTCAGTAACTTGAGAAGAAAATTTCTAGGAGTTTGGCCATTGAGGAGGGAAGGGGACAAGGGTCTAGACTTGTCACAGCCTGTACTATCCCATGAAAATACAGATAAGGCATTTCTCAAATTTTACATAATCTAATGTTCTGTTCAAACCACACAAGCAAGATGCCAGTGATCCGTTGATCCATGATCCATAAAACAGGTATAGAGTTGTTTTTATAGCCATGAAGGCTGATGACTTTGACTCTTGCCACCAACAGCACATTTTGAGCGTCGCCTTCCCTAAGAAATGTGCCCTGGCCCTGTGAGTGATTGCCGTTGTTGTTTCAGCACCCACAGCAGCTGTAGTAATGTGGTTGACATTTATTTGAGTTTATATGGGCCAGTCATTGTGCTTAGAGCTCTCCATGTATTTCCTCTTACTCTTACAAACAATTATTTGAATTAGGTATTACCTCCATCTGGCAGAGCAGAAACCTGAGTGATAGGGAGCGTGATAACTTGCCCAAGGTCAGTGAACATTAAGTGACAGAGTTTGATTTTCAAGCCACTTCTGCGCTTGACCAGCAGTCTTCTGACAGTGCTGCCCCTCTGGTAGCACAGATCAACAGCTGACAGCTAGCAAACTCTGGACCATTCACCATGTGTCTCGTGTTACGCTAATAACTTGAGAGTGTCATCTCTCTAGCATTCACGGTAACCATGTGATGCATGCCCTAGTAGTACCTCCACTTTGTGAGAGTGTGCATGCTCAGTTGCTTCAGTCCTCAAATGTGCAAACTGAGGCTTGCACACTCTCAGTAACTCACTCAAAGTCATGCTCTAAGTGTGAGTCCAGAACCTGGTGCTCAAGTTCATACTCTTAATTATGAGGCAATTCTGCGGATGTTCTTTATACTTCATTCCAGTGTGGTAGAGTTACTTGTCTAGATGCCAGACAAGTAACTAGACTGGGAGATCCTTAAGAGCAGGGATCCACCTGGCTCAAAACAAGTACTTAATAAATGTCTCATTCATTTGTTTTCTCAGTGTCGGATATAGCTTAACACACAATAGGTGTTCTTAAAGTAAGTAAATGAAGGAAAGAAAGAGGGTGTGAATGATGGCTACTGAGGCTAAAAATAGTAATATTTCTTCATAGAGTAGTAATAAAGTAATTAGACTCTTCAGAGGTTGAAACTACTACTGACGTTTTGCAAAAGTCAGTTCAGTCTAAGTGAATTAGTTTCAAAATGAAAATGGCTTGGCCAGCTCTCCATAAACATCACAGAACTTAAGTCACTTTCCTGTTGCTATAATTTCCTCTATTAAAAAGAAAATCAAACAAAACCAGATATTATATAAAGTCATATAATACAGCTCAACTCAAGACAGTTCTCTCTGGTCTCATCTTTGCTGAGTTTCAGCTCCCCTAACTTTTAATGTTTCTCTCTACAATAACTCCTCAGCTGTCACAGAAAATGCCATTAACACAGCAACTAATTCAGCTTCCTTAGGACCAGACTTAAAGCTCTTTGAGGGCCAGGTAGTAGGTACTCTAAATATATGGTGAATAAATCTGAGACGAAGGAGAAAATGTACCTTTTCCCCAGAGAGGAATTTTTCCAAAACAAAAAAATAAATCCTGAAGCAGATGGTGGTTTCCAGCCAGCTAGAGAGGTGAAAAATGCAAATAACTAGAGATGTGTTTGAGAAGAACCTGTCTGGGAATCGGAGGGAAGCCCAATGTGGTTTCAAGCCCCTACTTGAAAAACTCAGTTGAAACACGTCCACATTCAGATAGTTGTGGCTTTGTCTACAGCCATACCACCCTGAACGCGCCCGATCTTGTCTGATCTCGGAAGCTAAGCGGGGTCGGGCCTGGTTAGTACTTGGATGGGAGATAATTGTGGTTTCTTCGAGCTCAGGAGAAAGAGGACTCACCAGAGAAGCTGAATGTATATTTTGCCTTGAGAGCAAGTTTTCCATATATTGGAATGAATTACTCAACCTGTTGTGGATACAATAGATGATATTTACATTGTCAAAGAAGTAAGCAATCAACTGTATTCTACCACTGCCCACCTACCTCCCAGTGAGGGGATCTGCTCAGTTTCTGTTTCCACCTTTCCCGTTCATTCTCTGAATAGATAGGAACAAGCACAGGCACGGGATTTTTTATGAAGATCCCACCCTGTGGCAGGTACTCTTAGTTGCCTCACTCTCAGCCTTTCTTGCTGTCTTCTTTGCTGGTAGAAGCCCAATCTTGTTCAGGCATCCATTCTCCATTTATATGCACAGTCTCCCAAGTGATGAGTGTTAGGTAGCCTACACCAATCACACTAAGTCCTTTCTCCTTACCAGACATTGGTGTGCACACAGGCTGATCTAGCCAATGAGATATAAGTACATGACATGAGCAGTGGGTCAGAGAGGATTTTTCTTCCCTAAAAGCACATGGGAGGAAATACCCAACCTATTTTTCTGTTAGATAGCTCACCTCTTGTTTGCAGGAACTCCTGGGGTTAAACCTTCTTCAGCTCATGGTCGCCATCTTGCCACCAGGAGGCATGAGCTTTCCCACATTCTGAAGGCAGCAGAAAGATGGCAAGCACCTGGATCCTGGATGACAGTGTCTTCCCATGGAAATAATCAAACTCACTTACAGACTTCTTGCTATGTGAGATAGCATCTTACTGTGATACAACAGTCTTGGCTAGATAATCTCATATGGCTGAGTCTGATCCCTGTTTCAACACAAGTTTTTATTTTCTGAAATATTCCTGTGTTAGCAGTTTTATCTAGTGTCTTTTGAGAAAGGCTAACATGGTAGTCAGTTTTGTGTAAACCAAATGCAAGATCCATAGACACTATTAAGAATGCATAGTTTAAAGTAAGAGTTGATAAATGTTTTCTGTAAAGAGCCAGATAGCTTGTTAAAATGTTTTATCTTTATGGGCCACTTGAGTCTCTGTTGCAACTAAGCAATACTACCATTTCAGTGCAAAAGCAACCATAGGCCTTATATAAATGACCAAGCAAACTATGTTTCAATAAAACTTTACTTTCAAAACACAGGGAGGGACATATTTAGCTTGCAGGGTCTGGAGTTTCCAAAAGATGCATTGCTATACCATGAAAACCCTTCTGATGGCTTCCTTTTGTGACTGGAGATTGCCTACCTGTCTGCCTTTAGTACCACTCTTCATCTTGACACCAGCCACTCTGGTCTTCTTTCTGTTAATCTGCCAGCCTTTTTCCCTCCCAGCGTCATGGCCTCTACATTTGATATTTTCTCTTCCCAGAATGCTTTTTCCTGGCTCTTTTCATGGCTAGAATTTTTCCTCACCATTCAGAAGTAAACACTCATATTATTTTCTCAAAGAGGCTTTTCCTCAGCACTTAATCTAAGCATCCCACTTTCCCCTACTCACTTCCATGCTTTACTTTCTTCTTTGAATGTATTAATGTCCATCTCCATCACTCCTACCATCAACCTCTGCACCCATCAGAAGTTAAGTTTCTTAAGGGCAAGGAACCCGATGATCTTAGCCACCACCCAGTTTCCCAAATACAGAAATGAAATAGAAAGTAAATATTCTTTGATGATCACATGAATGAAACTCTTGTGGGCTATCCTTGAGCTAAGGAAATGTTTTAAAGAAGTTTCACATATTTGATACAAAAGCAGTTCTTTCCTAATCTTGTAGTATTGTTGCATGTGTACTCAGTCATGTCTGACTCTTTGTAACCCTATGGATGGTAGTCTGGTAGGCTCCTCTGTCCGTGAGACTCTCCAGGTAAGAATACTGAGTGGATTGCCATTTCCTCCTGCAGGGTATCTTCCTGACCCAGGGACAAAGCTAAGTCTCCTGCATCTCCTTGTATTGTCAGGTGGATTCCTTACCACCGAGCCACCTGCGAAGCCCTAATCTTACAGTATATTGCTTTCTATAAGATGGTTCATGCACGATTCCCTTTAGAGTTAAGGTTTATCTATTGGTAGCAAAGTAGTATCTCTAAACATGTAGCTAGATGACTAAAAGAAATGTTCCTAATTACCAACCACTTCTTGCTCTGGGGCAAGAAGTTAAAAAACATTGGGAAGAGGATACTTTCTTATTTTACCTACCAAATAGTTCTTCTGGAAACACTAAAATGGCCTGTTTATCATATTGTGAGCTCATTAGGGCTTTGTTTCCATGAAGAATCAAAGTAGGTAGCTCTGGCATAGATCTCCGTCAAGGCCTGAACCCACATTGTGTTCAAAGCTCAAGCTGTGTTTGGGAACCAAGGGAAAAAAATAAGAGAGAGGAGATATCAAGCCTGTGTGAAGAATCCTTTTGCTCTATAAAAATTTCACACAATGATTTTCAAGCAACAGTCTAACCATATAAAAGGAATTTACTCTGCTGATCCATAAAGGACTTAGAAAGCC
Organism: Antilocapra americana; assembly: GCA_007570785.1. Classification (NCBI taxonomy): domain Eukaryota; kingdom Metazoa; phylum Chordata; class Mammalia; order Artiodactyla; family Antilocapridae; genus Antilocapra; species Antilocapra americana. Next base: position 9,095,324 of record ML661893.1, read on the forward strand.
CCCAGTACACTTAGAATTTAACATAATTGGAGGAGGTAGGGGGAATTGGGGTGGGGGAGTATATTTGTTTGGAGCTGTTTCCTAATGAAAGTTAAAACTAGATTTTCCAAAGTTTTGGGTCATCTTCTCCACACCCCACAGAGTGAGTCATCCCCACCCTTAACGATTGCCTGCCTGGCCGTGGGCCACTTGTTGGCCCTTCTAGACCAGGAAATCAATTTAAAAAAAACTTCTGGCACTTGACAAAATTTTTCTAAGCCCTCTTATTAAAATCTGTGACTCTCCCATGAAATTCCCTTCCAAATACTTCTTTTAAAATCCCCTAAGGGATACGATAGAGAAGAAAAATGTCCTCAAGTAAGGGGAGAAAAATGAACAGAGCTCTCATTAATGCTTTGCTTTTCATTGATCTAAAACCTGTTCACCCCCTAGGGAACTCCTTCCCAGTGTTCCCAAAGTCCATGCTGTCAGTTTCCAGTGGAAGCAGGAACCTTCTCTGTCGCTCAGGGAGTAGAGATGGAGTCAGCCTATACATGAGCGTTGGCCATTTCCACTAGCCATAGCCTGGTCTCCCGTGTTTTTTGTGGCAGGCATCCTGAGTCACAGTGGAAAAGGCCAACTATTTTGGTCCAGCCGGAGCAGCAGCAGCAGAGAACAAACAGAAGTGTATACAAAGTAACATAAATACGAGATGGGTAAGGCATACAGTTGGGGCAGCCACTGCTACTTCTAGCCAAGTATGACCACAAAAGAATGTAGGCCCAATGTTGCCAGATCTTCTGATTTTTTTTCCCCCCTCAGAATCCATAAACTTGGATTATTCTTTCAATTTCTTAATATTGGAGCAATAAAATAAAAAGTGACCTGAGCCAAGTGTGTCTACAAGGCCAGATTAGGCCTGTGGGTTTTCTGTCTGTGGCCACTGTGAAGCAGTCACATACGCCCTTATAGAAACCAATGAGCTGCAATGTCCTCAGAGAGCATCATCCACAACCTCCTTGTTGAAATGGGGGTTTGTAGCATATTAAGGTAGGAGTCCAAAACTGAAGATGTCAAAGCTTCTGAGTTGCTACTATCATCTTGACCATGACCAAGAAACAGCTAACTTTTAAAATTTAAAGCAATTTAAAGCATAATTTTAAAATTGAAGCATAATTGATATATAATATTTTATTAGTTTCAGGGGTATAGCATAGTGATTTGGCATTTTATACATTAGAAACTGATCACCATAATAAGTCTGATAGCCATCTGTTACCATACAAGGTTATTTAAATATTATTGACTATCTTCCTTGTGCTGTGCATTATATCCCTGTAACTTATAACTGATAGTTTGTACCTCTTAATGCCCCCCACACACGCATTTAACCCAACCCCCACCTTGTCCCTGGTGATCACCAGTTTGTTCTCTGTATCTATGAATCTCTTTCTGTTTTGTTTTGTTTGTTTTGTTGTTTAGATTCCACATAAGTGGAGTCATATGGTGTTTGTCTTTTTCTGTCTAATGTATTTTGCTTGGCATAATACCCCCTAGGTCCATCCATATTGTCACAAGTGGCAAGATTTCATTCTTTTTTTGTAGCTGCTGCTGCTAAGTCGCTTTAGTCGTGTCCGACTCTGTGCGACCCCATAGATGGCAGCCCACCAGGCTCCTCCACCCCTGGGATTCTCCAGGCAATATATATGTGCACGTCATCTTTATTCGTTCATCTGTTGATGAACACTTCATTTCTTTATCTTGGTAACTGTAAATAATGCTGCAGTGAACATAGAGGTATGTATATCTTTTTGAGTTATTATTTTCATTTTCTTTGGTTAAATACCCAGAAGTGGAATTGGTAGTTCTATTTTTAATTTTTTGAGGAACCTCCATACTTTTTTTCATGATGGCACCAATTTATATACCCACAAACAGAGCATGAGGGGGTGCCCTTTCTTGACATCCTCACCAATACTTTTGTGGTTGTTGTCTTGTTGATGATAGCCTTTCTGACACATGTGAGGTGACATTTCATTGTGGTTTTGATTTTAATATCCCTGATTAGTGATGCTAAGCATCTTTTCATGTGTCTGACTGTCTGTACATCTTCTTTGGAAAAAAAAAGTCTGTGGTCCTCGGCCCATTTTAAATTGGACTGTTTGTTTGATACTGAGTTGTGTGAGTTATAAGAAGTTTCTCTGCTGTTCTCATTTACCAAGCTTTGATGCACATGAGAATAGTGTTTAAAAATGGGGCTAACCCTGAGATTTTCAGCTTCTTATTTGTCATGGTTGATACACTGGGAGTGGGAGGGATAAAAACCTGATTTCTGTGAGCTAAGAATCTTTTTCCTCTTGATAAAATAGTGGGACTTCTTGGTCTAAATTTGGACTTCAGCTCAAATCCCTTGTATTTTTTTCTTAGTTTCTAGCCAAACAGCCTCAAACTGATGAACGTTTTATTTCCAGTTTTGCCCATGGTTCCAAGAAAATAAAAATTAAGACACAAGAGTATCTCATGTTGGTACAAAATATCCTTTCAGATTCATTAATTAAATTTCCTTTAAAAACTTGTGATATAAGTTAAAGACAAATAAATTTTGTTAAATTAATAACTTACAGTTAAAATATTCCTGTATCTGTCACAGAGTGCCACCAGATTCTTTATCAGTAAGCCTCTTCCTCATTTCCCTCTGATAGTACCTGTGTCCTGGTTTCCTCTTTATGTTGAGAATGAAATTCCCTCCAGAAACTAGTATTGGCCCCTGGAGTACTCCCTGCAGAGGTGATCCTTGTGATCTCTGCCAGCATGAATGAGGCCTGGATGTAAGAGGAGATGGCTGCTCTCCCTTGATCCTCCCTCCCCACCCACCCCCACTGCCGCTCTTACCTTCAAGCCCTAGAGAACTGTCATACTTTGTGTTTGGGGACTCCCTCAGACCCGCATGGCAACGCCTCTCCAATGCACAGATTTTAAGCTGGTTAAATGTTGCTCACAGTGATCTAAGTTTGCTTTGGGGCTCTGTCTCTCCTTTTAAATGTATTTGAGTTCTTCTTTTAAATACTTTTCTTGTTATTAAAAAATATGGAAAACCTTGCAGTGGCAAATGGATTCCCAGATTATAATCTACATCCAGACATAACCAGTGTAGATATTTTGATTTATTTCCTTAAGATGTCAGTCATAGACAATAGTTTTTTCTTGCTTTAATGGCACCATCTATTGTAAACGACACCATGGATTTAGTGGCTTCCAGGTTGCGCTAGTGGTTAAGAACCTGCCTGCCAATTCAAGAGACAAGAGATATGGGTTCTATCTCTGGGGTGAGAAGATACCCTGGAAAAGGAAATGGCAACCCACTCCAGTACTCTTGCCTAGAGAATCCCACGGACAGAGCAGCCTGGCGGACTACAGTCCATGGGGTCGTAAAGAGTCAGACACAACTGAAGTGACTACACATGGCCCTTGGCCATGGATTTAATTTGTGCTCCTGGAACTCAATGAGGCTGATTCCTTCTTGTCATAACTCTTCTTAACTCGAATGTTACCATCTCACATAAACCTCCTTGATGATCTTTTCTAAAATAATCATCCCCTCATTTGTTGCACTGTGTCGCATTCCCCTATTTTGCATTCCTAAAGGCTTAATGAGGCTTCCTGGGTGATGCTAGTCTAGTGGTAAAGAACCCACCCGCCAATGCAGGAGACTTAAGAGACATGGATTCCATCCCTGGGTTGAGAAGATCCCCTGGAGGAAGGCATGGCAATATGTGAAATCATCTGTGTCTCCACTTGTCTAGATTTATATATTAACAATCCTCACTGGAACATAAACTCAGAAGAATAGGAAACATCTCTGTCTTGTTCACTACTCTGTCTTCAGAGCCTAGAACAGTGTCTCTTTTCTCAAACACTGCTAAAATGACAGTAGAAGGATTTTTTAAAAGCTTTCAGTTGTCAAAGACAGGAAGCAGGAGAGAGAAGAAAGTGTAGTGGAGGTGAGGGATGGTGCTAGAATAAGTAAACTTAGTGCTTTGGGTCCTGTACCAGTCTACTCCAGGGTCCTGGTAAACCCATCTTATCACAATGTACACTAACTCTGATTTAGTATCTTTTCATCTGAATGATGCTGATCATGGCTTTGATCTAGGATCATGAGCTTAAGTATGTTTTTCTGCCAGTAAAAAGATGAAGCCATCAATTCCTTTAGCTTCATCTTTTCAGAGATGACAGTTGTTAACATTTAAAAGCAAACTTGTTTTTCTGTACTTTGTGTTTTTACATCATTAACATTGCAATCCTCTAAATAGATACTGATGTTGCTGGTAAGCTAATAAGATAGACTTCATGCTTTTGCCTCTTAAATACCAAGCAGTGTAGTTAATAGGAAAGTCAAGTCAATACTATTAAAAGAAATACAGAGGCCAAATGGAAAACCAGTAGAGAAAAGTTCTTATTGATTTATGTTTTTAATATTTCTTCTTGTGTCTTATTAAAATTGATGTTTGTGTGATTAAAAACAGGTTATTTCCTAGTAGCACTTCTCCTCCTATTATAAATTTTTCAGCTAAGTGTATTACTTCTGAGCTTGTGACACAAAAGTTAGTGACTGTGGAAATGATTATAATGTCATGAAAGATTGTGATTTTAGAGGGAAAATAACCAGCAAAGACAGAACCTAAGTCACAGACTTCCAGTGTTGCTGCAGATCTGATTAGAAGAAATCAAAAAGGGTACTGGCCCCATAAAGTAAACTGACCCCATAAATGTGAACTGGTTTAAGCCCTCTTTTCATGTATTTCTCTAAAATTACAGGTTGGACATCTGTGGGGAATGAAAAAAATGGGAGGCTCAAACTATTCCAGTCTTTGAAGTGAGTGAGGGATAATTCAAGGAAATGGGTCTATAGCCAGATGAATTTCTGAAAACCAAATCCTGTCAAATTAAAATATATCTTTTATAACTTTGAATCTGATAACTAAAGATGGAATAAGTCATTTTTAAATGGTTGTGATATTTCTAAGTAAAGAGAAAAAAGATGTTGGTTGATATTTAAGAGAATGGCTCAGGTTTTAAGCAATTCTCATGTTCATACTCAGTATCTTTTCAGTCATGGGGCTTCCCAGGGGCTTTCCACATTCATAATGAATGGTGATATGTCTTCTCCTTCTGGTAATGATGGGATGAGGCCTTTTTGGATGACTCCCCTGCAGAAAACCACTTTGAACCTTGGCATAATGTCCAAAGCTGGACACACTAGAGAGTGAACAAGAGATGCTTCAGGGGGAAGAACATACTTAAGGGAGGGTAGAAGGGGAGCTGTATAAATTAAATTCCAAATTCACATGACCTTAGGCTAAGGACAGTTGACACAGCTTACTCAAGGCAGCAGGGGTGCTTGTGGAGAAAAGTGTCTTTCTGGCCAGGAGGACTAAGACACATTGAGAGGAATTACCAGAAGGAAAGGTCTAGAGGAGTATATAGGGAGTGCTCAAATTCTGTCTACCCATATCTATAACTGCCTCTTAAGCTATGCATGCATGACATGGACTCAAAGCAACTAAGCTGAAGACAGAAGAAATTAACAGAGACTGCAGCTGCCACCCAAGAAACAGGTTGGAGTTGAGCTTCCTAAGATAATTTCCAGGCTTTCCAGGTGGTGCTAGTGGTAAAGAACCTGCCTGCCAATGCAGGAGACCTCAGAGACGCGGGTTCAATCCCTGGGTCAGGAAGATCCTCTGAAGGAGGGTATAGCAATCCACCCCAGTATTCTCGCCTAGAGAGTTCCATAGACAGAGGAGCCTGGTGGGCTACAGTCCATCAGGTCACAAAGAGTAGGATACAACTGAAGCAGCTTAGCCCAGGACACAAGATAATTGCCACCCAAAACAAAAGAAATGACACCTGATGGAGGAAAATAACAGCATCCAGAATCTCCACTAGTTAATATTCACCGTGTTTCAGATACAGTCCAAAATTATCCAACATATAAAGAGTCAAGAAAATAGGACATGTTCTCAGGCAAAAAGATCAGTTGCGTTTGACTCCAGAATGATCCAGATATTGGGACTAAATAACAAGGATTTGAACATAGTTATTATAACCTAAATGATGCACAGGATGAATGAAAAGATAAGAAACTTCCTTAGAGAAAGAGAACCAATAACAAAATAACCAAATAGAAAAAAGCACCAAATGAAAATCTAGAACTGAGAAATACAATGTCTGAAATTAAATTACTGGACAGACTTCAGAGTTGAATGGAGATATAAATGAGCAGGTAGGCTTGAAGACAACAGTAAAAAGTATCCAGTGTGAAGAATAGAGACCTCTTAGATAATATCAAGTAGTCCTATATATTTGTAAATGGAATCTTAGGGGAAAGAGTGAAAATATTTGAAGAATTAATAACTAATTAATTTGATGAAACATGGTAAAGACACATGATCAGTGAAAACCAAGTAGAATAACTGTAAAGGAGCCCTCACCAAGGTTCATTATAGTCAAACTGTAGAAGCCCCAAGATAAAAAGCAAATCTTTAAAGCAGCAAGAGAAAAATGACATATATTAAGTATATAGGAAAAGTGATCTGGTTACTGGTTGGTTTCTCAGCAGAAACTATGGAGGCTAATAGAAGGCAAAGCAACATCTCTAAAGAAGAGAATAAAAATTGTCAAACCAAAATTCATTAGCCAGCTATCATACATTGCAAAATAAAGAGTAAATAATGAAATTTTCACATAAAGCAAAACTAAAATAAATTGTCACCAGTAGACCTGAACTTTAAGATATACTATAAGAAGCTCTCCAGGATGAAAGGAAATGATGTAAGATAGAAACTTCTGGAAAAGATAGAAATCCCCAGAAAAGAATGAAAAGCACTACAGATGGTAAATATCTGAGTAAACACAAAAGACTTTTAAAGTGTTTGCCTTTTTCCTCACTTTATTTATGTCATATAACAGTTTACAAATTGTGACACTGGTGGAGTTTATAATGTATGTAAATGTACCAAAAAAATCTTACATAAAGGAAAATGGGATAGATATAGACCTATATGGATAAAACACTTCTGCAGTTTATTGCAAGTGGTAAAATATTAACTGCAGGTAGACAGTAAATAGTTGAGGATGTATATTAGAATCCCCAGGGTGGCCACAAAAATACTGATACAAACAAATAAAGCTAAAAAGCCAATAGATCCAAGATACATAGGTTAGGAAAATATGAGAACTCTAGGCGTTCTTGATGACGTCCTCTAGTCACTTCTGGAATTAGATGTTAATATTATTATTATTAATGATAATGAGTGAAGTCTGACTCAAGGAACCACCAGAGGATGGCATTCTCCTTCTGTCATCTTTTAACATTTTACACTACAGATGCCACAAGCAGAAGCAACAAAAGCGAAAATAAACAAGTGGGACTACATAACGTTAAAAAGCTTCTGCACAGCAAAGGAAGCCCTCAACAACATGAAAAGGCAACCTACAGAGCAATAAAAAATGTTTGTAAATCGAATCTGATAAGGGACTATTACCCAAAATATATAGAGAACTCATACAATTCAATAGAGAAAAACGGTTCTGTTAAAAACTGGGCAGAGGATCTGAATAGATCCTCTGTTTCTCCAAAACAGACCTGCAGATGGATAAATACCTTAAAGGTCCTGAACATCACTAATCATCAGGGATATGGAAGTCAAAACCGCAATGAAATATCACCCTACCCCTATCAGAAGGCCTATTACCAAAAAGGAAAAAAGTAGCAAATGTTGGTGACAGTGTAGAATAAGGGGAGCTCTTGCACACTGGTGAAGCCATTATGAGAAACAGTGTGAAAGTCCCTCAAAACATTACAGATAGAACCCCCATATGATCCAGTAATTTCATGTATGATACATGCATCCCCATGTTCATTTATCACTGCATTATTTACAGTAGCCAAGACATGGAAAACCCTAAGTGACCATGGATGGATGAAAAGATAAAGAAATGTGGTATCTATAGAGAGATACAGATATATACACACAATTGTGTGTGTGTGTGTTTGTATACATACATATACATAAAATTACAAACACAAGAGAAGTATTATTCAGCCATAAAAGGGGGAAGTGCTGCCATTTGTGACAGTATAGATGGCTCTTGAGGGAATTTTGCTAAATGAAATAAGTCAGAGAAAGGCAAGGTCTCACATGTGGAATCTTAAAAAATAAGTAAAAAGAAAAGAAAAAACTGAATTTACAGAGAACGGATTGGTGGTTGCCAGAGGCAGGAAATGTGTGAAACTGATGAAGGTGGTCAAAAAGTACAAACTTCCAGTGATCAAATAAGTAAATCCTATAGGTGTGATTTACAGCATGGTGACTATAGTTAGCAAGACTGTATTTGATAGTTGCTAAGAGGGATCTTGAAAGTTTTCATCACAAGAGAAAATTTTTAACTACATGTGGTAATGGATGTTAACTAGATTTATTATGATCATTTGCAGTACATGCATGTTGTATGCATGCGTATACTTTATGCATGCCCAAAGTCTTTATGTTGTATACATAAAATGAAAAGAATGCTATATGTCAAGTCTTAATTTTCAAAATGTTACAGTATAAAGCATTGTATGGTATACTGGGGACTTTTACATACATATAGGAAAGACAAGACCCCCCACACACATGCCACTTTCAGAAAGAAGAAAACTAACTATGCAGAGAGTAGTAAATTGATGATTCCCTAAGAAATGTTTGGTAAAAGAATCTTGCCCCAAACCCAGTCTGTGGATGTCAGCTGCCTATCTAGACTAGACTAAAAGAATCTCTCCCATTGTGGCTACTAAGGAAGGCCTAGTTTCAAGGAGAGAATAGATAGATTGTAGGTAGAATGACTCAGAAACAGAGTACATAACCTATGGGTCATGTGTTTTTTTGTGGAAGAGTGCTATAGACCCCTGATGCTAGCTGATAATGCTGAATTTTTATTTTCGCAGGGCAAAATTCACAACATTTAGTAAGGAAAGAGAAAGTAATCTGTTAACAGGGCCTCTTTCATGAAGAAGGTACAGTTATCTCTATCAAGAGCCTAATCCTGAAAAACCTCTTCTGCCCTCATATTCAAGACTATGAAATACCCATCTTTTTGGGATTAACTTTGAGCAATCATAGAGAATTTTACCATAAATGGTCTTGCATTGATGGCAAAGAGTGAATTTATTTCTTTGTTATTTTGAGCTCAAGTACATAAAGAATTTGGGGATGTTCTCTATAGCAATTTGGCCCTTAATATGCTGAGTACTAAAATTTTTTTAAAGTAATCTTTAAAAATAGATATCATATCTAACCTGACCATTCTGTTTTTATGACCCACAGTGATTTGGTTGGGCCCAGGGAGGAAGATGGTTTTAGAGGGAAGGAATTTATTATAAGCTTCAAGAAACTAAACTTCATATGTTTTCAGATTTTGTTTCTACTCTTAAGATATACAGGTGACCAAAATAGAAGTAGTTCCCACTGATCAAGACCAGAGAACATATGGGAACAATATGGGCTTGGAATTTTTAGTCCACTATCTACAGAAGATGTTTATATTAGATAGTCTAATGGAACATTTGACTTGCTGACTAGGGTGCTTTCAATGCTCAGGTCCTAGGATTTATTGAAGAGCTCCCAAAGAAAATAGGGTGATGATGATTTGGTCCTGGTGTATGCTGGGCATTCTAAGATGCTAGGAAGGATCTTATTTAATCCTCAAATCAGCTTAGTGAAGCAGTTGGTATTATGCCCATTATACAGAGGAGGAAATTGAGCTTCTCCAAGTTGGACAGCTAGTAAGCAGTAGAACCAAGATGTGGATGCTGATCTAACTCTAAAGCCCATCATCCTCCCACTCCTCTAAACCAATTTGTTCTTCTTCTCTTTTATAATACATACTCCTTATGGGCTACCTGACACCAAAATTGATTGAGAACCTCAGCATTGCATTATAACCACCTCAGTGATGTTATAATAGAGGATCAAGGGCATTTCAGAATTTTATTTCAAAGAAACATCATTTGATGCCCTGCTTGTCAAAGTTATAAACACCAGATTTGTTCAATGCTGTCATCTTAATGCAGATTGCCCTCCAAGAGAGGGCAGTCTATACTTCTGGATGGTCAGGTCCTTGAATTTCTTAATCCCCATGTTATCTAGCAAAGTGATGTAGTCAGGAAGCATCTCAAATATTGGAATAAAAATGAACTAGGCATAAAAGGTTGATAGGCGGCTGAGGAGATTAAAGTGCAATTAAATAGGACACATTTTTCAGATTTTCTATCACATCACTTAATGTGGAAAATCTTTGCATCACTATTCTCATCTAGTACAGCAAGAAATCCCTTCTGTTTGTGCAAATGGAAAATGTTTTGTCTGAATTGCAGACAGATGTTGCTTTATGTCAGGGTTCTTTTCTCCATCAAACCCAGAGTTCACTTTTATAAAAAATAACATTTTCTTGATCATCCTATATAGAAATTCATAGATTTGATAACATATAAAATTTTAGAAAAGAATATAATGTCCTATGTATAATGTAAAAGGAAAATGAAAGTCATAACATTTCATCAGTAAAACCCTCAGGTGTGACAACCATAGAAGATACTTTTTCAAAGACACAGTGTATTACCATTGTTGTTGTTCAGTACTCAGTCGTGTCCAGCTCTGTGCAATCAATGGACCGTACCATGCTAGACTTCCCTGTCCTTCACCATCTCCTAGTGCTTGCTCTAAATCACATCCACTGAGTTGGTGATGCCATCCAACCATCTTGTCCCCTGTCATCCCCTTCTCCTCCTGCCTTCAGTCTTTCCCAGCATCAGGGTCTTTTCTAATGAGTTGGCTCTTCCCATCTCATCAGTCCTTCCAACGAATATTCAGGATTAATTTCCTTTAGGATTGACTGGTTTAATCTCCTTGCAGTCCAAGAGACTCTCAAGAGGCTTCTCCGACACCACAGTTCTAACGCATTAATTCTTCAGTACTCAGCTTCTTTATGGTCCAACTCTCACATCCATACATGACCACTGGGAAAACCATAGCTTTACTATGGATATTGATATTACTAATACTGATGGTGTGTATCTCCATGAACGCAACAACTGCCATGCAGCCTGATACGGTGTGTACACTGCTGACTCAAAAACTACTTGTTGCATTGCTCTCTGTGGTGTGATTTTTTTTTCTTCCCCTACCCCACCTTCCCAATGATGACAACCTCTTGGTAAAGTTCCAAAGAAACCAAAATACAATCTCCTTCTTTGATTTTTACAGTAATGCATTCCTGGAAAACTCAGACTCCATTAAAACTATATAAAAACATGTTATGATTATGTCTAAAAGAGTTGGTTTTAGGCTCCAGGATGCCTGTTAGGACAATTCTTTGTTGTATAAGACTGCCTAATCTAGCCTCCCTGGGCCCCACTCAATAAATGCCAACCATATTACCTCAATCATTAGGACTAGCAAAAATGCCCCCAGAAACTGCCAAAACATTTGTGGGGAGGTCCCTCTCCTTGAAAACCACTGCTTTGTGCAGACCTGAAAAGGTTCCTGAAAAACAGTGTGTAAATTTAACTTCCAAACCTGGATCTGAATTTTCACATATTAAGCTTTCATAGAATAAGGTACATTTTTAAAAAGACAAATTGATTACTGTAGCATAAGCAAAAGTGTCCCAGATTCACCATAAGTAATGTTCTTGGTTCACCCTAGGTGGTGAGATAAGACATTCCTCAATGATGTCTGCTAAGGGAGAACACAGAGTTAACTTATGTGAGTACAGAAGCTGGTAAACAAAGAACAGGTGGACCACAAGTATGATAAAGACACATGGCACAGGCACAGGCATCTGTATATTCAGCTGACTCAAGGATAGGCAAAGGCCCTTGGCTGTCTCACGGGTCCATGGGTTCACCTCAGGAAAAAGGTGAGCCCAGGGAGAGATGGATGTCAACAGTTGCTAGGAAACAAACAGTCTGTGAAGGAAACAAAGAATGTGAGTCAGGGTAGAGTGTGGAGTGTGAATGTATAAATGTAAACATAGGGTTAGGGGTTGCTGTGAGGTCATAGGCAGCCCAGGTTAAGGCAACCAAGGCTCTGAGAACTACCTGGTAAATATTGCTTCTTGAGTTACATTCTCCTGCATCTGGGTCTTGAACTGGAGGGAACTACTGATGGATGGCACAGAAGGATGTTTGAATCCCCATCCTTGGAATGGTAGCAGTACATGGTTTGTGAACTCCCTTTCCTTGCTGTTCCTGAGACACCTTCTGCTACCTCTACATTTCAGGAAGGTGAACCCGTTTAAGTTGTGTGAGGCAGACATCTGTTCACCATATTGCATGGGCCAGAGGAGTGTCTGGTTTTTTTGGTCCCTTCGGGAGAGGGAATGATGGGCGTGACCTGACACAGAAATTCTGGCAAGCTAATAAAGACCACCATCCAAGCTCCCTCAGGCTAACCAGGCATGGCCCGATCTTACTGTAGTGTGCATGCCTGCCTTAGATTTCCCCTCTTTAAGAAGGCTCTGAAAATCAGGCCCAGACAGACTCCAATGCCTATTCATCTGAAGTTCACTAGGCAATGTGCCTGGTGTCATTTGAGCGAGCTGTTTAGCAGCCAGTTCTTTTTGTTTTAATGACATGATTGCCCAGGCTTTCAAATCCCATTATGAAAGTTTTCATCCTTTACTCAAGGCTTTTTTTTTTTAATCTGCCATTTTAGTATGATGGAAAGAGATGTTGAAGAGAAATATTTGCAGAATTGCTCTTTGGAGCCAGATGATGCAGTGAAGCATGATTGCTGAACTCATTTAGGGGTTTTGTAGTTGGCCCATTCTTCCCTGTCCTAAAACTTTTTTTAAAGCCAAGTGTTTATTATAATCAGTTATGTATTGAATAATGACTAGTACAAACTCATGTTGATTATTATTTTTATTTTCAGCAATCAACTTTTTTTTAAAAATAGGAGTTTAGTGGCTTTATGATGTTGTGTTATTAATAGTTTCTTCTGTGCAATAAAGTGAGTTAGCTACACATTTTACATATATCCCCTCTTCCTTGGATTTCCTTCCCATATAGGTCACTCCAGAGCATTGAGTAGAGTTCTACGCTATACAGTAGGCTCTCATTAGTGATCTGTTTTATATATAGTAGTGTATTTATGCCCGTACCAGTCTCCCAGTGCATTCCACCCCCACCCCTTCCCATCTGTCCTGGAACTCTTAATGATTGACAGTGGCTGACTGTCAGAGAAGCCAACCTGGCATGAAAAGAAAGAGGGTAGGTCTATTCCAGGGCAGCTTCGAGCTTGATTAGAAGAACTCTAGGGATCTGCCTTGGGGCCAGCCTCACCTTGGGTCATGGAAACAAGGAGACCCCTAGCTGTGTCCTGCTATGCATTCAGAACCCTGCACGGAGGCAGTCCATCTGTTACTAGAAACAGTTACCAGCCAACAGCAGTGTTATGCCTGCTGCTTCACCATGGTAACTCATAACTTAAGGACTGTAATACAATCCACTTCACATCAAGGGGAATATACTGTATATCATACATACCCTAATCAAAACACAGGCTTCAAAATTAGTTTTAAGAAAAACAGTTATATCTTAAGAACTTTCTCTGAGGTATCTTCAGGCATCAGACAGTTCTTCTCACATATTAGCTTTACTTAGAGAAAGCTATTGGTGATGTTAAAGCATGGTACCCACATCTTCTCAAGTGTTCATATACATTTTGGTTTGCTGAAAGAAGTAGATGCTGGATTCCTGGGACAGTCACCCTCATAAGAGCCAGAAGGTTATTTTTCTTCACAACTATGACTGAGCATCTGGCCTGGCATCTGGCTATGTAGTAGGAATGAATAAATCTGGAAGGCAAACAGTGGCTGAGTGAACAAGCCATTCTTCCCTCCTTCTACCTCCTTCTCTCCCTGTCTCCCCCATCTCACTCCACCCCACTCCCATTTCTCCAAAGAGCTGGGTCAGAGTCAGTATAGAATCAAGTCATGAAATAGATACAGTTAGTGTTGGTGGTGGTTTACTCGCTAAGTCATGTCCAGCCCTTGTGACCCCACAAACTATAGCCCACTAGGGTCCTCTGTCCAGGAGACTTTCCAGTCAAGAATACTGGAATGGATTGCCATTTCCTTCTCCAGGGGATCCTCTTGAAACCTAGATCTCCTGCACTGCAGGTGGATTCTTTGCTGACTGAGGTCCCAGGAAAGACCCATGGTCAGTGTTAAATGACTTAAAGAAGCAGTGTCTGTATTGGTTATGAGTTTGGAATGGGAGTCAGGAACTACTTGTTATTTGGGTGACCATGAACAAATTATTTAATGTCTCTTAGCTTATTTATGCATCTACAAAGTGGAGATAATAGTCTTACCTTATTTATTTGTTATAAAGATGAGAGATAATTCATGTAAAGTGCTTGGCACTATGCATGGGACTTCAGTATTCAATAAATGTTAGCTACTTTTATTATTCTTCCATAGGCTGCTCATAACCATTTTGTGGGTATCAGCCAAGCTAGGTGACCGCAGCTAGGCTTGTGCCTCTCCAAGGAAAATTTCTATTTCATCTATCTCTGGAGCACCTGGAATGATTATTTGCACTGATTTGACCATTGATTAGCTTGGTTGCTATGGTTACATTACTTAACCTTTGGGGATTTAGCTTCTTTGTTGTCAGCAGAGATGGCTGCTGTATAATCAGAAATAATCAGAAATGATCACATGTAAAAATGATTGGGAAGTGTCCTAAAGAATAAGTATGAGGTTTGGGTTTATGCTATTATTTAGATGCCTGACATTTTAGGATTCAGTAACAGTGGGAAGGGATATAAAAGTCTGGAGGTTCTTTGGAACGTACATTAAAGGCATCTATCCCAACTTTACTGACTCATGCATCAATTGGATTTGTGATTCATAGCAATTAGGACAACTGCTCTAGCTGTGTGTAGATCAGTAAACATGTCCTTTTGAGAGAGCTAAGTATGTCACATGACTTCAGTTTTTATTTCAGTGATGCTGCATGATGTTAAAAAGAAAATTGTTTTAGCTTTAGACAGGTTGAAAACAAAAAAAATTCAAGCTATATTTTTCAACAGCATAGTTTTTTCACTCAGACATAGTAAAAAATCACAGAAGTGGAAATAATATGGCAAATAAAGTAGTGCATCCAATCATCTTCACAGTTGTGTGAATGTCACTTGAGCATAACATGCTAAGCTCTTTGCATGTATTATTGTACTTAATTCCAGGGTGTAGATACCATTATCTCTATTTGTATAGGAAGAAGAAGTTAAGGCTTATAGAGATTAAGTAGCTTGACCAAATTACAAGCTGTGAATCACAGAGGGTTGCCCTTTTTTAAAATGCCTGCTTTCCTAGTTTTGTTTCTTCAATGATGGTTGAGGTCATCCCCTCTTGGTGACAGATCATGAAGCAGAATAACATTTAGAGCAATAGATGACTCAGGGTGCTACGAATATCCTCTTGAACTGGCAAAAAGTCAAGAATGATCTTATGCCATTGACACTTCATCTATGGAATCCCATACACTTGCCTCCATAGCTTCAGTTTCAGATGGGTCTGCAGCAGGAGAGATTCCACCCCTCTTACATACCATCAGCACCTTAATCCCTGCAATGATCAGTTGGGTGGTCTTTTGTCAAATAGCTTCTCTTTCCTTCATCATCATCATGGAGCATGTCTTATGAGTAAAGCCCATCCATTCTGGGCACCTGGGATCAGAAAAATGAAGAAGATTGCCCCTATCCACCCCCCAGAGCAACTGCTTTAGTGACATTGACATAAATGACTGACTAGGTAGGTAGGTAGAGAGATGCAAAGATATCTGAGACAGTGGCAGATAAAAGAATAAAGGCCAGAATAACATGCTGTTTGAGCAGGGATGGAAAGGTGACTGCTTCCAGTTTTAAGGCTGGGATCTGCAAATTTCTTTTAGACTGATCTGGGCTTTGAAAGAAGAATGAGGGCTGACTCTGGGAGAAGGATCATGCTACCAGACAGAGAAGGTTGTCTTAACTATCAAGTCCAGAGATGGCCATCATGTCCCTTTTCTCCACTGAGCCCAGGTACAGTCTGAGTTCTTTCCTTATATACTAGCCCAAGAGATCACCTCCAATTCAACAGAACAGATTGATTTATGGGATGAATCCTCTTGGCTGTTCCTGACTTAGCCCTTTAGTGAATTCAAAGACAGGACTGTTAAATTAAGTAATAGGGGAATAGTTGCACCCCAATATCCCCAAGTAAATGGCCATTTTGAGTTCAGATAAGGACTTCTGACAAAAAATAAAGCACACAATACATATAAATGCCTACTTAGACATATGTCCTTAGAACCTCTTATCTCCTACCTTTCTCTAGTCTATAATTTCTCTTGATGCTTTATTTAACAGACATTTCTTGTGCATCTATTTTGTGCAGGGCACTTTGCTAGTTACCAAATATAGATGTGTAAGATATAGCTTCTGTTTTCAAAGAGCCATCAACTAATGGGATTAACAAGGCCAATGTTCAGAAAACTCTAAACAGGTCCATATGATTAAAATATCATCTGCACAAGCATTTTCAAGTTCTTCACTATCCCAACTACCACAAAGTGACCTGGTATGTGAAAATTCTGTCTCTAAAATGTAGAGTCTGGCCTCAAGAGAAAGAGACCCATGCAATAAGAAAATGACTTTTTCTCAGGATTTCTCAGAGAAAAATGTGATTTCATGTTCAAATGTGAATTTTGAGATATATCCATAATTTCTCTTTGGATTGGGCAACATTATAGGCTATAAATCCCAGTTGATTATCTTACCTGAATAATGAGCTTGTAAAAAAAATAAATAAAGTAGGGAGAAAAATTGACAAGACAAAATCCCTTTCATATATTCAGCCAAATGGAATAAATTACTTTTATATCTGACCCTGAACATGTGGAAGAAGAATAGAGAGCCTGTATTTTCAACTAATTTAAATAAAAGATGAAATTGAAACAGAAAGCCAATAACCAAATTAATCATCCTGTTACAGAGAAAATATACCTTGCTTCATTGTTGTAACAGGAAACATCAGTGAAGTAGAAAATTGACCAGTCTTCTTATATCGGGAAAAAAATTGATGCTTGGTTGCCAGGGAAGCTCTGTTTGTGTTAGCCTTGACTACATCCTCTGTAACAGATTAGAGTCTTTGAGGTTTCATTAGCACATCACTAATAAAAGTTTTAAAATGACATTAATGACATGGCATTAAATGATGTGAAATATTGCAGTATTGTTAATGCTGTGAGAATGAGTGGTAAGGGATCCATTTTACTATAACATATTTGTCTGCAATTTTTTTGCAAAATACTTTATATTTTTATTATTATTATGTTTTTTTATCTTGCTTCACATTTTACCATTTAGATCCTTAATGATCTCTAACCCATTTTTTGTAAATGTTGTTATATAGGGGTATTTTCATTATTCTGAACAAAGCATTTAGATAAACAAATGTGAAGCTGTGTGACCAAACTGCATATGGATCATTTTGTCCAGTACAAATGTGATGATAGAACACAAATAAAATCTGCATTTCTGTCCATATTAAAAATTTACAGATCTCCTATCTCTCACATAGAGAATTCATGGCACTTTGGGCAGGTATATGCCTTTTTTTAAAATTTATTTAAATATAGTTGATTTACAATATTGGGTTAGTTTCAGGTATACAGCAAATTGATTCAGTTATACATACATACATATATACTGTTTAAGATTCTTTTCCATTATTGGTTGTTACAAGATATTGAGTGTAATTCTCTGTGCTATACAGTAGGTCCTTGTTGATTATCTACTTTTTATTTAGTGGATTTCTATAATATTTAAAGTGAACGTATTTTGTTTTGAAAATTTTTGACAAAGAATGTGAAATAGCAAAGGACAACGTCCAAAAACAAATATCAAATTGGAAAGTAAAGGATATAAGGAAGGAGGGAAATACTTATCTTTTGTATCCAAAGCAAGCCTTCCCAGATAAGTCACCCAACTGGTCCAGTCACAGATCAAGAAACTTAATCCTAGCTTTATCAGATTGAATTACAATTATGACTAACACACAAAACACATGTTTTTAAATTTCTTCGTTAACTATCTTCCTTTCCATACACAGTGTGCTATCAGCGTGTTCTCTCATTGTGATTTTTAAGATTTCTTAGAGTGGTGTAAATTAAATGCAATAGCAAACACACCTAGGGCTTCCCAGGTTGCACTAGTGGTAAAGAACCTGCCTGCCAATGCAGCAGATGTAAGAGTTCAGCCCCTGGATTGGAAAGATCCCCTGGAGAAGGGCATGGCAACCCACGCCAGCATTCTTGCCTGGAGAATCCCATGGGCAGAGAAGCCTGGCAGGCTACAGTCCATAGGATCGCAAAGAGTCGGACACGACTGCAGCGTGTCTGAAGCAACTGACTGAAGTGACTTATCACGCACCTAAGCACAAAGAAAGCAAAGAAAATCACAACATGGAGGAAGGGAGCAGTCGACAGTAAGGGCATGCATGAGGGTAAACACTCTGAGCACATGCGCTCCTTTCTGTTAAAATGGAATGCGCCTCCACAGCATTCCAGTACCCTCTTTCCCAACCTATAATTAATGTGTGTCTCCTTTGTGGCATGAAACTAAAAATGTTCTCAGAGTTGAGCTACAGGCATTTCAGAGCATGGCACAGGGCTGGGAGGAGAACAACGGGAATAGATGACCACACACCATCATTTCCTCTTCTGTTCTCACCAAAATGTCATCAGCAGAGCCACTGCCCAACAGGTAGATATGGAGATGCATTTTAGATAGAAAAAGGCACCATATGTGTATACATGTATGGTAGATGTTGAGTCCCATGTGTTACTGTCTTTTCTCCTAATTAGTTTCAGTCCTTAAATGTTTTATTATAATTAATGTGTTCATTTTCTGTACTTATGCCCAGGAGCGTGTTGCAGTGAACATTATTTTAAAAATTCAAGAATTTCATTAAACAAATAATGAGTTTGTGTTGATAAAATAGATTCATTCAAATGATTAAAAACACCTACTACCAACTCTGAATAAAACAATTCTTTAAGGGGAAAAAAAAACCACACTTCCAAAACTCTAGCCCCAGATTGCCTCTCGATTATTCTAAAAATATAAGGTTGGCATCTAGCCCAGAAGGTTGGCAAGTGGAACTTTGATGCACCAAGATGGGATACCAGAGCCGAGGGCCCCCTGTTAAATAGGGCCTGGCTGCAATTGCCCAGGGTCTAAATTGGGGATCCATTAACAGAGACCCACAGAAGACTTCAGCTGTCACAATTTGTGTATAGAGAGAGAACTTCTTTTTAGTCAGGATAGTGACTTCGTACCTGAGGCTTTCAACAGGTTGGAATTTTAGGTAGAGTTCATGTTGAAGGGAGCAATTTAAAAAAAACTGGATGTGATTGGTGGTGGGTAGAATGTGTGTGTGAGAGTAATACAGACAGACGTAACTATAGTTACTGGTCACTTTCTTTCTAAATGTTTGAGGAATCGATTTCTCATAGATCTCTGGGTCATATGTAGAATGTTGAAAGGTACATGTCTTTTATCTACCTATAACCAAGAGAGCCTGACTTGTACTAGCTGGCCAAGCATGGATGACTATAATACCATTGGACACTTTGTCTTCATTGCTAAGTATGGTTCCTGTACATGTTGCCTGTACCCTTAATCTGGCAGTAAGACTCCATTATGATCCGGGCCCCTCCTGAGCCTGTCGTTTTTGTTTCTTTGTTTCTTTGTTTCTTTTGCCTGCCCCAAATACTCTTTTCATGACAGCTGATTTGTCAGCCACAAAAAATATTAGATTATGTATGGTAAAGTTTGCAGAGGTATGAGTGCAAGTGCAACGTAAATGTTTATTATTTATATAGGTCAAAACTGGTATATTAGCCTAGAAGTACAAAAAGTATGTTTCATTGCTTGTCTTATAAATTCACAAGTGTACAGTACTGACTAATTTCAGATTTTGCATATTCAAATTCTGATGACTACAGTTTAATTTGCTTAAAGGGAAAAGAAACATCCTTTTCCTCTTCCGTTGACTTGATATACCCTCATTTATCTGGACTGAATTGAAGACAGACTAGTTTAAAAAAATAACCCTCTAGAATCTGTTTTTTTTTTTTTTTCATAATCCCAGTTGCTGCAAAGAGCATCTTTTTGATTTATCATATGATCTCAGGTTTTAAAACTATTTCCTTATCCATAAATTGGGATAAAAATACCCTCTCTCCTTTATTTTCACTAGTAATGTGAGATTTCCCTTTATTGGCACTGAAAAGAAAATTTTAAATATAGTGTTACATAAATGTAAAGAGTTATCACTCATTGTTAATCATTTTTAATATCTTCAATGTGTTTAGGAGTTTTACTAAATGTTATCATGTTGTATTTTTTTAATGATTTTGTTTCAGTAAAAAAAAAAGCACTGGATTTAAATGTAATTGAGCCCATTAAAATTTGGTTTTTGCTTGCTTAGTTAGATTTATCTGAATTACTTACTCTCTGTGCCTGTTCTCTCTTTTTCTTTATGTCCTTTTTACTTAATGAATGAAAGGATGGAGATGTTAAATAGAGGCCATAGTTCAGTTGTCTGCTTTGAGGGCTGGAGGCTCTGTCAGGAGGAAACAAATCTCCCAGATCTCAAATCCTGTGCCTCAGTTTTGCATGTCAACAGTTGGGGAAATGTACAGCCCTATTCTCTAAGGACCAAAAATTGATTGCCTGAACTTCTGGCCTCTCCACACCTGGAGGAGACCACACACAGGAGGTGAGATGGGGGTATCATCAGGTCTGGCTGCCTTGTCTTAGTCAGTGGGGCTTGTTTCTATGTTGTCAAGTGCAGGAGTCATAAAATAACTTTTGACTGAACACTTGAAGAGCAATTGGTCTGAACAGAGAAGGAGGTCGGAACACAGAAAGAGGAATTGAAATTTAAACTCTGCAGAGCCGTTTCTAAGAACACCTCCTTTCTGATGATGCCTCTCTTCATAGAGCTTCTTGGAGTTCGTAGAGTCACCTTGAAAGGGGCAAGGGATAAATGAGTGACCACTGTTACAAAACCAGCTGAGAATCTGAGATGTCAAAGTGAGGTGGCTTTGTAAAAGATCCTTGTTTTTTTTAGGTTGTAAGTCATCTACAGGAGGAAGGAAAAGTTACAATATAAAGCCGGAAACTTGACTGCCCTTTTTGGCATGTGAAGGGAATGGCAGAATCTCTCTCAGAAGAGGGAGATTTTTTTTTCAATAATTTTATTTACGTTTTTATTTTTGGTTGCACTGGGTTTTTGTTGATACACACGGGCTTCTTCTAGTTGCAGTGAATGGGGGCTACTCTTTAGTTGTGGTGTGCAGGCCTCTCATTGCTGTGGCTTCTCTTGCTGCTGAGTACAGGCTCTAGGACACAGGGGCTTCAGTAGTTGTGGCTCCCAGGCTCTGGAGCACAGGCTCAAGAGTTGTGATGCATAGGCCTAGTTGCTTCACAGCATATGGGATCTTCCTGGATCAGGGATGGAACCCATGTCTCCTGCATTGGTAAGTAGATCCTCTGAGTCACCAGGGAAGCCCTGAGACAGCGTTTTTATTCTGGAAAATACCTTGCTAGGATTTCTTGAGTATGATATGGGAATTCCTGCCCCCTTTCTCAAGGGCTTCCCTATGGCTCAGTCTGTAAAGAATCTGCCTGAAATACAGGAAACCTGGGTTCAATCCCTGGGTCAGAAAGATCCTCTGGAGAAGGAAATGGCAACCTACTCCAGTATTTTTTCCTGGGAAGAAATTTAAAAGGAGCTAAATCATCACGCCTTATATAGAGTGGGAAAGTCAGGGAGATGAGGAGAAAATCTAGGAAAGTAATAGGAGACAGAGATCTGAAGGTGCTGGAAGGACCCCTGGCCTTTTGCTGCCTCTGTTCTTCCATTATTCACAACAGCCTTAGGGGCAGTAGAGAGAATTCAGGGACAGATTTGGGGAAAGAAAATATGCCCTTTCCATGTCACCCCTCCTGTTTTCATAGGAAAATACAAAAAGTGCTATGGGGACAAAAGAACCAACCAACCAGCCCTCACTTGGGGAGTCTGGACCTCACTGACAAGGGTAAGGATGAGTGGGTGCTTACCACTTGGTCAGGAACTGCAGGCAGAACATTTCTTAGAGGACACAGGGTATGCGAAGACTTGGTGGTCTGAAAGGACCTGGGCAGCTTAGAGAAAAATTCTTTAAATTATGATGGCTCTTCTCAGACATGCTAAGACATTGTTTCTTCACCGTCAAAAACTGGGGAACTCAAATAATTTAGTCAGGAAAGACCTGATCAGATATGTGTCTTCTAAAGAGAGCTCTGGTGCATGCCTTCCAACCATTTGTTTATTCAACAAATATTACAAATATTCATTTTGCTCCAATGTGCCAGAATCATACTAGGCACTGGGAATACAGTGATGAAATGAATTAGCCCTTGCTATTATGGCACTCACAGCTTGGTTAGGAGATAGATCTTTTAAAATTAGTCACAGAAATTAAAGTTTAATTACAAGTAGTGGAAAATGCTATGGAAGAGGGTCAAGAAATGCTTTGAGAATTATAAGGGAAAACTAATTTTGTTTAGAGGTTGAGTGAGAGTTGGGTTAAGTGTGAGGCCACCCAGCTGAAACTTGACAGATATGCAACCATTGTTCAAGCTAAGAGAGAGATAATAGCTGTGTTTGGGGAGCTGGAGGCTTAAAAATCAAGAAGCTATTCTAATGGTTCAGGCAGGTTCCTGATTCATCATCTACAAAAACTCAAAGGTTTGTCTATGTTGGTCTCCAAAGCCACCTACAGCTCTGCAGTTCTACAGAATTAAGTATCTGCTATGTGTTTGACATTGTGCTCGATGTTGATTGGAAAGAAAATAAAAAATATGTAGATATGAATCCCCAACAGGGTGAACATCCAATAAATTGTTCTTTTGTAACAGTTTGGTTCAGTTGCAGACAGGGTAGCTCTAGGTTTGTTTTTTGGAGCCTTAACAGAATTCTTAAAGCACTTTTAATTACTTCATGTTGAAATGACAGAGCCATCTACCATTCCCCAGGGCCAAACTTCTGTTTCTTAAGTTCTTTCTCATGGATTGCCTCCCATCATGGATGGATGGATGGATGGATGGATAGATTGATAGATATTTGAAATTTAGAATGTCATTAGCCAATTCTCAACACCTGTAGGACTCTACTGCTCATCTTTACAGTGGAGATAAAGATATTATTGACCATCTGAAGAACTGCCACATCATTGGAGACTACCATTAAGTTAGTTACAGAGGCACTTCCCTGTACATAAAAGGCTTTCAAAAGTATTTGGATAAATGAATGAATGTATAAATGAACTCTGCCTCAAAATATTTGACTGAGAAACAGAATCAAAAGTCTTCCATAGACTCCCCAGGGTTTCAGTCACATTCGTGTGATTATGGTACTATTCTTAAGTGCTGCATGTGATGGACAAAAGGTAGGATGTGTTCCCACTCTTTCCTTGCCTACTCTAAAGCAGTCTTGGTCTGCCCACTCTTTTTCTGCTGCTGCTGCTGCTAAGTTGCCTCAGTCATGTCCAGCTCTGTGTGACCCCATAGACGGCAGCCCACCAGGCTCCCCCGTCCCTGGGATTCTCCAGGCAAGAACACTGGAGTGGGTTGCCATTTCCTTCCCCAATGCATGAAAGTGAAAAGTGAAAGTGAAGCCGCTCAGTCATATCCAACTCTTAGTGACCCCATGGACTGCAGCCTAGCAGGCTGTTCTATACATCTGCGTTTCTTTTGCTGTCTCGCATGCAGGGTTCTCGTTACCATCTTTCTAAATTCCATATATATGCATTAGTATACTGTATTGTTGTTTTTCCTTCTGGCTTACTTCACTCTGGATAATAGGCTCCAGTTTTGTCCACTTGAGTAGAACTGATTCAAATGAATTATTTTAAATGCTGAGTAATATTCCATTGTGTATATATACCACAGCTTTCTTATCCATTTGTCTGTTGATGGACATCTAGGTTGCTTCCATGTCCTGGCTATTGTAAACAATGCGGCGATGAACATTGGAGTACACGTGGCTCTTTCAATTCTGGTTTCCTCGGTGTGTATGCCCAGCAGTGGGATTGCTGGGTCATATGGCAGGACTATTTGCAGTTTTTTAAGGAATCTCCACACTGTTTTCCATAGTGGCTGTACTACTTTGCATTCCCACCAACAGTGTAAGAGGGTTCCCTTTTCTCTACATCCTCTCCAGCATTTATTGCTTGTAGACTTTTGGATGGCAGCCATTCTGTTTGCTGATTTACTTACTTTTGCATCCCCAAGAAGAGTTCATTTGTCTGCTGTTGTATCTTCTTTTTGGAGAGCGAGGTACCAAGCAGAAGCAGTGGGCAGGGGAAGAGGATGGGAAAAGGAGGAATTTTAAGCAGCATTTCTTTAATGCATGAATCCAAGATGGAGCTGTTGGGAAATTCTGTCTTGGCTGCTGGACTGTTTGAGTAATCAGATCACAGCTTCAGAAAGGGTTCAAGTAGGGGCTGCTCCACTCCTTAAGGTACTGGTTCCTCATGACTGCCCTTCCCTTTAGTAGGGACAGATTCGAATTTTACAAATATAAACACTGGAACTGAGACAGATACAGGACTCAGCTAATGGATACAAGTTATAGAGAGGCATACTTAGACTTAATACATTTCTCTAACAAGTAGAAATAATTCATGAAAGAGTGGGTACCTATCAAAGTGTTGACAGCATTAATGAAAGAGATCTCATCCTGGGTAGATGGTTAGGCTAATTAACATGGAAGGTCCTCTGTTTCACTAAAAGGCCTCCAATGTAGACAAGAAATCCAGATTGAATTGAGAAATACACACCCTTTATGTAAACCCAAGATAGAGTTCTTTCCCTTGCCTTACATCTATAAACCCAGAGTAAATTGATTGCTTTTTCAAGCTAGTTTAACAGTAATTCTGATAGGGAGAATGTACTCTTCAAGGTTCTGTTTTTTCCCACATATCAGAAAGGCTCTTCAAACTTGTTAGCCCACAACTACCAGCAAGCTCAGTGTCAAGGTTCACTTTAAATTTAAAAAAAGACAAAGGTTTGTTTAAGTATAGTGTAAGGGAACTTGGTTATGGAGTAAAGTGTTTGGGAACACCTTTCTTCGTATCCCAGAGAGGCAGGAGGTCTGGCAGTGACTACAAGCTGGGCACCTACCAGTCTCCAATATTTGGGGCATGGCAGCAAAAGGCTAAAATGCAAGATTAGATTGAGGACAATACAGTCTGATGCGAATAGCCAAGGTTAACTAAACTCTTATTGTGCATTGTGCTATAACATGCACTGCCTCACCTAGCTCTCATGGTGACCCTCCCCTTACAGATGAGTGAATAGTGAGGGGAGAGGGAGGGAAAGAAAGAAGCTCATTAAACATTTCTCAGTATATAGCAGTGCAATAATCAAACCTTTGTTTTCAGCTGCTATGCTTAAGGAAAGAGACACTAAAATAATGATACTTTACAATGCAAAGGATAGACCCAGAAGTAAGAAGATCTACCAGAACTGGCTGGAATAAACTTTGGAAGTGTTCTTGTATAAGGTACAGCTTCACCCATTTCAAAGTGTACATGGTTTCCAAATTGGCAAGAGTGGCTATTATGGGATAAAGAATGAGAGGAACTCTTTCTGCTCACCACCAGGACTGGCCTGTCTCAGAGGCTTGATTTGGCCAGGAGGCAGTGGAAAGGTCTGAACTCTCTGTGCCCATCCAGTCTGGAAGAGAGCTGAGTATCTGGCACCCTGGAAACATGGCCCGGTGGGTGTGTCTTGTGTGATGTTCTGAGTGCTTGTTTTTGCTTGGCTCTCCTGACTGGTATGTCATTATACCAGTAGCATGTACGGTAGATCCACTTTCCACTTAAACTATAATCATCATACATTTAAAGCAGAAAATATTCTGAACATTCTAAGAATGCATGTACTCATTTATTGGATGCCATGATTAAAAATAAAATTTTTATTCCTCTCTTCTAAAGCCCTTTAAAACAACTTAGCTAATGGCAGTCTTCAGACAATGTTTCTTAAAGCAGCATCTACATGCCATCTATATTAGAAATTTCTAGGACACTTCTTAAAAAGGACCCTATCCCAAACCTACTGCACTGATCAGGATAAGGTAGGTTAACCTCCAAGTCTCAGTGACTTGACAAAACCAAGGTTTGTTTCTTCCTCACTTAAAATTTGTTGCAGGTTTTACCCACTATTGTTTTCCAAGTAGTGACCCAGGATCCAGGCTGCTGGTGTTTTCTGGTTCTGTTACCTCAACAAAGGGGCATGGAGAATCCATAGCACTCTACCATGCTTTGGCTTGTAACTAGTACAAGGACCCTCCCTCCTGCAAGGTACTGGGAGGTGCCATGAAACACAAGGACATGGAGTGAGCAATAAATATATCTGTTACTTTCCATCCTTTCCCCCTTTTTCCTATACAGAGAACATATTGAATCTCTCCCTGAGAAGTACAACTCAAAAGTTGCTTTGAATAGATGCATGGAGCTCAAAGTTTAGAATTTCTGGGTGGTGGCCAGTAGTCATCACCTGGTACAGATGTGGCTCCTTTTGGGCTAGAGAACTATCAATTAAAAAGGCAAGTTATCTGCCACTCTCCCACATACAATCCCAATGTAGGATGACGAAACAGAGACCAGGTAGCTGCAATCAATACTCCCGTTTGAAGTATTGACTTTAAATACTTTTAAATGCATCAAGGGGAGACACATCACAGTCACTGGTTTGTGGCAATTCTGAGAGGTCCGTGGACAATGGCTGTGGTGGTTACCTACCCAAATGTGGGTGAGGTCCCTCAGTGAGACCTTGGTTGTGTTCGCTAGGAGTAGAGGGGAAGTCCCTTGTCTATTCCTTGTAGCACCCAGTTCCACCCTTTGGGAAGTTCTTAATATCCCCTGATTTTCCTTTGCTCTATCTAAAGTGCATATGTGGCATATGCCCTCCTTAAGGGCTCTCTAATCAAGGGAGTTTGAGAGCTAAGGGTCATTTTAAGTCTCTTGGTTTTTAGACGAATACAACTTTCTCAGAAATTCAGAAGACGTTCAGTGCATTTACTTGCGTGCAGTCCCATGTGCCAGGAACCCCATCCACATATCTTGAGACATGGCTTTCAAAACTGCCTCATTTCTTTGTTGATTCCTTCAAACTGAATGGCCACACATGAAATCTGATTTTTTGCCCTGAGTCATTTGGATCATGTATGTTTCTGGACGTTTGTTATTCACAGCCTTTTTATATCCCATTTCTCACAGTTCATGGTCCAGTTACAGTGGATTTTGCAATCTTTAAAGGCATCACATTTCTGGGCTCTGTTGCCTTTCACTTCTGCCAGTTCTTTCTAGAGCATGTCTCTCTTTTGTCTTTCTTTCTTTCATGGCACTGTGCTGATTGATGCTGTTGGTGGCCAATAAGCACTATTGATGTTCTGTTTTCTAAAACTCTTCCATTGGAGCTGGCAGCTTAGCATGCACATAGTCCCCCTCCCAAGTTATCACAGTGACAGTTCGAACAAAATTTCATTGTCACTGAATTAACAATAACCACTTTTCTATTCTTCATTATCAGCATCTTCAGTGCCTGTCATCTGACTGTTGAGTGAATGCTATATCTTTTAAGGCTTTGCTAAAGCAGCCCTCCACCTTAGACGTCTGGTTCTGCATTTGTCATAAATTAGTTTGTGCTGCAGAAATAAGCCTACTTCCAAGTACCTGTTGCTTAGCATATATAAGTTCATCTTTTATTGGAAGTCTACCATGAGTCTTCTGACTCCTTTCCAAGCAATGGTTCCATCTTTTTTCCATCTTGGAGGTTTATCACTGGAACATATGGTTTCCAGGGTCACCTGACAAAGGGAAATGGGCATTTAGATATTCATGCAGCAGCTGTGAAACACTTTGGCAAAGTAATCATGCATGTCACTTATACTCTTGGCTTTGCCAAACAACCCTAGTTTCTTTCAGTGAACAAACAGGAAGGGTCTCTGACACAACTACTTGATCGAACTCTGAAGGTAGGGTCTGGAATCTAACACAAATCTGGTGTTCAAGAACATTTGTGTAAGGATACGAGGTGATAGTCCTGTGTCATTCATAAGTCTGAGCCTTGAAGGTGCTGCAGTTTACCCGAGGTCACACAAATCTAGCGACAAGGCTGCTTGTGCCTCTTGTTTCAGGTCGCTTCAAACCTGATGTGTAAAAGCCCCATCATAATGTAGGTCATGTTCTTCTTTCAAGACCTTAGACTTGAGAAGCCATGTTTCCTCCTCTTCTTTTACTGGGGCCCTAAGAGTTGAAAGAACTGTGTAGGAAAACAGATTAAAGCAGCATGTTAGCCAATTTGAACAAGAGCCTAAAGGACAGAATCAGTGTAGGGAAAACAGTTTCCCGAGAAAAGAGGAACCCGCTTTGATTATGCATAAATTTGCTACTGGTTTAAACCCATAAACTTAAAACAACTGAAAACTCCTGAATTAATCCTTTCAGTCTTTAGCTGCACTGAACCGTCAGGGTAGAAAGATGTACATGTACCCAGGTATCCACATGGTAATAGCTACGATTTGGGATATCCTTTGCATTTCTGTGGAGCAGACCTCACCTGTGAGCTCATTCTCAAACAATATCTGCTTCCATACATGTGTTATAAATGTTCACACTTGCTGGGAATAAAAATATTACTCTGTCAAGGTGAAAGGGATCAGCTTCAGAGTTGAGGGAATTTGCTTTGAAACTTACAGATCTTATCCTTGGATCACACCACAAAGACAAAAAAAAAAAAAATATGGGATGAAAAAAGGGAAATTCTTCCTTGCTAAGAGGACAGAAATAACTTGAGCTAATTATATTAACCTAAAAAAGTAAGTGAAAATTAATGAGAAATAAGAATTTTAACTGTGGAAATAGCCTCTTCTCTACATGATTGAAATCCTATACCCTTTGGTAGAATAAGCTTAGGTCAGGAGCTAACCCACCAAAATGAAATTCTAGAAATAGAGAATGCTTCAGGCGTCCCGAATCCAGCTGAGTATCTTGCGGTGTTTTCCCAAACTCTTGGGTTCAGTAAAATATGATTTAAACTTTGCCTCAAGCCTTTACTTTTGGAATACCATATGTATTTTTTAACAAATTCAATTTGGATGTTTCTTATTTTTTTGCCCTTTAGCTTATTAAAATGTTATTTTGTAGGAGTCATTTGTTTGAGAAGCAATCTGATTCTTTTAGAAAAACTTTGGAAGACTTTGTTGTTGGGATAAGAAGCAAAATTTTGCATGACCTTGAGTATATACATTCGGAGTGAACTGGAACATTATAGAAGTTTCTGAATCAGAGGTTCTTAAACTGTGGACCCCAGACCAGCATCGTCATTATCACCTGGGCAAGGCCCTCTTGTTAAGAAAGGCCTCATACTTGGTTTGATGCTATTGCCATCTTGAAAGTCTTTTTTGTAATTCAGTTCCAGTGGAAAAAGAGGATAGCAGAATATTGGTGGGAGTAGATGCCCCATTCAAAGACAGCGTCCACAGCATCCCATGAGCATAGAATTCCAGGAAACCCCACATGTGTAAGTTCAGTAAGATCCGAAGCAAGTATAAGGTAAGCATGTTAGGTCTGCACCTGAATCAAATGTGGGAATTTAGGGAGGTGAAGGGCTATGACAGCCCAGAGAGGTCACACTTTCTATTTGAACTAGAACGTTCTTGGAACCCAGAAAAAAAAACAATGGCATTCTAAGAACAACAATCCACCAGGAAACCTTATCATATCTTCTCCAACTTGTGAATTAGCCAACCACTTACACTCAAGGAAAAAGAGAAGGCAACCTGTTGTTCCTTATCTTTTCAGGGCTTCCTTACCCATCAGTAACTCAAAAGTGGAGAAAGTTGGTAGAATGCAAGTCTATTAAGAAGTAAAATTTAAAATAATGGACTCAGTTTTGTGAGGCAGTTCTACTCTTCTGGTTAGAATGGAATATATGTATATATGTATGTGTGTGTGTGTGTGTATATATATGTAGAGAGAGAGAGAGAGAGAGAGAGAGAAACCATGAAAGATTAAGTTATATAATTTCAATGATTCCACAGATGAGTTATGTACTCTTTAAAATAGGCATTGGGCAATTTAAAGGTGAACAGTAAACTTCATGCTCTTTACTTTTTCTTTAGAACCTCAATGGCAAATAAAAAACCTATGCCTAGTTGAGAGGGACCATGGTAGAAAGGAAACAGTCTTATCTTTTAGTGCCTTAATTAATGGTACTTTACCCCTGCTTTTTGAATGAGGAGCCCAGTATCTTTGCTTTGCTCTGGGCCTTGCAAATTAAATAGCCCTTCCTGGGAACTTATTAGAAATATAAATTCTCAGGCCTCCTGCCAGACCAACGAAAGCAGAAACTCACCAGGAAGGGCAAGGGAGGAGGACAGCAACATGCATTTTAACAAGCCTTCAGGTAATTCTGACCCAGGGGCAATTTTGAGCACCACTGTCTGAATCACTGTCTTAAAAAGCTAAAGAACCTCATAGTTATATTTATCCAGAAGTTGCAGGTCTCTCTAACTGCCTTATTTTATCTAGTCTAAGAGGTAGTAGAATGCACCACCACCTGCACAGATGGCCTCTGAGTGTCCATCACAAGGTGATTGTGAACCTCTGCTGTGGAGTCAGACACATCTGGTTCACTCTAACAGAGCCATGCAGCTTTGGGAAGTGCTCCTCAGTTTTCTCAGCTACAAAGTGGGGATTTTTATGCTGGCCTCATTGTGACTAAAGGATTTAAATGAGCTAATACATGTAAAGTGTTTAGCATGGTACCTGGCACATGGTAAGCACTTAAGGAAAAAGCATTGCATATTATTATTAGTAATAATTCATATTATCTTTGTTGCTGTTAGCCTTATCTGGGACAATTCTCTAAGACATCAGTTCAGTTCAGTCGCTCAGTCATGTCTGACTCTTTGTGACCCCATGAACCACAGCACGCCAAGCCTCCCTGTCCATCACCAACTCCCAGAGTCTACCCAAACTCATGTCCATTGAGTTGGTGATGCCATCCAACCATCTCATCCTCTGTCATCCCCTTATCCTCCTGCCCTCTATCTTTCCCAGCATCAGGGTCTTTTCCAATGAGTCAGCTCTTCGCATGAGGTGGCCAAAGTTTTGGAGTTTCAGCTTCAGCATCAGTCCTTCCAATGAACACCCAGGACTGATCTCCTTTAGGATGGACTGGTTGGATCTCCTTGTAGTCAAAGGGACTCTCAAGAATTTTCTCCAATACCATAGTTCAAAAGCATCAATTCTTTTGCGCTCAGCTTTCTTTATTGTCCAACTCCCACATCCATACATCACCCTTGATAAATTCTGTCTGGATTGTCTGCCTCAGGTTGAGACTAAATCATAAAAGAAACAGAGGAAAAGGTAGAATTTTTCTGTTAACTCGTAGAGGGGTGGAAATGGAAAACAGAGCAGGCTGGTTCTTATTCTTGATTAGGCATTTGCTTGTCTAAAAATTCTGCCTTCTCATATCATTTTGCCCTACAATTCTAAAGCAGATGAGGAAGTACCTTGCCCCTTACCTGAATGTTGTAGAGAGAAAGCAGTTTCACAGCTAAGACTCTGAGCTTTGGAGTTGGACCCACCTGCACCCAGATTCTTCCACTTGGACTGGGAGATCACAGGTGACTTGCAGATGGGCTAAAGGTCTGCTTCTTCAAATGCAAAACAGTACCAAAATGTAGTACAGGTATACCTCCAAGATATTGTCAGTTCTGTTCCAGATCACCATAGCAAAGAAAGTATCACAGTAAACGGAGTCACAAATTTTTTTTCCCAGTTCATGTAAAAGTTATCTTTTATAGTAGTTACAGAGCTACTACTATACTGTAGTCTGTTAAGTACATGGTAGCATTATGTCTTAAGAAAACATGTACCTTAATACAATTCTCTGCTAAAAAACAAAAACTTGCTAACCATCACCTGAAACTTCAGTGACTCATACTAGGAACATCAGAGATCATCATAAGAAGTGTAATAATGATGAAGAAGTTTGCAATATTGCAAGAATTACCAAAATGATACAGAGATATGCAGTGAGCAATGGCTGTTGGAAAATGGTGCCAATAGACTCACTTGAAGCAGTATCACTCCAAATCTTCAATTTGTAAAACAATAACAACAAAAAATGTAACATCTGTGAAGGCAATAAAGTAAAGTGCAGTCAAATGAAGTCTGCCTGTCCTGTGGAGGTGATGCAAGGAAAGCTCACGCGTAACTCCCATAGCTCAGTGTCAGGCTCCAGGTGGTCCGTACTGTGTGTGGTTGTGGAACTGATTCACACAAACACAAGCTCAGCGTCTTCCCATCAATGTGTAGGCAGATAACTTCCCTGAATCCCTTACTTACAACTGGCATCATAATAACATTCCCTCCTGACCACCTCTAAATCTGAGCTCAAAGAATTATCCAAAATTACTTCATAAATAATTGAAACTCCAAAGAACATGAGGACGTTTTGTTACTGATGTTGCTGTCTTCAGAATGTAGGTGGCAAGAGCCTACCAAAGGTATGTTGTTAACTCATTTCTGCTCTCATGGGAATTCAAAGATGTTGGGGGAATCAAGTCCTATATATTTCTCTGTTGTTTATTGCAACAACAGAAAGTGTGTTTGAGCACTAAGCTAAAAAGTGATCTATAAAAAGGCTGATGTTGAGTGTTAAATGTTCTCCTGCTTTTGCTGAGATCTGTAGAAGGAGGAAGTGCTCAGAGATGATGCACAGTGAGCATTATTAGAACTCAAATTTGAATCCAGAACTACCTGGGGTTTCTTCAACCCCAAGTGTAGCACCTGATTTGCAATGAGTGAGGCTCTCAGATGGGTGATGGGAGGAATCACTTGCCTTCTGCTATGCTCACATCTTGATCCTACCACAGATCCTGTTTCCTGAGACTAGATCTTACTTTCTTAAGTGAGTTTTGCTTTGCAGCAGTCCTTCTCATTCATGAATGTACATGTAAATCATCCAGGAATCATCTTAAAATGTAGATTCTGATTCAGTAGTTCTGCCTAGGCCTGGAGATTGTGCCTTTTTATTGATTTGAATCCTTTCCTTTTTTTTCCTTAAAGAGTCTGGCTAAAGGTTTATCAATTTTATCTTTTCAAACAACCAGCTTTTGTTTCATTAATCTTTTATTGTCTTCTTTGTGTCTCTTTTATTTCTGCTCTGATCTTTATAATTTCTTTTCTTCCAACTTCTGAGTTTTGTTTGTTCCTGTCTCTCTAGTTGCTTCAAGTGTACAGTTAGGTTGTTTATTTGGAATTTTTCTTGTTTCCTAAAGTAAGACTGTATTGCTATAAACTTCCTTCTTAGAACTGCTTTTTCTGTGTCCCATAGGTTTTGGATGACCTTTCATTTTCCTGTGTCTCTAGGTATTTTTTATGTCCACTTTGGTTTCTTTAGTGATCCATTGGTTGTTTAGCAGCATATTGTTTAGCCTCCATGTGTTTGTGTTTTTAAGTTTTTTTCTTGTAGTTGGTTTCTAATCTCATAGCATGTTCAGAAAAGATACTTGATATGATTTCAACTTTCTTAAATTTACTGTGGCCCAGCAGGTGATCAATACTGGAGAATGTTCCATGTGCACTGGAGAAGAATATATATTCTGCTGCTTTTGGATGGAATACTCTGTAAATATCAATTAAGTCTATCTGGTCTAATATGTCATTTAAGGTCTGTGTTTCCTATTGATTTTCTATCTGGATGATCTTTCCATTGACATTAGTGCAATGTTAATGTCCTCCACTATTATTGTGTTACTGTCAATTTCTTCTTTTATGGCTGTATATAACATTTGCCTTATATATTGATGAGATCGGGTGCAATCAGGATGATGTTTGCCTTATACATTGCCTTATACAGGGTGGTATTTGCTCCTATGTTGGCTGCATATATATTTACAAAGTAGACTTTAAAATAAAGACTGGAACTAAGATGGCGGAGGAATAGGACGGGGAGAACACTCCCTCCCCAATAAATATACCAAAAGAACTTTTAAAGGCCGAGCAAACTCCAAAAAACAGGAACTGAATGCTGGCAGAGGACATCGGGCATCTGGAGGGGCAACCCATTGCCGATGTGAGGAGGTGTAGGACAAAAGAAAAAAGAAAAAAAAAAGTAAAGGGAGAGACAAAGAGCTGGGGACAGGTTCCGTCCCGGAAGGGGAGTCTGGAATAAAGAGAAATAAAAAAAAAAAAGAAAGAGGAGAAAGGTTTCCGAATACTAGGGAGCATTCCCTCTGGCAGATCTGCGGTGAATCTTGGAGAGCAATATAGCTGGGAGTAAAAGAAGATTAATAGCTAAGCCCTGCAAGGTACGTCTCTGGCTACAAGGCACAGCTGAGCGGCAGCACGGGCGCCCCACCCCCCACTAGCCGAAGCGGACTGCTCCTGCTCAGGGAGGGGCGGGCCGCGCGCTCAGGGAATGGAGCAGCCCGAGGGACCTAACCTCCCAGGAAAAGCACCCCCCCCCCAGGCCCGTGCACAGAACAAAGGGCTGTGCGGAGTCAACAGAGAGGCAGCCGGCAGGGTGGAGCTGGGCAGCTGTTGGCTGCCGACCGGCCCAGCCCCCGCCCGAGAGCAGTGGGCATAACCCAGCCCCGGCGAGGCTAACCAAGACTTCTGGGGATTCTGGACGGATAGGTGCTGTACACACCGAAGAAGGCGTGCTCAGCTGCACACCGAGCGGTGGGGCCGAGGGAGGGGAGAAGCCGCACTCCCCAATTGTGCTGGGCAGATGACAGAGAGCCTGAGCAGAGGGGGCGGGGGAAGCCCTCTCACCAGGA
>ML661893.1:9130319-9255202 GCA_007570785.1 Antilocapra americana
CCTCTCACCAGGAGCAGGGCAAACTCCAAAGCGCTGAATAGACACTTAAAAGACCAGCAAACAGAGGACGCTGAGGCGAGCGGAGCGAACAGCTTTGGAACTGACAGGAGTAGCAGATAAAATCCCTGCAGGTGGCGCAGACTGCATAGAAAGGAGTCTATAGACTGTGAGAAGGAGAAGCCGGACCAAGGAATCATCTGAAAATCTACAGACCCTTCCCTTCGCTGATCCAAGCTCCAGTACCCATTACTACCTGGGAGTGAGATCATTGACTTGACTGCTTTCTCCCCATTCTTATCTCTTGCTAGTAACAGTGAGGAAACCTAAACCCACCCACCAGAAAACCACACAAGCCTTCCCATCCAGGAAACTTCGACAAACCACACATCCAACCCCTCCCACAGAGAGGAACCCCCACAATAAAGGGACAACACAGCAAGATAAACAAGATGAAAAGGCAGAGAAATACCCAGCAAGTAAAGGAACAGGATAAGTACCCCCTAGACCAAACAAAAGATGAAGAGATGGAAAGTCTACCTGACAAAGAATTCCGAATAATGATAGTGAAAATGATCCAAAACCTGGAAAATAAGTTAGAGTTGCAGTTCAATAACCTGCAGGCAAGGATTGAGAAGACGC
Organism: Antilocapra americana; assembly: GCA_007570785.1. NCBI lineage: Eukaryota > Metazoa > Chordata > Mammalia > Artiodactyla > Antilocapridae > Antilocapra > Antilocapra americana. The sequence continues at coordinate 9,130,959 of ML661893.1, forward strand.
AGGTAAGGTTTAACAAGGACTTAGAAGAAATGAAAAAGAGTCAAAATACAATAAATAATGCAATAAATGAGATCAAAAACACCCTGGAAGGAACCAACAGTAGAATAACAGAGATAGAAGACAGAATAAGTGAGGTAGAAGACAGAATGGCAGAAATAAATGAAACAGAAAGGAAAAATGAAAAAAGAATTAAAAGAAATGAGGACAATCTTAGAGACCTCTGGGACAATATTAAACACACCAATATTTGAATCATAGGAGTCCCAGAAGAAGAAGACAAAAAGAAAGACCAAACAGAAAATTCTTGAAGAGATAATTGTTGAAAACTTCCCTAAATTGGGAAACCAAATAGCCACTCAGGTCCAAGAAACACAGAGAGTCCCAAATAGAATGAACCCCAAGCGGGACACCCCAAGACGCATATTAATCAAATTAACAAATATCAAATACAAAGACCAAATATTAAAAGCAGCAAGGGAGAGGCAAAAAATAACCCACAAGGGGAATCCCATAAGGATAACAGCTGATCTCTCAATAGAAACGCTTCAGGCCAGAAGGGAATGGCAAAACATACTTAAAGTCATGGAAGAAAACAATCTACAACCCCGATTACTGTACCCAGCAAGGATCTCATTCAAATTTGAAGGAGAATTCAAAATTTTCTCAGACAAGCAGAAACTGAGAGAATTCAGCAACACCAAACCAGCCCTCCAACGAATGCTAAAGGAACTTGCCTAGATAGGAAACACGGATGGGATAGATAATCTGGAACCCAAAACAATAAAATAAATGGCAGCGGGATCATACTTATCAATAATTACCTTAAATGTAAACGGGCTGAATGCCCCAACCGAAAGACAAAGATTGGCTGATTGGATACAGAAACAAGACCCCTATATATGTTGTCTACAAGAGACCCACCTCAAACCTAGGGACACATATAGACTGAAAGTTAAAGGCTGGAAAAAGATATTCCATGCGAATAAAGACCAAAAGAAAGCAGGAGTGGCAATACTCATATCAGATAAAGTAGACTTTAAAATAAAGGCAGTGAAAAGAGATAAAGATGGACATTACATAATGATCAAAGGATCAATCCAGGAAGAAGAAATAACAATTATAAATATTTATGCACCTAACATAGGAGCTCCACAATATGTAAGGCAAATGCTACAAGTATGAAAGGGGAAATCAACAACAACACAATAATAGTGGGAGACTTTAATACACCACTCACACCAAGGGATAGATCAACTAGACAGAAAAGTAACAAGGAAATTCAAACTTTAAATGATACAATAGAACAACTAGACCTAATTGACATCTATAGGTCATTCCACCCCAAAACAAGGAATTTCACCTTTTTCTCAAGTGCACACGGGACCTTCTCCAGGATAGATCACATCCTGGGACATAAATCTAACCTTGATAAATTTAAAAATATTGAAATCACCCCAAGCATCTTTTCTGACCACAATGCAGTGAGATTAGATATCAACTACAGGAGAAAACCTTTCAAAACTTCCAACATACGGAGGCTCAACAACACACTGCTGAATAACCAACAAATCACAGAAGAAATCAAAACTGAAATTCAGTTATGCATGGAAACGAATGAAAATGAAAACACAACAGCCCAAAACCTATGGGACACTGTGAAAGCAATGCTAAGGGGAAAGTTCATAGCAATACAAGCTCACCTCAGGAAACAAGAAAAAAATCAAATAAATGACCTTACTTCACACCTAAAGCAACTAGAAAGGGAAGAGATGCAGAACCCCAGGTCTAATAGAAGGAAAGAAATCTTAAAGATCAGGGCAGAAATAAATGCAAAGGAAACAAAAGTGACCATAGCAAAAATCAACCAAGCCAAAAGCTGGTTCTTTGAGAAGATAAATAAAATTGACAAACCATTAGCCAGACTCATCAAGAAACAAAGGGAGAAGAACCAAATCAACAGAATTAGAAATGAAAACGGAGAGATCACAACAGAAAACACAGAAATACAAAGGATCATAAGAGACTATTATCAGCAACTATATGCAAATAAACTGGACAATTTGGATGAAATGGACAAATTCCTAGAAAAGTACAACTTTCCAAGACTAAACCAGGAAGAGATAGATAATATTAATAGACCCATCACAAGCACGGAAATTGAAACCGTAATCAGAAATCTTCCAAAAAACAAAAGCCCAGGACCAGATGGCTTCACAGCTGAATTCTACCAAAAATTTAGAGAAGAGCTAACACCTATTCTACTCAAACTCTTCCAGAAAATTGCAGACGAAGGTAAACTTCCAAACTCATTCTATGAGGCCACCATCACCCTAATTCCAAAACCCGACAAAGATGCCACAAAAAAAGAAAACTACAGACAAATATCACTGATGAACTTAGATGCAAAAATCCTCAACAAAATTCTAGCAAATAGAATCCAACAACACATCAAAAAGATCATACATCATGATCAAGTAGGCTTTATCCCAGGGATGCAAGGATTCTTCAATATTCGTAAATCAATCAATGTAATACACCACATTAACAAATTGAAAAATAAAAATCACATGATTATCTCAATAGATGCAGAGAAAGCCTTTGACAAAATTCAACATCCATTTATGATAAAAACCCTCCAAAAAGTAGGAATAGAAGGAACATACCTCAACATAATAAAAGCTATATATGACAAACCCACAGCAAACATTATCCTCAATGGTAAAAAGCTGGAAGCATTCCCCCTGAAATCAGGAACAAGACAAGGGTGCCCAGTCTCACCACTACTTTTCAACATAGTTTTGGAAGTCTTGGCCACAGCAATCAGAGCAGATAAAGAAATCAAAGGAATCCAGATTGGAAAAGAAGAAGTAAAACTCTCTCTGTTTGCAGATGACATGATCCTCTATATTGAAAACCCTAAAGACTCTATGAGAAAATTACTAGAGCTAATCAATGAATATAGCAAAGTTTCAGGATACAAAATCAACACACAGAAATTGCTGGCATTCCTATACACTAACAGTGAGAAATCAGAAAGAGAAATTAAGGAAACAATTCCATTCACCATCGAAACAAAAAGAATAAAATACATAGGAGTATTTCTACCTAAAGAATCAAAAGACTTATATATAGAAAACTATAAAACACTGATGAAAGAAATCAAGGAGGACACAAACAGATGGAGAAATGTGCCGTGTTCGTGGATTGAAAGAATCAATATAGTGAAAATGAGTATACTACCCAAAGCAATCTATAGATTCAATGCAATTCCTATCAAGCTACCAGAGGTCTTCTTCAAAGAATTAGAACAAATAATTTCTCAATTTGTATGGAAATACAAAAAACCTCGTATAGCCAAAGCAATCTTGAGAAAGAAGAATGGAACTGGAGGAATCAACCTACCGGACTTTAGGCTATACTACAAATCCACAGTCATTAAGACAGTATGGTACTGGCACAAAGACAGAAACATAGATCAATGGAACAGAATAGAAAGCCCAGAGATAAATCCTCGCATCTATGGACACCTTATCTTTGACAAAGGAGGCAAGAATATACAATGGAGAAAAGACAACCTCTTTAACAAGTGGTGCTGGGAAAACTGGAGAGCCACTTGTAAAAGAATGAAACTAGATCACTTTCTAACACCATACACAAAGATAAACTCAAAATGGATCAAAGATCTAAGCATAAGACCAGAAACTATAAAACTCCTAGAGGATAACATAGGCAAAACACTCTCTGCCATAACCCAAAGCGGGATACTCCATGACCCACCTCCCAGAATATTGGAAATAAAAACATGAATAAACAAATGGGACCTAATTAAAATTAAAAGCTTTTGCACAACAAAGGAAACTATAAGCAAGGTGAAAAGGCAGCCTTCAGAATAGGAGAAAATAATAACCAATGAAGCAACAGACAAACAATTAATCTCAAAAATATACAAACAATTCCTGCAGCTCCATTCTAGAAAAATAAACAACCCAATTAAAAAGTGGGCCAAAGAACTTAACAGACATTTCTCCAAAGAAGATATAAAAATGGCTAACAAACACATGAAAAGATGTTCAACATCACTCATTATCAGAGAAATGCAAATCAAAACCACAATGAGGTACCACTTTACACCAGTCAGAATGGCTGCAATCCAAAAGTCTACAAGCAATAAATGTTGGAGAGGATGTGGAGAAAAGGGAACCCTCTTACACTGTTGGTGGGAATGCAAACTAGTACAGCCACTATGGAAAACAGTGTGGAGGTTCCTTAAAAAGCTGCAAATAGACCTGCCATATGACCCAGCAACCCCACTGCTGGGCATATACACTGAGAAAACCAGAATTGAAAGAGCCACGTGTACCCCAATGTTCATCGCTGCATTGTTTACAATAGCCAGGACATGGAAGCAACCCAGATGCCCATCAACTGATGAATGGATAAAAAAGCTGTGGTACATATACACAATGGAATATTACTCAGCATTAAAAAAAAATTCATTTGAAGCAATTCCACTCAGATGGATGAAACTGGAGCCCATTATCCAGAGTGAAAACCAGAGTGTTTAAGCCAGAAGCAAAAACAACAATACAGTATATTAACGCATATATATGGAATTTAGAAAGACGGTAACGAGAACCCAGCAAGCGAGACAGCAAAAGGAATGCAGATGTATAGAATAGACTTGTGGACTTTGTGGATGAGGGTAAGTGTGGGATGATATGGAAAAAGGGCATTGAAGCATGTTAATTATCATATGTCTAATCAATCACCAGCCGAGGATTGATGCTCGCGGCTGGTGCAGCGAGATTTCCCGGGTGGGGGGAGGGAGGAGGGAGGCGGTTTCCGGAGAGGAAGCATATGTAAACCCATGGTGATATCATGACAATGTATGGCAAAAACAATAAAAAGAAAAAAAAAGAACAGAAAAAAATAGAGAAATAGTTAAATAAGTTATTGTGCATCATATTACCTTTAAGGAATAAAATTTTGAATTCTAATCATAAAAACAAAAAAATAAAATAAAATAAAGACTGTTAGAAGAGATAAAAAAGGACACTACTCAATGATCAAGGGATCAATTCAAGAGGAAGGTATAATAATTAGAGATTCTGCATTTTTAGCAAGCTTTTCAGTCAGGTCGGTTAAATTGCTCAGTCACGTCCAACTCTTTGTGATCCCATGGACTATAGCATGCCAGGCCTCCCTGTCCATCACCAACTTCCAGAACTTACTCAAACCCATGTCTATTGACTTAGTGATGCCATCCAGCCACTTCATCCTCTGCCATCCCCTTCTCTTCCTGCCTTCAATCTTTCCCAGCATCAGGATCTTTTCCACCTGTTCTTCACATCAGGTGACTGAAGTATTGGAGCTTCAGCTTCAGCATCAGTCCTCTCAAACAAACTTTTAGGTAACACCAATGCAGCTAGCCCACACACCCTTTGTGCGGTAAGGCTTACAACTGAGGCCCCACTGGGAGCTTATAGAATCCACAGGTGAGGGCTCTATGTTGAAGGAAGAGCCCTGAGCAAGATGGAACCTGGAGGTGGATACACATTTGGGCAGTGCCTTTGTCCAGCTGGCATTGAGAGCTTTGGTGAGACGTTGAGGGACTGTATGGAAAGTAGCATTAGAGGTGCCAGTTGGGCCCACAGTTTTAAAGAATGAATACCTGGTGTCCAGTTAATCCTTTAAACACCAAAGGGGCTTCAGGAAGGGATCTCAAGATAATACTGTGCCTGGAAAACTATTCCAGCAAAAAGCACACTGTGAAACTGCTGTAATGATGCCATTACCGCTTAGCACACTTCCCAGCACTCGGCATATGTCCAAAGCCTGACTGTCTGATCTTTTTAAGGTTAGATTTCTGGAATATAGTAATATTATGTTATCAGTAGTTAGGACATTGGTAGGAATAATGGTCATGGCAGCAGTTAATATTTGAGAACTCACAGTGCAAAAGATCCTTGTCTTTGTCTCATTTAATCCTCATAGCAACCCAACAAGTTAATAACTGTTATTATCCTCATTTTCCAAGTAAAGAGAATAAAACATAGAAAGTGTTTTAAGTGACCAGGTCACACAACTAATTAATAGATCCCCTGCCCATTCCCTCCTCCCACTTCCCTTGGGCCCTCAGGCAATTTGTGGTCATTAAAGAAATCACTTTATTCCAAAGAAGAAAAGTCACTCAGTAGTGTCTGACTCTTTGCGACCCCATGGACTGTAGCCTGCCAGGCTCCTCCATCCAGGGATTCTCCAGGCAAGAATACTGGAGTGGGTTGCCATTTCCTACTCCAGGGGATCTTCCCGACCCAGGGATCAAACCTGGGTCTCCCACACTGCAGGCAGACTCTTTACTGTCTGAGCCACCAGGGAAAGGATCCCAGTAAATGCCCAAATAGCGCTGAGGACATGGAAAGGGCAGCCCTTTCCTTCCTAGGTATGGAAAGATGAAGTCGTGGGCAAAGTAGGAAACCCTTACTATTGTTTTAGCAAGCACAGTGTTACATGAACTGACCACTGCATCTTCCCCATAAGGGGAAAACACTTAATAAAATCAATGAGGACTTCCCTATGAAACAAGAGAACATTTACCATGAAGTTTCCATGAAATCCTGTATCTGCTACTCAACTATTCTGCTGGACAGAATCCAGAAAGAGTTTTCTGCCTCCTTATTCCAGGATGCAGAGCCTAGGATTCATCTCTAGATGGCAAGCTCCTTCATTTCTATATCTCAGCCCCGGAACAGAGCCTGGCTCAAAGGATATGTCAACACATGCCATTAATAGATTAATAAACTCATCTACTAGTAATGCCCTCACTCTGCTCAGGAAGACTGAAGGAAGTTCTGTTTGAGTGCCTTGCTCTGAATGGAGGAGTATAGTTGAGGGCAACAGAGAGGAATGTAACTGATTTATTCCAGTGCCAGGTACTGCCCTCAGGTCTTGGGTGATGATGATTATGATGACCCCGTGGTTTCCCTCTTGAGACAGGCAGACCTAGGTTTGAATCACATATCTGCAGACTGCTACTCATATAACTTTCAGAGAACTTCTCAACATCTCTGAGCCTTGGTTGCTTCATCTATAGAATGGAAATCGTGCAGCAGCTCTGTCTTAGAGTTGTTGAAGATTAAGGAAGATAAAGCATGTGAAGTCTGGAGCATCGTGCTCTGCCTATGGTAACAGGGAGCCCTCCCCACAGATCTGTTGGTGGCAAGCTTTTCTGCAAAGGGCTGGATAATAATCTTATGTTTTGTGGGCTATATATGGTCTCTGTCACAACAATTCAGTTCTGCCATTGTAGTGTGGAAGTAACCACAGATAATACAAATTGACTCTCATCTTGTTTTAAACACGTCATCGAGTATTCTCCTTCTGGTTTTCTTTCCATTTCTTGGCAATGTAAAATACATTCTCAATGGATAGACTAAACAGAAATGGGTAGTGGGTCAGGTTTGACCCATACTCCATAGGTTGCTTAGCCGTGGTCTCATGAAGAGAATGACAAAGCTGCTATAAACGCAACATTTCAAAGTGCTGAGAAGGCGGGTTTCTCTTCTGCATGGCAGTGAGAAGAGAAGGATTAAGAACAGTTCTGGAGAGGAGGAAACATGGGAGCTGGGGTTTTCAGAGTAAGTAGGAGTTCTCCAGATGGGACAGATAAGAGAAGGAAACAGCGATTCATAAAAGAAAAAGGAAACAAGAAAAACATGTCTTTCTAAAAAATGCTCCAAAGGGAAAGGGCTCTTGCAGTTTAGCTGATTGTTTTTCTCATTAATTTGATTATGTTCTGTGGCCATTACTTGATTTGGGTTGACGTTACAATGGACACCCCCCTGCCCTCGAGTACACCTTGCATTTGTGTTATGCTTTTTCCTCCACACCCCAGCCACCATCACTGCCTCAACCTCCTGAAAGTTCTTCCTAAAAATCTCAGGAATCATCTGTTGACAGATAATGTAGCCTTTCCTTTTGGACAGTTTAGTCATTCAAGTCTAAGAATATGTGAACATCTTGAAGTGTTAATAATATCACTTCACTTTCACTTTTCACTTTCATGCATTGGAGAAGGAAATGGCAACCCACTCCAGCGTCCTTGCCTGGAGAATCCCAGGGATAGGGGAGCCTGGTGGGCTGCCATCTATGAGGTCGCACAGAGTTGGACACGACTGAAGCGACTTAGCAGCAGCAGCAGCAGCAGCAGCAGAAGCTACTACACTTGGCTGCTGCTGCTGCTGCTTTAGTAAGTTGATTAGTTACTTCTCTGTTAAATGTTAACTGAAAATATATTTTAAAAGACATACTTGACATATAATGCATTTGTTTCAATGCATTACAACATAATGATCCCATACTTGTATGTATTGTGAAATGATTACCACAGTAAACCCAAATAACATCCATCCCCACACATATTTACAAATTTTTTTTTCTTGTGATCAAATTTTTTAAGATCTGTTCTCCTATCAACTTTCAACTGTACAATACAGTATTATTAAAGAAAAAAGAAAGAAAGTAAAGTCGCTCAATCGTGTCCAACTCTTTGTGACCCTATGAACTGTTGGCCACCAGGGTCCTCCGTCCATGGGATTCTCCAGGCAAGAATACTGGAGTGGGTTGCCATTTCCTTCTCCAGGGGATCTTCCTGACCCAGGGATCAAACCTGGGTCTCCCACATTGCAGTCAGACTCTAACTTCTGAGGCACAGTGTTATTAACTATAGTTTAAATGCATTTAAGTAGATTTTTTAGAAAAACTTTTTTATGTCTATGGGAATCTCACTATGAAAAATTAGCAAAATCTTTTGTCTATGAAATTATGTTTCTGAATTTTTAATTCAGATCAAGAATGGATTGGCTTAAAGATTTTTGACCCATAGCTTAGTCACGTCTGACTCTTTGGGACCCTGTGGACTGTAGCCCACTGCCGACTCCTCTGCCCATGGAATTCTCCAGGCAAAAAGACTGGAGTGGGTTGCCATTTCCTTCTCCAGGGGATCTTTCTGACCTAAGGATAGAACTCTGGTCTCCTGCATTGCAGGTAGATTCTTTACCATTTGGGCCATCAAGGAATCCCTTTGGGTTAAAGAAAATAGAGATTATTTGGAATTGTCTTTAAATCTAGGTGCCTGAAAAATATAAAAATTTATTTTTTTTAATTTTAAAAATTTTATTTACTTTTTAATTGAAGGATAATGGCTTTACAAAATTTTGCTGTTTTCCGTCAAACCTCAACATGAATCAGCCACTTAGTATTCGTTCAATGATACCACATTGAACAGGCTTCCCAGGTGGCTCAGTGGTAAAGAATTCGCCTGCCAATACATGAGGCATGGGAGACTCGGATTCAGTTCCTGGGTCAGGAAGATCCCCTGGAGTAGGAAATGGCAACCCACTCCAGTATTCTTGCCTGGAGAATCCCATGGACAGAGGAGCCTTGCGGGCCACAATCCACGGGGTTGCAAAGAGCCCATTACAAGTGAGCACGCATGCATCATATCGAACAGCTTTAAAAGTTGATGAGCATTTTTTAAGTTCCATTTTAAAACAGCTCTGATTTTTCAAACCTTTCAGCATCTGAGGCCCAGGAAATTATAGAAAAATAGGGCTTCCTAGGTGGCACTAGTGGTAAAGAACCCACCTGAAGAATTGATTCTTTTATTCAACCAACATGTATTGAGCCCCTACTATGTACCAGACACTTTGCAGGATACTGAGGATACACAAAGACTGAGGCACACTCTGCCCCAGCAATGAGATAAAGGAACACTTGGCAGTGTGTCGAAGCAGGGCCAAGGCAGAAATTATACACAAGAGACGATATTTTACCAAAGTCATTAGTAGATCCTTGTGGGAAACTCATTTTCAGCCAGAAGCACTTCTTCTATACTCCTTATTCCATCCAGATGAATCGTGGCAATGTGTGGTGGTAATAAAAGTGGTTATTGAATGCCTACTCTGTGCGAGACTCTGAGCTACTTTACTGCACTATGATATCAAATCTCACAAGATTGCTTTATGTTATGTGCTATCATGACCCATTGTTGTGCCTGAGATCACCCAGTTACTGTGTACTACCCTGACCCAGCCTAGTTCAGCCTGATTCCAAAGCCCATGCTGTTCCCACCACACTATACTGACAATGTTTTCTCTGGCATGTGCATCAGAGGTTGAATCATTTTAAAAAAAAAGTAGCATGTCCAGTTAATTTTACCCATGGGAGGGTATTAGCAAGTAGCTGACTGCTTAATGTGTGCAGTCTTGATATAGCCATCAGCTGCCGAAATGAACAAGGCCAAGCTAAGGTGCGCGCAAATGCAGTTATATGTATAGCCACACACACACACACAAATAAAGGAGGGAAGGAAATAGGGCAAGGGGTGAGCTATTCCAGACCATTTCAGTGATTACCCTCCAGTATTGCTTCTGAGTTATTCCAAGGCAATTTGGATTGTTAAATAGCAAGTAATCCTTACTTGATCATACCTGAAAGTATAAAGATGTTGCTCACTCATCACTGATAACTGGTTTCCTTAGATTAAATAACCATCTAAGACAAGTTGAGGCTAGCGTGGTGTTGGAGACCCACACTCCAAGCAAGAGAAAGACAGCTGGGGAAGATGGTCTCCAATCAGGAAGTACAAAGGTAGAAGGTGTGTAGGTTGTCTGTGCTTTTAAGTACATGGATACCCAACAGAGAGAACACATTTCTGGGCCTGCTGAGGGTTGGGTCTTCATTGCTTGTTCTCCAAATTAAGACAGTATTAGGACCGAAAGAGAGGATGTGAACTGAGACTTGTTTTTTATGTGTAACACGTCCTGTAACAGGCCTTTGATCTATGGTTTTTGTCACTATGCCAGCAAGCCACCAAGAATCCCCTTACGTGTGGCAGAGGGACCACAACACAACACCAGTTAATTTCTGTGATTAAATTTGTTTGCCAATGAGTCAACACTGAGTGACTATCCGTAAAGGAAAAAGAGAACATTCAGTCTTTTTTGATATATATTATCTCTGAAAAGTTTGATTACCAAGAATAATTTGGTAGTATTGCCTGGACAAGCAATACTAAATGAAAATAATAATCAAATATAAAGCAGACCCATTTGTCATAGTAATGTATCTCATCTCAAGGTCTGTTACAGAAGAAAAATAACCCATAGAAAGGAAGGGCATGAGGCTCTGAGATCTTAAGCACCTGCATCAGACTTAAGAAGCATTTTTAATTTCTTCCTTTGAATTTCTGCTTAGTGGAAATTATTCAGTGATGTAATTTTCTTTTTGGAGAAATTTTAGGAGAAGAGAATGAATAGTACAGTATTCAGACCCATCTTTACTGCTACTGCCCTCATCCAAGTCACCATTATCCCCACCCAGACTACAGTAATGGCCTCTGTTTTCCCACTGCCCTCCTTTCCCCTCAAATATCACTGTATTCCTCATGGGAACTGTGCTAACAACTGTCTCCATCACTTACTGTCTATCGCATTTGATTTATTTCATCATCTTAATCTAGCTTATCTGCTGGAGGACCATGGCTGCCTTGTTCACTGTGTCTCCACCTCGCACAGGATCTGGCATAGAATGCCACTCAGTGCTTGTCTGATGAATAAGCAAACGGATGACAGAATGGGCCAAGCACTGGGCTTAATAATTTACAAATATTTTCTTTTTTAATCTTATGAAAATCCTCTGGCGGAGTTACTATCCTCACTTGGTGAATAAGGAAATGAAGGCAGAGACACAGTCTCACAGCTTGTATGTAGAGAGTGGAAATTTCCACTTTAAGTCTAGCTGACTCCAAATCACTTTTATTTCTACCAAATTGTTTTTCCTTCCAGTAGGAAATTTTTTCACAAGAGAGAATTTTTAATTTTTTAAATACCCAGAGACATTTTAATCCAGCCTTCAGAGCCTTATGATTTTAGACCAAAGTTCTTAGAATGATATCTTAGGCCTTGAATTTTAAAAAAAAAAAGAGAGAGTGAGCTTTCCATTGTTTATTAAATGAACTTGACATTTTTAAGCCCTCCGTCCACACACATGCCAACCCAAAACTATAAGGAGGGATCTACATGCTCATTAATAAGTGTGCAGTGTTTAGCCAGATAATGGCTATGGTTGATATTCTGCTTATAATTGTTCATGAATTGGCTTCCTGTGCATAAATTAGGACTGTAGCCTATACATAAACATCATTTATAGGACCCTTTTAGTTTGGGCATACAAAATTTGGGGAGGTGATTTCCCAGTATAAATGGAATGATACATGTACTGATATACATGTGTAGTGTCTTTATATGTATGTGTATATACACGTATGTATGCATGCCCCCAAATACACATACACATATTTTATGGATAGGTCCAGATACTCTGTCTCACTATAAAACTGAACATGATCAAAATTTGTTGCCAAAGAAATACAATTTCCTGTTTATTCATTAAATTTATATCTACATCTCTGTTTTCTAATCTAGTTATTTGAACTGAGCTTTTCTTTCAGGCTTTCATGCCTAATATCAGTAGTGTGTTTGCCAAAGTATAAGTAAGTTTTTGTCCTATTTCGATTTTATAAGAGACTCATGATCCATAATAGCTACACTTATTTGAAGCCTCATTGGGTGACATTAAACAAAGCTTTGCCTAGAATATGACATCACTGACTCAATGGACATGAGTTTGAGGAAGTTCCAGAAGTTGGTGATGGACAGGGAAGCCTGGCGTGCTACAGTCCATAGGGTCGCAAAGAGCCGAACATGAGTGAGCGACTGAACTGAGAATATGGTACCCACACTACAAACAGTACACAAGATGACTTAGGTGATTTATTCTGTGGGGTAATCAGAGACAAAGGCAAGGAAATCAATCTACACCATCAGGATGGGGCCAGTCTCAAACTGCAGAGGCGAAAATTTCATTGTCTTTATTTATATGGTTACCTTCCACTCATGGCAAATGATATTAGTTTTCTGTTTATGACAGTGATATTTGTTTCTTTTTTGGGTAAATACACTTAAGGAAAAATATGTTGATTTAAAATGTTTTGTACATAATTGTGCAAGTGGTGTGCAAGGTGGCAAAAGTTATGTAAGTCTTATGCAAATGACTGGTGGAAAAAACTAGTGGACGTAACAGAGTTCTGGGAGTCAGAGTTCACCACTTAATAATTGAGTAGCCTTGAGTAAGGTACTGAACCTCACTTAAAAATAGCTGCAGTAACCTCAGAGCTTTTGTCTGTTCAAATGGAAAGTATATCGAGCAGAGCATAGCAGATGGGAGATAAATGATTTCTATGATCATATCTGCTTTTATTCCTGCTATCATTAATGAAATGGCGTATGTGGAGCACTTAACACAGAGCCTCATGTAGAGTACATGCGCAGCAAGAATGTACTAACATTCCCTCATCAACAGCTTCCTTTATAATAAGCCTGCAAATTAACGGATGATTCATAACTCAGTTTTAGCTGATACTAATCTAGTGTGTGAATTTTGTGTGACTTTTTTGAGATGTTTGCTTGAAGGCTATGTTGTCTTGAAGCATACAAAATTCTAAAAAAGTAACAAAAATCTTCTTTTGGTAGTAAGGCCTACAAGGAGTGAAGAAGTTCTGTGAACAGAAAGTAGCTTTCTGTAATGTAGAATACATTCTCCTTCTCCTTTTCTTGGGATGAAATTAGTTAAATATTAATTGTCTGTTTGCCTGAGGTTCTAAATGTAAAGGTTGAAACTGTGTCTCAAATTTCTGAAATTCTTTCCTAGAAAGAAGTACATATCAGGAAATTCAACCACAAATCCAATACAAATTTTAAAAGCTTCTCAGGGAGAGAAATAAATGAAAGGCAACCTGAGAAGATTGAGAAAATAGACACAGGGTTTAATGTTATCTAAGAGCATGGGAAACTAGTTATATTTACAAGATCCTATCTCCTGACCCCTGTGCAGACAGCAAGCGGAGGTAAATGGAATTAGAAATGTGCTGACTTCAAGGAAAACTGGGGAATCAAGAAAATGGGAATTTAACTACACAATGACTAGTCTTACAGAAAACAAGTAAGAAACTACTAGGAGTGGATGAAGCCTGGCTGAATATAGCAGATCTTTCTCTGAAATTGTGTACTTTATGAATATTTTTTTGTGGAAATTGTCCAGCATACCCAAAGAAGTGAGAGTGAGTAAACAGTCTTTATAGACCCACTGCCCATCTTCAACAATAATTAACAGTACACCAATCTTGTTTCATGTAGCCTTATAGGATATAGGCTAGGAATGGGACTGGAGAATTTAACACTGATTTTAGACATGATGTCAATCATAATGACACAAATAGTGCAGTATGCATTTTTTAAAGTCTTTATTAAATTTGTTACAATATACTTCTGCTTTGTTTTTTGGCCTCGGGACATATGGGATCTTAGCTCTCCTGTCAGGGATTGAACCTATACCACCTGCACTGGAAAATGAAATCTCAACCACTGGACCGCCAGGGAAGTTCCCTGAAGTGTATGCATTTTTAAATGTAAAGGAATGTTTTCCAGAGTTACTATGTGATTGTCACTCCTACAAAATTGACAAATTCCTTAATACCATCTAATACCTTATTTCTCAAGTTGTTTCAAAGATGTCTCTGTAAAAGATTGGTCTAAATCAGCATTGAAACATGACCACAAGATGCATTTGAATTTTATCTCCTCAGTCTTTTCTATTACAGCCCCCCTCCTTTAATATCATTGATTTGTTGGAGAAATTGAGTCATCTGTCCCATGTCCTGTTACATATTCTAGATTTGCCTGATTGCTTCATTGTGGTATCATTTAACTTATTCTTTTGTCATCCACATTTCTTAGAATTGGTGACTACATTTAGAGGCTTGATTCTAATTTGTTTTTAGGCAAGAATGTTTCATAGGTGGCATTGTTTACTTTCTATTGTATTATATTTTGAGACATAATATCTGTTTGCCCTACTTTTAGAGATTGAGGGATGGGTTTATAATGCTTTCAGCTTCATCTCTCCTTTATAAACTTTCCCCAGCAGTGTTTCACATAATTTTATCATTGCTTGCATCCATTATTTTATTAAGATTGCAAAATTGTGATTATCTCAGTGTTATTCCGAATTAGCTGGAATTCTTCTATAAAGAACTTTGCCTCATCAATCATTTGGTTGCCCTGTAAAGCAACAAAAATTCTTCATAGTTTTCTTTTATCAGTTTTCAGAGCAATAAGGTAGTGTCCTGGAGACAGAGGGGGTTTTTTTTAATATTATTATTATTTGTTAGATGAGTTTCAATCTGTTGTAATTATTCTTTTTGGTATTCATGTTGTCCTTGATTAGTATAGTGGAAACACCTCCTGGTTGGTCCCTGTGTCTTCTGGCGTTTTCCCTATTATCCTTTGATGGCTTCCTTACTTACTACCCCAGGCATAAGCCAATTTCCCAGGCTTATCTCATTCATTTCCTGTTCCAAACCTAGACTCGGCCTTTTCTAAGAACTCTGGCTCCTTTTAGAGTGGCAGAGAATTAAGAGACCACAATTTGAGTGCTAGGATTACTCATCGTTCTGGACAATCATTGCTTCTAAGTGTTTTCAATAGACAAAGCTAGGGCATAAAAATGAGGAAAGAAATCCTGATTTCCTACTAATATTTTCAAATAATATTTAAAGGAGGGATTTTTGCTTGATTTCATACTTGCATGTATTTCCTTTTATGTTATAGGTGGTTACATATTTGTTTTATTTTATAATAACCTATAATAACTAGAAAATAAGATTAATTACAATATTACCACAGATGACTCCAGAGTACAGAAGTTGGTTTCTTTGCTTGTTTAAGAAGAAAAGGCAACATTAGTAACATACATGAATTAATTTGAAAAGCTATTCATGTATATGAGATTCTGAATTTGCTATGTCACATTAATAAGAAGTGTATCAGTCTCAAATTTTGGTTACTTGGCATACTGATTTTTTGAAGACTATACCAAAGTATGGAAGCTGTAATTCAGTTACCAACCAAATTGATTCTAACTGCTTGGGTCTCACTCCACTGCCCTGTTGGCCCATTTGATAACACTGCTGCATACATCTCACAAGGGTGGGATGCTGTCTTTTTCCCCCAGTATATTATGTAGCACCTAGCACAGTGCTCATAGTATTCACTTACAAGTCAATCATCCTACCTGTTTTAGGGGAAGGCACTGAACCAGGTGTACTGAAATAATCATTGATGACCACACAGTAGACATCTGCTGCTTCATATTCCCTACCGTTGTTTTCCAGGCACAAGGCACAAGTGTTACTTAAAGACCAAGAACTTAAAGAGCCCTTAGAAGCCTAATTCAGTCCCTTCCTTTCTCAAATGAGAAATTGAGCCAGAGATTCAGTTATTTTGCCCAAATCACCCAGCTTATTCCTGGCAGAGCTAGAACTAGGACCCAGAGCCCCTGTTCCCTGGTCTGAAATGCTTGCCACGCATTTACACAGTGGCCTGCTTTCTCACCCATCCCTACATCCTCTCTGGACTAGCACTTTGATAAAGCAGGTACAAGTTAAACATTTTAGTTTACTTCCTTTCAGGAGGTATGAATACATTCTCATTAGGCTCAGATTATTGGTGAATTCAACTTATTCACCAATGCTATTCTTTCTTGTTCTAACAGAAGACATTAAGAGTTATCAAGCAAGTTGTTACAGACAGTTTTTTGTTCATCTCTAATTCCAGTTTGTATTAGAATGCAAAATATAGTAGTGCTAGAAACAGTAATAAATTAGTACTCTGTATAACCCAGGAAAAAAAAATTCAGTGAATTAAAAAACCATTTGACGAACATCTATAGACTTCATACTTGACTTCCTAATTTTATACTTCAGATAAAAAACTCTGAAGCTTGCTTATTAATCTTTGTTCTTAATTACCAATTGTCATCTGACAGGACTGGCTGTTATCCCTCTTCATGAAGTCTAAGTTGTAACATCTGATCATTATTAGGAGGCCTTATAGACATAATGACTCCATTGCAGTTCCATGCCCAGAAAAAGCTCAAAAACTCTCTTAAATCATGAGCTATTGAGCAATGTGGTGACTGCATTTTGGTGTTGTACTTATTTGCATTTGAATTTTTAATTGCTTTGCTAGTACTTTAAGTATAGGAAAGATATTGAAATTTGAAGCCACTTTAAAACAAAGGTTACAGAGAGTATGTGTGTGATTTAATCACTAAATTGTGTCTGACTCCTGTGACCCCAGGGGCTGTAGCCTGCCAGGCTCCTCTGTCCATGAGATTCTCCAGGCAAGAATACTGGAGTGGGTTGCCATTTCCTTCTCCAGGTGATCTTCCTGACACAGGAATCGAACCCTGGTCTCCTGCATTGCAGGCAGATTCTCTATCTACTGAGCTGTGAGGGAAGCCCGGTTACAGAGTAATTCTGTGCTAATTATGTAATTACCTAATTTCACCATTTGAATGGAGGTGAAAGTGACCGTGGTATATTTAAAAAATATGTGGGCTATTATTTGAATTCCATCTGCGATAGGTCATATTCAGGTGTTTGTTTTTACTTCAGTTTCCTGTAAAGTCTCAACATCTTAACCTGGTCCAGGTAATATCAGTTCAGTTCAGTCGGGCAGTTGTGTCCGACTCTGCAACCCTATGGACTGCCACATGCCAGGCTTCCTTGTCTGTCACCAATTCCTGGGGCTTGCTCAAACTCATGTCCATAGAGTTGGTGATGCCATGCAACCATCTCATCCTCTGTTGTCCTCTTCTCCTCCCGCCTTCAATCTTTCCCAGCATCACGATCTTTTCCACTGAGTCAGCTCTTCACATCAGGTGGCCAAAGTATTGGAGTTTCAGTTTCAACATCAGTCCTTCCAGTGAACACCCAGGACTGATCTCCTTTAGGATGGACTGATTGAATCTCCTTGCAGTCCAAGGGACTCCCAAGAGTCTTTTCTAACACCACAGTCCAAAGCATCAATTCTTTGGCACTCAGCTTTCTTTATAGCCCAACTCTCACATCCATATGTGACTACTGGAAAAACCATAGCTTTGACTAGATGGACCTTGGTGGCAAAGTAATGTCTCTGCTTTTTAATGTGCTGTCTAGGTTGGACATAGCTTTTCTTCCAAGGAGCAAGCATCTTTTAATTTCATGGCTGCAGTCACCTTCTGCACTGATTTTGGAGCCCAAGAAAATAAAGTCTGTCACTGTTTCCCCATCTATTTGCCATGAAGTGATGGAACTGGATGCCATGATCTTAGTTTTCTGAATGTTGAGCTTTAAGCCACCTTTTTTACTCTCCTCTTTCACTTTCATCAAGCGGCTCTTTAGTTCTTCTTTGTAACATACCATAATGGAAATTTTATCAACTTCAGCTCATCACAGCAACACCATCTTTATTATTCATAAAGTTCATATCTTTCTCTTTTCCCATTTTCATTTGCATGATTGATTTTCATCTTTTTGATATACATGAGCTCTTTTAACATTTAAAAATAAATGCTTTTTATTATGTGTATTGAAAACATTTTTCCCAGTTGTAGTTTCTGCCATTCAAAAGTTTGTATGTGTGTTTTAATGGATTTAAATTTATCATTTATTTTCTATCTGGCTTTTGTATTCAACATTTGGCTTCAGAAAAACGTCACCATTTTGAACTCTTTTTTTCTTGTTTTCTTCTGATAATTTATCAGTTTCATTCTTGAAATACATATATTTAAATCTTTGAACTGTCCAATGGAAGGAGTAATACAGGTTTAATATTTTTCCAAAATGGTTAGTCAGTTTTTATAAGTCATTTACTTGGATAATCTGTTTTCCTCTCTAGTTTGAAAAGCCTTTCTTTATTATACACAAAATTGAAACAACATGGAGCTTATTTCTAGGCTCTGTAACATTTATTGTTTTGTCTGCCTGTACTAGAGCAAAACTATTTAATTGCTATGGTTTTTATGTTTAATTTTAGTCACTGAATCTGCTATTTATCAGATTTTAAAAGTTTATTCTTTTAAATTTAATTTTTGTTTGATTTAATTTTGTTTATTTTTCAAACCAGCTGATCAAATTCTGAAGAAAAAAAAAAAGCGTAAGCAAAAAAGAGACAGAGAAAGGAACATTACTATTGTGATTAAGATGACTTTTTTAAAAAAGTTACTTTTAAGGAATCTCCACACTGTTCTCCATAGTGGCTGTACTTGTTTGCATTCCCACCAACAATGTAAGAGGGTTCCCTTTTCTTACAGTGTGGAGATTCCTTAAAAAACTCAAAATAGAACTGCCATATGACCCAGCAATCCCACTGCTGAGCATACACACCAAGGAAACCAGAACTGAAAGAGACACGTGTACCCCAATGTTCATCGCCACACTGTTTACAATAGCCAGGACATGGAAGCAACCTAGATGTCCATCAACAGATGAATGGATAAGAAAGCTGTGGTACATATACACAATGGAACATTACTCAGCCATTAAAAAGAATTCATTTGAATCAGTTCTACTCAGGTGGACGAAACTGGAGCCTCTTATACAGAGTGAAGTAAGCCAGAAGGAAAAACAACAATACAGTATACTAACACATATATATGGAATTTAGAAAGATGGTAATGATAACCCTGTATGCGAGACAGCAAAAGAGAAGCAGATATATAGAACAGTCTTTTGGACTCTATGGGAGAGGGCAAGGGTGGGATGATATGGGAGAACGGAATTGAAACATGTAAATTATCATATGTGAAATGAAGCGCCAGCCCAGGTTTGATGCTTGATACAGGGTGCTAAGGGCTGGCGCACCAGGATGACCCAGAGGGATGGAATCGGGAGGGAGGTGGGAGGGGGCTTCTGGAAGGGGAACACATGTATACCCATGGCAGATTCATGTCAATGTATGGCAAAACCAACACAATGTAAAGAAAATAAATAAATAATTTCTTAAAGTTACTTTAAATTGATCAATTTAGCGTGAATTAATATCTCTGCAATATTAAATATTTCTACCCAAAATGATAGTATAGTTTCTATTTATTCAGTTTTTCTTTCTGAGAGTAGAATTTTAAAATTTACTTTATATATCTTATGCATGTTTTGCTAAGTTTACTTTAGATATTTTACTTTTTTATTCTTATAAATGGAATGTGTCTGATCCTTTTATGTTTATTAGAATGTAAGTGACTTGTGGCAGGTTATACCTACTATCAAAATTTTTTATTGGATATTGAAGTCTATCAAATGGGTTTTTGGCCCCTGTATAAAGATAATCAAATGAATTTTCTCCTTGGATCTATTATTACTATGGTTAATGATATTTTTAGATAGGCTGTTGTTGAACCATCCTTGCATTACTTCAATATATCCCACTTTGTTAGAATGTATTATGCTATAAATATTCTACGTGTTCTATTTGCTAATGTTTTAATTGAGAGCAATTTCAAGTTTTCAGAACTATCAAGAGCCATATCTATGTATTTACTCTTTATACCCAGCACATAATACCTAGCCCTCTGTCTGAAGCAGAGGAAATTCTCAGTAAATATTTGTGAACAGCAGGGTGGTTCCACAAGTCATGTGATTTGATTCTCTTAACTCTTCTGGTCTGTTTTAGAAAGAGAATCCACTACTAAGAGCAGACTGAAGGTCAGTGAGTTGGTCATGTGAGGATCCGTCCAGTCCTTTGAAAACTTCTTTGTGTGTTCACCTGATCTTCTGATTACTCATAACCTTTTTAGGTCCTTTCACCTCTGTTATGACTAGACATGTTTTTTCCTTGAGCAAGCTTCCAGACATCAGCAAAGACATCTCTGACATGAGCAAGCCTAAATTTTCAGAACAAACTGTTTTGTATTATCGTGAGGCACTGCTCAGGTGTCTGATCTGGACCAAACCCATGTGAGCTAAGAGAAGAGCTTGAGCTTGACCTGGCAGACGCTGGTGTTGGCTCAGTGATCACAATGTAATCAGCTTAGCTATTACCTGGCCAGGGTTCCAGGCAGCAACCCAGAAGCCCCACCGATATAATTCCTGTAGGTTCCCCCCACCCCCGCCACCCGCCGCCCTTATCTTCTCATTAGCTTTTAGCAGCGACAAATGAAATCCTGTCTTTTGGTGGTTCCACAAGCGTCTCCATTCATCTCCAAAGAGTTCAGTGTCCTGGGTGTGTGGGAAGTTCTCTAAGTAAAGTCACATGTGGAAACCAGAAGGGCAGAAGAAATATGTGGCCAAAGGTTATTTTGTGTCAAAACAGCTGTGATGATAGATGGTACAAATGAGCAGTTACTAATTATGACCAACCTGCTCACCTGCAGTAACTCTGTTCCCCGTATGCTATTGCATTTCCCCCAACCTTTCCCCATAGCATCTTTCTTAGAGTCACAAAATTGACTCAAAATGTCCACATTATCTACTTTTTCTTTTTCAGTGTTCCATATTTCTGTCTAATTAGCCTTTTTTGGTGTTTCCTGTAGCCAGTTATATCTACTATTTGATTTAAGGTAATACTCATGGGAGTCTTGTACCCAAAAATATAATACTTCAATTGCACTGACTATTCAATTGAATATTCTCTTTCCAATTAAATGTGACCTATTGTTGGTTGTTACTGATTTAATAGATAAGAGCATATTTAACAAAATCAGATCAAAATACTAAGTTATTGACTTTCACATCATCAACTCACAGCTAGCATAGGGGCAAATCATACTGCTGAATAAATAGATAGGTTATTTGATAGCCTAGTGCAATGCTTATTTGCTTCCTAGGTAGAAAACCACATAAATTCTAAGGCAAGTACTTTTATAATCTAGAATATTCTAAATGTAACTGTGTTGGCATATGTTTGTGGACTTCAAGAGGCTAAGCATTTCTTTTTTCTATAAGGTCAAAATAAAATGCATTATTGAGTTGGTTATTGGGATAACTAAAGCTACAAATGACTCTTATAAAGAATATCCTGATAAACTGGTGATTTCAGAGCCAAATAGCTATTCTTTGAAACTAGACTTTTGAGCAAGAATTACCTGCTTTGTTGATGTGGATCACATTCACTGAAAGCTTCCCAAATTTTTGCTTCACTTTGTGGGGCAGACTTGGCATGGGAATACATAGTGTATGTCTTCTAAGAAAATATGTAGTATATTTCTCCTAAATATGCATAGTACATTTCTTCCAAGTTCTTCAGTTTAAGCAAGAACCACAGCCAGCAGATGATCTCTATTGAATCATTTCTTCTTCAAAGATGAAGCCTTGCTGTACAATGCCAACTCACTTTTTCCACGTTACATAATCCTCTCTGTTCCCCAGTATGTCCACGTAGCCATCCTATAAGTGGAACCAGGAGTGTGCTTTGGTTAGCGCTTTATGTTGATATTGGTGGATTACATGATAGTGGGTACCTTGTTGTCTAACAACCGTATCCTGCTGACCTCTGTATGGGTACCACTTGCACAAATGTATCTCCATCACTGAATGGATTGTTGTTGCCTTGTTCCTGATGATCCCTAGCCCTGTTTAGTTCTGTGATGAGGCTTCTGATTGAATGTAATGATGGTGCTATTTTTTCTCCTCATAGTCTGAAGTTGAATCATAAACAGTCTATAAGTTAATCTGAATGTCCTTATTTTCTAACTCTGTTGTCACTGGATCTTGAACCAGACAGCTTGATGTAGAATCATTGATGGAGAATGAGACATTTGAGACATTTGCTTGTCAACCTAAATATAGGCATTAAAATTTACTTGCACATTTTTACTATCAATTTTCTTTTATAATTTTCATCAAAGTTAAGTTTCCACAACCATAAGAACAATTAACTTGCTTACTTTATGTCAAGCTTTTAATACACTTTATCTTTTTTGACTGTTACAGTAATACTATGAAGAAGATATTAATATTATCCTCATTTTGGGGGCTCCCCTGGTGGCTTAGATGGTAAATAATCTTGCAATGCAGGAGATCTGGGTTCAATCCCTGGGTTGGAAAAATCCCCTGGATGAGGGCATGGCAACCCACTCCAGTATTCTTGCCTGGAGAATCCCCATGGACAGAGGAGCCTGGCAGGCTATAGTCCATGGGGGTCACAGAGAGTCGGACACGACTGAGTGACTAAACACAGCACATGAGGAAGATATTAATATTTTCCTCATTTTTTTTAGATAGGAAAGCTGAAATTTAGTGAGATCCTGCTCTTGTGACAACTCAAACATAGCTAGTAACAGCTGTGGCTCAAACAGATTTGACTCTAAATTATAGGCACACTGTACTGACTAAGTAGGTTAAGAGCCAATGGTAAAAATGACACATCTATATCTAAAAACTCATCCTGTTTCCCAAATTATAGTTAGCATTACCAGTTTTCAAAATTCTCAACTACCAGTGACAACTCCCAGTGACAAAACATTGAAACATATCAGGTCTCTGAATTAACTTGAATCAGATGAGGGACCTCTTGCTAGTATATTGTTCATCTCAAGAGTAAGTCAAAAAACTACCTAAAGGGAATTCATATTTATTTAACACTAGTTATCAGTGTAAAAGACCCTGATTCTGGGAAGGGTTGAGGGCAGGAGGAGAAGGGGCTGACAGAGGATGAGATGGTTGGATGGCATAACACACACTATGGACATGAGTTTGAGGCAAACTCCAAGAGATAGTGAAGGACAGGGAAGCCTGGCATTTTGCAATCTATGGGGTTGCAAAGAGTCAGACACAGTTTAGTAACTGAACAACAACAACAATCAGTGATATTAGTGAGTGTTTACCTAATCACCGAAACCAGCCTCCCCCAACATGGCTACTTTGTTATCCACATGTAAGGTGAATTAACTGGGATTTTGCTTGGAGGAAGCTGAAACTCAGAGAGTAATTTGTAAGTCACACTGTCAATAAGCAATCAAATGGAGGTTTTAGTCCAGAAATGTCAAACTCCTAAGATAGTCTTTGGGTTTTTTGCCTTTGTACATCAGAAAACAAACTACACGTAAAACAATTTGACATTGTTCAAAGGAACATTCTTGACACTCTTGAGTTACCTATATAACTACTACTAATAATAATAACTGTAATAGTAATAACCACGGGGATTAACATTTCTGGGATAACTGGAAATTCTGAGGGTTGACTCACTGCAAAGCACTTTGCATGTATTATCTTACTGGAGACTCACAGTCACCCTGGACTGTAGGTACTGGTAATACCCCATGTTTTTAGCTGAGGAAAGCTAAACGACCCCAGGCCACAGGGTAGTACATGGGAGTTGGGATTAACATCCAGATTAGTCAAGTGCAAACCCCAGCTTTCAGCCTTGACACTCACTGCTGCTGGATACCAGAAAATGTAGAGGGTCTCCCTAAGTATCCCTTGCTGGATACCAGAAAATGTGCAGGGTCTCCCTAAGTCTCCCAAAGGAAGTATGAGAGGATTTTTGGCTCTTTGTGCTGTTGAAAAACTACTCTCTTAAGAATTCTTTTGTTCACGTGAACTCACCTTGACACTGGGCATAATATTGGAAGAGAGAGTATCTATATGGATAGGAAGTAGCCAGAGAGAGGCAGCCCACTCTTTTTAAAAAAATATTTATCCTATTCAAATATAGGTGATTTATGAAGTGTTAATTATGTGTTAATTTCTGCTGTACAGCAAAGTGATTCAGTTATACATATATGTATACATTCTTTTTTATTTTTTTATTATGACTGATCATAGCATACTGAATATGGTTCTCTGTGCTATATAGTAGGACCTCGTTGTCTGTCCATCCCATATATACCAGTTTGCATCTGCTAATTCCAAACTTCCAGTCCATCCCTTACCCCTTGGAAGCCACAGGTCTGTTCTCTATGTCTATGAGTCTGTTTCATAGAAAAGTTGGTTGGTGGAAAGACAGCCCACTCTTGTGTGCATTAACCTAGGAGAGGGAAATTCATATTGTGCTGTCCTTTCCCTGAAGCAGAAATGAGTGAGACTGGGATCAACAACAAAGCGAGATGGGAGGAAAACGTTCCACATGGTGTTCTCCGCACAGCTTGTCTACAGATCACAAGTTGGCAGGCACTCTAGATCCAGTTTAGTGGTGCCAAGCATAGTATCTAAACTCTGCAGCCACACTGACTGCATGGACTTATTGCTCTTGCAAACCATTACAGTTTAAAGTGGAATGAAAATTATTCTTGGAACACCAGCTCTGTTAACTGTGAAATCATTTGTGTTTGACTCACTGAAGGAGAGCTTAAATGTTCCTAGCTCCATGACTAAGATTTATGTTCCAGTCTTTCTGCCCCTGCTGGCTGGAGGTAAGAGAATAAGGTAACTAAAGGTGACATATCTCCCAGGGGCCAGGGAATCCCTTTTTTTGTTATTTTATTGGCTTGGGATGGGGGAGCCAGATAACCAAGCTTATTAAAATTACTTGATACAAAACCAGAAATGGTTTCTAAGTGAGATAGAGGGAACTCTCATTAGTCACGTATACAGAGTTCTCTGCCTGGACTTGTTGACCACTATTATGCTGCTTAAAGAATTTTTATGCTTCTTTCTGGATTCTCCTTACTGTTCAGACTAGTGGTTTCATATGTGCCCTTCAGTTCATAGAGGCTTCCAAGAGATGCTTAAAGGGCTTTTTAGGGGTCAGGGATATAGGATAGGGCTTCAGTCAGGCCCCTGCTACAACTAAAGCATCAAGCAGATTTTCTTCTCTGTTTCATGGAACAGGTTTCTGCTTGGGAATGCTTTTATTTTCCCACTTTTTAAAAATAGTACCCTGATTTTCTTCTAGAAATCTATCACTCCCTGTCCTCTGCCAAATGCAGAAATGAGTGTGTATGAGACTCAGGCCTAGTCAACCAGGATCTCTGATCCATCTCATCAGAGGTGATCCCAAAAAGGGCACTCAATCAGCTCGCACCAGTGAGCACTGGGCTGCCCAGGCCCCAGTCTAGGGGTATCCCTTTCTAGCTCTCATGATATTTCTGGAGCCTCAATTTCTTCATCCATAAGTTAGGGCTGATGCTATTTATACTTATAATATCACCTGTCAAGTCATATACATTTTATAAAATATGAACTATAAAGAAAGCTGACCACCGAAGAATTGATGCTTTTGAACTGTGGTGTTGGAGAAGACTCTTGAGAGTCCCTTGGGCTGCAAAGAGATCGAACCAGTCCATCCTAAAGGAGATCAGTTCTGAATATTCACTGGAAGAACTGATGCTGAAGCTGAAACTCCAATACTTTGGCCACCTGATGCAAAGAACTGACTCATTTGAAAAGACCCTGCTGCTGGGAAAGATTGAGGACAGGAAGAGAAGGGGATGACAGGGGATGAGATGGTTGGATGGCATTACCGACTCAATGGACATGAGCTTGTGTAAACTCCAGGAGTGGTGATGGACAGGGAGGCCTGGCATGCTGCAGTCCATGGGGTCTCAAAGAGTTGGACACGACTCAGCAATGGAACTGAACTGATTATTTATGAACCTGTCAGGGTAATTTATTGATGAGCTTTACAAGATTATTTCTAATTCTTTCATTTATCAATTACCCAAAACGGTCTCTATAACATCCCCTCCCTCCCAAATTAAAATACAGCATTTCCTCATTTTCAAGCCTTTGATATCTCCACCACCCAAATCTCTATCTCACTTGCGTTTGTTTCTCTCCTAATCCTTCTCATGCCTGTTCCTGAGGCTGTCCATATGCAGGAGAAGCCTGGAGAGAGTTGTACTGATGCTTCATGCTTACAGTGTCACAAGGCCCTTGATTTCTCCATCTTTTCATGCACCCTCACCTTCAGGATGAAATACTCCCTTTGTAACATCACTTGCAGGTGTAACCGTGGTTAGGTACCATACTCGCTTCCCTGACTGAAATGGGTTTGTTTTATTGATGTATAGTTGATTTACAATACTATATTAGTTTCAGGTGTACAACATAGTGATGATTCAGGTTATTTTTATAGATTATACTCCATTTATAGTTATTATAAAAGATTGGCTATCTTCTCTGGGCTGTTCAATATGTCCTTGTAGCTTATTTATGTTATATATAGTAGTTTGTACCTCTTGATCCCCTACTTCTATATTTCCCCTCCATCCTTTCCTCTCTTCACTGGTAACTACTAGTTTGTTCTCTATGCCTGTGAGTCTGTTTCTTTTTTTGTTATGTTCATTTGTTCCTCTAACTTTTTTAGATTACACATACAAGAGATAACATACAATATCTGTCTTTCTTTCTTACTTCACTTAAGCATAATACCCTCCAGGTCCATCCATGTTGTTGCAAATGGCAAAATTTCATTCCTATTTATGGCTGAGTAATATTCCATCATGTGTATATGTGTGTGTGTATGACCACATCTTTTAAAATATATCCAGCACTACTTTGAAGTTACTTCAGTTTACTTCCATTTTGTCCTCTCCACATTTTTCAAAGCCCCTCCATCAACCTTTTTATTCCAGTTGATTGGCTTTTACTATTTCTTTGCCTAAGAGAGATTTTCAGGGCAGAAAAAGAAAAACAGAAGCCCTTTGAAGACAAAGCTCCTCCTGTCTTGTAAAAGGTGAAGCTGTCTGGGGAGATGATGCTAAATATCCTCAGGAAGGAAGAGGGAGAGGGTAGACAGAGGAATACCCTTGAGGATAAGCTGAGAGAAAGAAGACATGTTTCTGTACCCAGGAATGGGAAAGTCAGATGGCCACTGAAGGGCCCACCCCAAGGATAGGGCAGAACTTGGACGGGGACTTCTGCCAGGCACACCAGAGGGGGCTGACCCTGGGCAAGGGTTCTCCAGCCTTGGTAGAGTTTCTGTTCATGAGTGAGACACAAAAATAGACTGCAGGGCTTGAAGAGAATTCAGATGTACAACACAGTGATTCAGTTTTAGTGAGGATGTCAGCAGTAACTATGACAAACTGGTCTGAGGCTGTGCTAAGTGGCTTCAGTCATGTCCAACTCTTTACGACCCCATGGACTGTAGCCTGCCAGACTCCTCTGTCCATGGGATTCTCGAGGCAAGAATACTAGAGTGCGTTGCCATGCCCTCCTCCAGGGCATCTTCCCTACTCAGGTATTAAATGTATGAAACCTGTGTCCCTTGGGTCCCTTATATCTCCTGCTTTGGCATGCAGGTTCTTTAGTGCTACCTGGGAAGCCCTATGACAAAGTGATGACCGGGTATAATTTTAGCCTTCTGTGCTACCCAAGGAGCAGATGGCTCCCAGTCATGACTAAGGTTAGGCTTCCTGCCATGCTGGCTGGTAGGATGGGCACTGAAGATCAGACTTTAATTGAAAGAAAAGCTCCTGAGCACAGCTGTGCACTGGGATTGATACCCACACACCAGAATCCATGGCTGGTCCCCATACATGTGAACATTTCAGTGAGAGACTGTATCAAAGAAGGCCCCAACCAGGAAGGGGAACACACAATACCCCTCAAAGTAAAACATCTTCATCTGAGGTCCTCGGATTTGCCTTCAAGGTGGGCAGGAGTGCCAAGAGCCAAAATACATCCTTAAAAAAAAAGTCACTTCCTTACCCTCAGGAAATTCATCCAGCATCATCCATCTGGAATCTTCTAAAGCCAAACCCACTAGTCAATGTCAAAACCAGAATGAGAGGAAACTTTTTGAAGAAATACCCTCCCATCCTCTCCTGTCATAGGTGAAAAATGGGCAGCTTTGTTTTCTTTGCTTGTGAAGGGAAGAAAAAAATCACGATATTTAGTCTCAAGTATCCTCATTTCCAGATGCCTTTATAGTTCCTAAGCTGTCCCATCAAACTGAGTTACAACCCCATTAAAATGCCACACTCAATATTTTTTGTCTAATCCCGTAATACTCCAAACCCTGGCTGTCAGCAGACATGTCAGGAAACTCCCCTATCCGGAGGATTTGGTTTGGGTTTATTTTGGCCTGAGAAAGAGAGGAGAAGCAAGGAAAAGAGGAGAGACTCAGAAAGAACCCAAGTGGTTGGCAGTGGGGAATGACAAGCCTTATTAATTCAGGCAGTCAGGCCCTTTGGGTCTCAGCAGTGAGAGTAAGTAGACGCTTCATGGTAGGGTCCCATGAGTGCCGTTTGAAAGGAGAGCTGTGACCAGGCTGAAGGAGCACCCATCAGCCACCAAGTGGAGGAAATGAAACTGGTCAGCAGCTCCTCACTGGAGAGAGGGGAAAGTGTCCCTAGGATGACTCAGCCCAGCAGATTCTGCTCAAGGACAATTATGGAATGCAAATATTTAGAAATCCTGTGGTTGTTTAGTGCTCTGCAGGGCACTAAACACACGCAATGCATCCCCAAAGCAGTATGAACGAGCCCTGCTTCTGAAGATCCCTGACCTGCAAGGATAAAAGGAAAGAAACAGTCAGACAAGGGTCCTTTCCTCTTACCCCCTGCAATTTTGTGCTTGTTAGTCTTTGTCAGACACTCATTGTTTTCTGGCCTTAAGTGTCCTCTTCATGGAGGCACGTGGCTTTCTATATGGAGAGTTCATCTTCTGATGACTCTTCCCATGGATTTCCATGGGAAGAGGTTGGAAGAGGAACAAGAGGAGGAAGGGAAAGGGATTAGAAATGTCCTCTTGATGTTCTTCTTTGCTGCGTATCTGTCTAAGAGTGGCAGTTGATATGCTTCAATCTCTTTGCAGCTTGACAATAGGGTCTCGCCCTCTGCCTGATAAATGTGAGTTGGGAAGGGATGGAACCTGGCAGGACTGGAAGGGAGGCCAGATGACTGTGCTCTGTGGGAAAAAGCAGCTGGCCTCCTGGAGATCACTGGCTTTCCTCCAAGTGCCACCATAAATTTTTTAAAAAAGAAATACAGAATATTCAGTTCAGTTCAGTCGCTCTGTTGTGTCCGACTCTTTGCAACCCCATGAATTGCAGCATGCCAGGCCTCCCTGTCCATCACCAACTCCCAGAGTCTACCCAAACCCATGTCCATCGAGTTGGTGATGCCATTCAGCCACCTCATCCTCTGTCCTCTCCTCCTCCTCCTGCCCCCAATCCTTCCCAGCATTAGGGTCTTTTCCAATGAGTCAACTCTTCACATGAGGTGGCCAAAGTACTGGAATTTCAGCTTCAACATAAAGTCTGAATAATTAAGGGTTTACTGAAGGGACAGATTCATCTTGATTCATGGCCAGAAACTTCAGGGATTGATAACACAGCTAGTTGATACCTTGGAGATAGTAGATTTCTTTTCTGGGCAAAGATGAATAAGGGAAGGAATTGAAAACTCACCTGAGAGTCTTGAATAGAAATCGTGAACATGCACCAAACACTCAGCTTCTGTGTACTGAGTGGAGGGGAGACAACGTGAAAGTGGGGAAAATACCTAGTCAGAACACCTGGCCACACAAACCGGGAGAGTGTGACAAACTTGTGACTAGAAGAACAGCAGCTTTTTCCACAAGCTAGAAACAATAAAATTTTACATGCTGAAAGCAAGTGAAATCCTTTCATGAACTCACTGACAGAGTTCAGAATGGGTGATTTGCCTGCCCTATGCAGTAATTGTCATAATTGCTTATGGCGATTACGCCTCCACATCTTGTCCACTCTATCTCCTCTAAGGTCTCCAGCAGCAAGGCTTTCTCTCTAGCCCAATCTCTCACTTGGTGTGCCTGCTGATGTACTATTTGAGATCTAGCATTATGGACCATGTAATCATAAAATATGAGAGGTTACGATAATTGAGAATTGGAGTACAGTAAAAGCTGTATGATTGAGGCACACTGCTTTAGAAGAAAACAATCTTGAGATTGACAATCAAGCCGTTAGATGACTCAATGGGATGCAAGTACAAGATTTGACTAAAGCAGTGGCCCTCCAGATGTGGTCCAGTAACAGCAGCATCAGCATCACCTGGGTATTTATTTGAAATGCAAATTATCAAGTCCCACCACCCAGTCCTGCTGAATTAGAAACCCTGGGGCTGGATTTGAACCTTACAAAACCCCTCAGGTAAGTCTAATGCAGACTGAACTTTGAGAACTGATGGACTGAGAATTGAGGCTGATTGTCTAAGGAAGAGAGCACAACTTGCCATCTCAGAAGCACGGCCTTCTGGCTCCCCATGAGTACTTGCTCCAGTCATACTTTATTCTTTAGGCACGTTCATCTTTGAAAAGAGACTTCAGAGACCAGGATCAGAGTGGACCTTGTTTGTTTGTTTCCGTATTTGGATGGTTCTTTACACAAAGTCGCATTACACAGCTTGATTCCCAGGCCCATCTCTAAATGTCTTTTGTCAGATTTTCAAACTCAAATTCAGCCTCAGAGGACAAAGGTTTCCTCGTTGAGGGTATTGAAACAGAATGTGCTCCAGGCAATGACCTCAGACTGTTTACCATGACTTTGAGCTGCTGTGCTGCTGTCCTTTCTAGGCAGTCGTACATGGAGCACCCATCGGAGACAGCCTGAGAATGTGGCTCTTCTAGGTACGATGGGGCTTGGCTCCAGAATGACAAAGGATAACCTCATAGACTGGGAGACACCAGACTGAGTCAGAGGCCAGGTGTACCAACGCTCATATGTGAGCGTTTCTGGAGCTGCTCAGCTTGCATGATTTGGATTCTGAGGGTAGTTTGGACAGTAATGGGCCTTGCAGTAGCTGCCAGATTCTGATGGAGATAGAGCAATGCAGTGGAGGCACAATACTATCAAGAGTTTATGGGGTAGTTTGGGGAGCAATATGTCACACAGGCTAATGCCACAAAATCCCACTCTATTTATTATGACTATTAACACTGTGTTTTCTATTTGGCCATCACAGTGTTTCCCAGTGAAATGTAGCCTGTGTTTAATTGACATGAGAAATATTAAGAGGCAGTAGTCACCCAAAGCATCCTTCTGCCGTTGGATTCGGGAAATATGGCTGGATTTAAACATAATGCAGAGACAGATGCTTTCACAAAACTCCTGTTAAAGCAATCATAATTGCCAAATTATTTAAACTTCCCTTCTGTGGCTGCCCCTCCCCATTTTTATAACAGCCAAGATATCAAGAAGAAGAAGGAAAGAGGCTTCTCTTCTAATATTGACTAAAGACCTTAACTAACTTCTTTGGTAATCCAAGATTTACACATTGACCAAAATTTCAGGTTACATAGATTTTGTATGTCCCATGTCCCTGTTTCCCACTGGGGGGATACTGGGCATCAGTGTTACTCTAAATCAATTACTAGGGAAACAGATTTTTTTTTTTAAGGGAACAGCAGAAAGCCATTGTTCTAGCACCTTTTCCTATTCCACCTTGAGGAATAGAAAAGGACCAGTAAAGAGATTTAATTCAACTTTGCCTTTCAGAATGACTACACAGTGTACTATTCAGAAATGCGTTCAGCTCGATTAATAGCCAACTGACTATGTGTTATTCAAACACATAAAGATGTGTTTATCTTTCACATAGGGAGCCTACAGAGAGGCAGTTTGGGGTCAGAAGGATGCCCTCAAGAATCCAGAGTTTTCTGTCTTCTTGGTCCACCATCCTTGACTGTGCTGTTTGGTCTCACGGCAGCAGCAAAGCTAAACCTCAGTGTTGTATCTATGTTTCAGGCAAAAGAAGAATAGCAAATTCCTACTTACATCTCATTATCAGCGCTGTCATATGGCCATATCTGGCCATAAAGGAAGCTTAGAAAATCAAGTTTTTAACTTTTTAAACCTCTTAAGGAGAGAATAAATTGGGTCAACTAATCTAGAGTGTATTATTACAGATGCCATGATAAATAGCAGACCTCTGTATTAACATGTCATGACATGTTTGGGGAAACATCATCAAGGGCCTTCTCTTGTTAAAGATTCATACAAGCAGTGAATCATTTTTCAGTGTGATAAAGACTAAATGCCTAGTGTGTAAGTAAAAGAGTTTTGTTTTGCTGGAGGGATGCAGGGAAGCCTAGGCCATTGCTTCTCAAGCTTCACTGAGATTTTGTTAAATTACAAACACTGACTCAGTGGATCTGGGCTGGGGTCTGAAATTTCTGCACTTGTAACCAGCTCCAAAGAGATGCCAGTGCTGCTGTTCCATGAATAGTAAAGGTCTAGGTAACAATTAAACAGGGCCTGAAACATGAGTAGGAAATTCATCAAGTGGAGAGAAGAGAGGAGAGCCCCTAGGGCTGGGGGAAGGTCATGTACAAATGCACATGCGTATCCTCTTTTATGCAGTCCATTACAACTCTTTCTAGATAATTTTCTTTAAAATATATATACACATACATGGAAAAATGGACAGACAGGTACATAGACACAATAAGCAGATACTATATTTTTAGTCAACTGTACTCTATACTTGTGGTCAGAGTAATTCTTGGCCAATGAGCATCTTACCACACTCTTCTAATTCAGTGTGTTAAATTTTTTCATCAGTGACCTTTCCTTCAGCCATTGGTGTTTTACTCTAGGAAACAGGTTTGGCCTGTAACCATTGCTAAAAGACTTGGCATTATTAGTCCTGGAGTTGTCCACAAAAAGGGAGAACCATGCTCAGTGTTTAAAAAAAAAAAAGTGATCTTTGCTTCTTGAGTCTCTTCATGAAATGGTCAAGGGCACAAACAATAAAGATCATCCCTTGAATTTCATGAGGCCAGTCATAATCTAACTATAGTTTGATATGATTGACTGACAGTTGTGTGACCCGTGACCTGGAAGAAACTATGGCCAGAGGGTTGTAATGACTTCAGAGGATTTGAGAAAATCGGAAGAGCCATTGCCAGTGTACACTACCAGACATATCTCCCTGGGAAGACTGTGCTGAAATGTACATGCTGAAACATACAGTTGGTTCAGGCATTTTCATTTCCAGGAGTTCATCCCCCACATAATTGAGAGATGCTAGTATGGCACCCATTTGGAGACTAGCACATAATTTGATGTTTTGGAGTAGAGGGTGAGAGAGGAGGAGTGGTAGTTGATGAGGCTGCTCTCGTCTCAAAAATTAGTGTGGTTCAGCCATGCTGAGGTTCACTTTACCCCATGGGCAGTGGGAAGCTATCAAAGTTCATATACAGTGCAATAACACAGTCACTTTGGACTTTAGAGGGATGACTTTGTTGACAATGTAAGTAGAGGGATACAGGGAGAGTACAGCAGCTAAACTGGAGTCAGGGAGTTCGGGTAGAAGGAGAAAGAAGATGAGACCATGAACCAGAACAGTGACTCTATGAAGAAAAAAGTAGCAAGATGTAATGGTCATGTCAAAGGTAGTCTCATTTGGGTAGGGTAAACTTTAAGATTTTCCACAGTTTATGGTGATCCACACAGTCAAAGGCTTTGGCATAGTCAATAAAGCAGAAATAGATGTTTTTTCTGAAACTCTTTTACTTTTTCGATGATCCAGCGGATGTTGGCAATTTGATCTCTGGTTCCTCTGCCTTTTCTAAAACCAGCTTGAACATCTGAAAGTTCATGGTTCACATACTGCTGAAGCCTGGCTTGAAGAATTTTGAACATTACTTTACTAGCGTGTGAGATGAGTGCAATTGTGTGATACTTTGAGCATTCTTTGGCATTGCCTTCCTTTGGGATTGGAATGAAAACTGACCTTCTCCAGTCCTGTGGGAAATTCTTTTATTTTTTTAATTTATTTATTTTTAAAAAATTTCCTTCACATTATTGTGTTGGTTTTGCCATACATTGACATGAATTTGCCATGGGTATACATATGTTCCCCTTCCAGAATTCCCCTCCTTCCTCCCTCCTGATTCCCTCTCTCTGGGTCATCCTGGTGCACCAGCCCTGAGCATCAAACCTGGGCTGGTGATTGATTTCACATATGATAATTAACATGTTTCAATGCCATTCTCCCATATCATCCCACCCTTGCCCTCTCCCATAGAGTCCAAAAGACTGTTCTATACATCTGTGTTTCTTTTGCTGTCTCGCATACAGGGTTATCGTTACCATATTTCTAAATTCCATATATATGCATTAGTATACTGTATTTTTGTTTTTCCTTCTGGCTTACTTCACTCTGTATAATAGGCTCCAGTTCCATCCACCTGAGTAGAACTGATTCAAATGAATTCTTTTTAATGGCTGAGTAATATTCCACTGTGTATATGTACCACAGCTTTCTTATCCATTCGTCTGTTGATGGACATGTAGGTTGCTTCCATGTCCTGGCTATTGTAAACAATGCAGCGATGAACATTGGGGTACACGTGTCTCTTTCAATTCTGGTTTCCTTGGTGTGTATGCTCAGCAGTGGGATTGCTGGGTCATATGGCAGTTCTATTTTCAGTTTTTTAAGGAATCTCTACACTGTTCTCCAGAGTGGCTGTACTAGTTTGCATTCCCACCAACAGTGTAAGAGGGTTCCCTTTTCTCCACATCCTCTCCAGCATTTATTGCTTGTAGACTTTTGGATGGCAGCCATTCTGACTGGTGTAAAGTGGTACCTCATTGTATATAATCTCCAACCCAAAACAATAAAGTAAATGGCAACGGGATCATACTTATCAATAATTACCTTGAATGTAAACAGGTTGAATGCCCCAACCAAAAGACAAAGATTGGCCGATTGGATACAAAAACAAGACCCCTATATATGTTGTCTACAAGAGACCCACCTCAAACCTAGGGACACATATAGATGAAAGTTAAAGGCTGGAAAAAGATATTCCATGCAAATAAAGACCAAAAGAAAGCAGGAGTGGCAATACTCATATCAGATAAAGTAGACTTTAAAATAAAGGCTGTGAAAAGAGATAAAGATAGACATTACATAATGATCAAAGGATCAATCCAAGAAGATGATATAACAATTATAAATATATATGCACCCAACATAGGAGCACCACAATATGTAAGACAAATGCTAACAAGTATGAAAGGGGAAATTAACAATAACATAATAATAGTGAGAGACTTTAATACTCTACTCACACCAATGAATAGATCAACTAAACAGAAAATTAACAAGGAAACACAAACTTTAAATGATACAATAGACCGGTTAGACCTAATTGATATCTATAGGAAAATTCTTAAAGAGATAGGAATACCAGGCCACCTGATCTGTCTCTTGAGAAACCTGTATGCAGGTCAGGAAGCAACAGTTAAAACCGGACATGGAACAACAGACTGGTTCCAAATAGGAAAAGGAGTAAGTCAAGGCTGTATATTGTCACCCTGCTTATTTAACTTATATGCAGAGTACATCATGAGAAATGCTAGGCTCGAATAAGCACAAGCTGGAATCAAGATTGCTGGGAGAAATATCAATAACCTCAGGTATGCAGATGATACCACCCTTATAGCAGAAAGTGAAGAGGAACTGAAGAGCCTCTTGATGAAAGTGAAACAGGAGAGTCAAAAAGTTGGCTTAAAGCTCAACATTCAGAAAACTAAGATCATGGCATCTGGTCCCATCACTTCATGGCAAATAGATGGGGAAACAATGGCAGACTTTATTTGGGAGGGGCTCCAAAATCAGTGCAGATGGTGACTGCAGCCATGAAATTAAAAGACGCTTGCTCCTTGGAAGGAAAGTTATGACCAACCTAGACAGCACATTAAAAAGCAGAGACATTAATTTGCAAACAAAGGTCCGTCTAGTCAAGGCTATGGTTTTTCCAGTAGTCATGTATGGATGTGAGAGTTGGACTGTGAAGAAAGCTGAGTGCCGAAGAATTGATGCTTTTGAACTGTGGTGTTGGAGAAGACTCTTGAGAGTCCCTTGGACTGCAAGGAGACCCAACCAGTCCATCCAAAAGGAGATCAGTCCTGGGTGTTCATTGGAGGGACTGATGTTGAAGCTGAAACTCCAATATTTTGGCTACCTGATGCAAAGACCTGACTCATTGGAAAAGACCCTGATGCTGGGAAGGATTGGGGGCAGGAGGAAGAGGGGACAACAGAGGATGAGATGGCTGGATGGCATCACCGACTTGATGGACATGAGTTTGGGTAAACTCCGAGAGTTGGTGATGGACAGGGAGGCTTGGGTGTTGCAATTCATGGGGTCGCAAAGAGTCAGGCACAACTGAGTGACTGAACTGAACTGAAACTTTAAGATGTATGGCTGAGGGAAAAGAAATTGAGGATGACTCTTAAGACCTGGGTAAGCAGTTCAGACTAGCATGGTTTTTTTAACTTGTATTTGATGAGCTGCAGTTTTTCAAAGACTCTCTATACCCATTTGCCTTACTTTATCCACTTCATATATCTTTGACACCTGCCTGAGCCTGAAAGCTTTTGAGACTGAGCACAAGGGTGTTTACCTTGGCCAAGAGGATGAATGATAGTGCCTCTAACTAAGGGAGGTAACCCAGGAGAGTAGCAAGTCTGCCAGAGGGAGATAACTCAGGATTGCACATTAGCAATAAAGAGAGAAGAGTGGTTTGGCGCTCCTGGGATAGGTCTAGCTTGAACCTTGATTTACTTTCCCTGTGACCTTGAGTCAGTTCCCTTGGCCTTCCAGTAGCTATAAAGCAGGAGAAAACATTCACCGCCCTTGCAAATAGCTCCCCAGAGCCACCAGGCTCATAACAGTGTTTCTGGCCAGTACACATTAATCAGTGTCATCCTTTCCTCCTTATAGGCATCTTTACGAGCCCTCATTTCCCTGCACACTCAGCTCTGTAGACTCAGAAAATATGTGTTGATGACCTGGCCTCCCAGTGCTGCCCTTCTCTGAGCAGTGCTGCCCTGTGCTATCAAAACCGGGAGAGGAGGAAAGACAAGTCTGGGTATATCAAGTTTCTCTGGGACTCGCCATCCAGTTCTCAGTATGCAAGAATTTTTAGGAAAAGTTAAGTGTTTATTTTCAAGATCACACTAAAGACCTCTAGAAATACCATAGATAACCACAGCACCAATAACTATCTAATTTATTACATTTGCACATGCAGATGGAAGGAAGCCAGTCTTGGCATAAAGACAACTATAAACAAATGTAAATTACAAATCAGACAGTCAGACTGGAAATTGAAGTAAAAAAAACATGAAAAATCTACCTAAAGTTTCCTATTCCCATGTAGCATTAAGGTATTAAATCCTTTTACTCCCCCTGTCCCCCCACTAATCTGAATTCCCTCTGCAGTTAATGAGGTTTTCTTTCTTCTCTTGATGCATTCAATTTAAAAAAGCAGGCACTAGGGATGCAAAGATCAGATAAGACTCTGCCCCTGGTCAAGACAGAGTTTGGGTGTGAAAAACCTTATTTAATGAACAAGTAAGTGTTAAATTTACTTACTAATTAATTTAATCTATTGTCTTAAAAACCCTTTTGGAGGAGTATGGGTGGGTGGGTGGGGGGAGTATTACTCTTTTCAATGAAGAATTGTGAATAAACTATAATTGGAGGTAGAAAGAAGTAAAGTTCTA
The DNA here is from genome assembly GCA_007570785.1 of Antilocapra americana. Taxonomy (NCBI): domain Eukaryota; kingdom Metazoa; phylum Chordata; class Mammalia; order Artiodactyla; family Antilocapridae; genus Antilocapra; species Antilocapra americana. The sequence continues at coordinate 9,169,286 of ML661893.1, forward strand.
AACCTGTACCTTTGTGGTCATGCAGTTTGCTCCCTGATTATTTCAGATATCCATTCATTTCCTCAAGCTAAATGATCTTGACTAAGTCAAATATATACATTTAAATATCTAAACTAGAAGCAAATGGGTTATATTTTTCTTTCAAGTTACTCAGCTTTTGTTCCCCTCCACCTGCTAACAAGTAGTCTCAGTAGGTTTAGCTAAACTCATAGGCTACTGTTTGAAGTCAGAGCAGTTTAACGAGTTTTCTAAACCTGGTCTCACTTAGCCCAATGTAATAGCCATGTAATCCATGTCTTTACCATTTTGTTTTGCCCCTTCTATCCATTATCCACACTGTAAGCAAAGTGGCCTATTGGAAGCACAAATTAATAATATTAGCTCAGTGCTTTAAAACCCTCCCATTGCACATTTTGGGATCAATACCAGAATCCTTAATATGATCTTAATCCAAATAAGACAGTCCTATCCCCATGTCTACACAGTGGGCTTGGACCATGCCTCTTGTTTCCTTGCTATTTGCTCTCATTGCCTGTACATCTCTCTTCATAGCAATAATCAAAGGCACAATTTTTGTCCTTTTTATATTGTTTGATGACTGTCTCCCTCTCTTGAAAATAAGTAGGAGAGCAGTGACCACATCTATTTGGACTCATTGCTAGATCTTTAGTGGCTAGTTTAAACCCTCAACACAAAAGGCATTTAATATATGTTCATATCATTGCATAAATAACAATACATGAATAAATGATCAGTTGTTCACTCAGTCACCAGATGCTGTTTTTACTAGTAAGGAAACGTATTTCAGGGATGGAAACTATGCCCATTTTTCTTAATTCTCCAGTAAATATTATGTTCAAAATATTTCAAGGCTTTGGTGATAAGTTGTAAAGTTGGGCTGTGAAAGGATTTGTGTTTCTGCTATTCCAGGAGAAAGAAGGAAGAGGGGAAGCATAGTTATGGACTATCTCTGAAATTCTCTGTTATTGCCTACATTTATCTGGGGTTGGATGACTCCTTCTCTCTCTAGAAAAGCACTATGTATTTTGTCTGTCGAAATCAAGAAGCTTGATGTACAGTCAATCATTTCACAAATAGTGTTGTAGAAAATGTTCCTGCTTGCTTCAATTTCATTTGTGAATTGGCTCACCTTTTATAGTTCAGTCATTGTGATTCTAAACATTAGAACACAAAGATGAATAAGATGTATATATTTTTCTTACAAGTAAACACAGTACTAAAAAATAGACATACGTTGAAATTTCTGCTAGAATACTTAGTGAAAGAGTAATCTAACTTGCTTGAGACCCAAAGAAGTACAGGGGTCCAGAAGTAAATCCCTTTGAAACAAATGAACCAATTTGCCTGAAACGTGATTTATGAAGACACTGTAAGTGTAGGACTGTGGCATATAAGGTAACTGGGTCAAATCTGACCCTCAGTGTATATCTCATGTTAGCGTTTAGGATCAGCATCCTTCTGTATACGTCACAGGTTCTGCCAGTGTTTTCATGCAGAGCACAAGCATTTCATAGCCTTTGTTTTGTTTTTATAATTTCTTTGAAGGTATAATATTTATCTAAAAATATCATGTTTATTAGTTTATTTTTTCATTGTCTGTATCTTCTCTCTGGACTGTCACTCTATAAAGGAAAAAGGGACTTTTCTGTGCCATATCCTAGCACTAAATCATGTTGAGTGCCCAAACTTGTTGAATCAATTTTTCAAGCCCAAATTCCAATAAGACCAAAGTAGTAACTCTTTTTTTGCTTCTGTTTCTCCTAAAAATATTAATGGCTAAAACTTATGAGTATTTGCTACCTGGTTACAAAGGTCCATATAGTCAAGGCTATGGTTTTTCCAGTAGTCATGTATGGATGTGAGAGTTGGACTATAAAGAAAGCTGAGTGCAGAAGAATTGATGCTTTTGAACTGTGGTGTTGGAGAAGACTCTTGAGAGTCCCTTGGACTGCAAGGAGATCCAACCAGTCCATCCTAAAGGAGATCAGTCCTGATGTTCACTGGTAGGACTGATGTTGAAGCTAAAACTCCAATACTTTGGCCACCTGATATGAAGAGCTGACTCACTGGAAAAGACCCTGATGCTGGGAAGGATTGGGGTCAGGAGGAGAAGGGGACAATAGAGGATGAGATGGCTGGATGGCATCACCGACTGGATGGTCATGGGTTTGGGTGGACTCCGGGAGTTGGTGATGGACAGGACAGGGAGGCCTGGTGTGCTGTGGTTCATGGGGTCACAAAGACTCAGACACTGAACTGACTGACTGAGCATGCTGATACAGATCTATGTACTCTCCACAGCTACCATACACAATCTATACTTGTTTTCTATTGGCTTTGCAAATGAGACTGTCAAAGCTCAGAGAGGTTGACTCACTAACTCAAGGTCACAGAGCAGAGAAGCTGAGACTTTAGGAGTTGAACCCAGAACTGCTTTACAACAGCTCCTTAGTTCACACTGCTCCTCCTTCCCATCAAGTACAGTGCATCCACTTGAAATGATCAGTTGAACTCCTTTTGTGTTAATTCTGAATTGAGACAGAAGAAAGGTGGTGTCAGTTTCAGTGGCTTCTCCTTTTCTCAGGTGTTACACCTGTAGGGTGAGTACCCACCCTCCTGCTCTAACCCTTCCAGCTCCTTCAGTCTCCTACATCCTTTGGGAAGAGCAAAATAAAACTGATCCCTTTTCAAAACTCATCAATCTCTCCCAGTTACATTTCTAAGCAGATCTGGAGGGACCTAAGCCTCAGAGTAAAGTCCTACCATTATACAAGTCCAGCAGCTTGATCCTCTTGTATTTTATGATTTACTCGAAGTGTCTGACCAATTGCGTCATGGTGGCAAACTCTCCATACAAAAGCAAAGCAAGGGTGGAAGTATGCCCTCCCCCTGCCAACTGGCATTTTTTCTTCAGGATTCCATTCCAAGTTTTGCCTGAGACATTTAAAGAGCTCTGGATCTATTCCCTTCCTCCTTGTCAGGGCATCATCTATCCAAGTTAGGTAGACTCCTTTTATGTGTTTGCTTATTTATTTGCTTTTTTAAACAACAAGTCCCTTGAGTTCCTGTACATACTTTAAATGTGACATATCCCATTAGATCACTCTTGTGTTTGTCTTATCTTTATGAAAAGGAGTAAATTGCAAAGAATTTGGGGGACTTCAAAATTCATGGATTTTTCCCTGCATTGATATTTTCCTCTCCTGATATGAGGGAGTTGTACTGATATATGTTAAGTATGTGCAAAAAAGAAAATGAAAGTGTTAGTTGCTCAGTCTCTTTGCAACTCTATGAACTGTAGCTCGCCAAGCTCCTCTGTCCATAGGATTCTCCAGGCAAGAATACTGGAGTGGGTAGCCATTTCCTTCTCTAAGGGATCTTGCTTGACTCGGAGATCAAACCCAGGTCTCCTGCATTGCAGGCAGATTCTTTACCATCTAAGTTTGTGCAGATCACTACAAATACATGCAGATTATTGTATTTCAACATTTCCTCAAAGTTGTTAGGGGAAAAAGCCAGATAATATAGGACTGTGGAGGTCATTGGCACAAAGTTTAAATTATAAACTTTGGCACCCTGAATGGGAGGCATCCTGGATAGGAGGGGAGTTTCAGGGAGAATGGGTACACGTATCTGTATGGCTGAGTCCCTTTGCTGTTCACCTGAAACTATCACAGCATTGTTAATCAGGTATGAGTGTGTGCTCAGTCACTCAGTTGTGTCCGACTCTTTGCAACTCTAAGGACTATAGCCCATCAAGGCTTATCTGTCCATGGAATTTTCCAGACAAAAATACTAGAGTGGGTTGCCATTTCCTCCTCCAGGGGATCTTCTCAACCGACCTAAGGATTAAACCTACATCTTCTGCATTTACAGATGGATTTTTTTTTTACCACTGAGCCACCTGAGAAGCCCATCAATCAGCTATATTAAGGAAAAGCATGATTAGATTAAATATTTATTGTGACAGAAGCACCTAAAGCACGCTTAAAAAAAAGTCTTACATGATACATCCTCACACATCTCAAAATCTCCTCAAATATGGCAGTCATATCACACTCAGCTAATGAAGTTCACAATAGAACACCTGTTCTAACAGCTCTTTGAAAAGAGTTGAGGAGCCCAGGAGACTTGAGGAAGGAAATATATGTTCCACTCCTTCCTTAGAGGATTAGAGAGGAGCCATAGAAGAATATACTAGGAAGCTGGACATTGATAGCAAGTGAGACTCACAAGAAATGAATGAGAAATGAGACCATAGCTCATGTGGTCCAGCCTCGTTGGACACAGTCTATCTGGGAGCCTCAATGGCCATTTTCTTAGGAAACCAAGCATGAAAAGAAGGACCTGAACATTGAAGATAATCTGAAACCAAGATGTTAAAACTCATAAAATCTGAAATCAGTATATGTGTTTAGGTCTTGAGTTTAACTGTTTAAGAGCTAAGGATTAAGAAAGGAAAGACCAACTCTTGGTCAATGGCAGCTTGTATCTAAGGCATCGTAATGCCCCTGAAGAAGCCCTTTTGAACCATTCTAAACATCAGCTTGTCACTGACAGAGTCTGCTGCTAACTCCTAACAGCTAGAATCCTGCTCTGGTGGAGGCTGAGCTAGAAATGTTACACATTGTGTTATCACTCCCTTCATCTGTATAAATAGTCTGACCCAACCAAATTTGTTGTCAATGCTAGGAAATACCTCTCACCTTCTGCTCTTACAGGAAGTTACCATGGTAGGTTTTGCTAATAGAATTTCTTAAAAGTTCCTTTGACACGCAGCATTGAAAGCAAGTCATGCTATGCTCTCTTCTTCTTTTAAAGAGACTCACTTTTTAAATGGTCATGTTCAGGTACACATACGAAGTGCCTGCCATGTGCTAGAGGACAGATATGCAGGAGGGTGTGCTCTCTGTCTGGAGGACCAAGAATGTACGTGGTACTTGGAGTATCTGCTTGAGGGTAACAACTGATTAACTGCAAAATTGGTGGGATTGCATTCCCATCCATGCCTGAACAAAGGCAAGAGAGATATACAAAGTTGAACCTAGCTTTAAGTCAAATAAAAAATTGATTAAAGAGTGAACTTTTCCAGGATCTACTTCAAGCAAAAGAAATAAAAATCAAAACATAGTTGCGTCTGATATGTTCAGACCTAAGAGTTGCAATTTTATCGTAGAGCTGCCTCTCTGAGGCTATAAAGATGAAGGGAGGTGTCCAAGTTGTTCTTTGTTCAATGCCCAGAAGACATTTTATACCTGGGAAAACAAAGGCATAGACCCAGCAGCAAAGTGAAATATTGCCCTTTAGTTGGTTACATAAAGTCTTCCTAGCTCGTCTCTTCCTCACTGAAAGAAGTTTCAGGTGCAAGAACAGTTAATTAAAATAGATTTTCTCTGGCTTCTGTATAAATATAGTTGCAAAATTAGAAGCTAACTTGTGTTCTGGATAATTCTGTAGTTTTGACATCATGAGTTCCTTGATGGCAGAGATATTTTCTGGTACCTAGTAGATGCTCAATAAATATTTTTGAATGAATTCAAGAAAATAGATATTCCTGCTTCCATCAGAACAAAGCAAAACAAAAAACTTCATGAATTTCTGGAAAGCATGTATAAGAAACAGCACTGACCTCTTGGAAGACGTGATAGGAGGGAAAGATTTTATTTTGTATATATTTTCATTTTTTAATGTTTTGTGTGAGTTTGAGTCACCTTATAATTAGAGTGAAAGATTAGTTAAAATTAAATTACTCTTTGGTTCCCTTTGAGAAATGGCATTATTAGAAGCAAAAAAAAAGAAATAAAGAAAGAAAAGAAAAAGAAAGCCTTCCCTTTGAGCTTGCATTGTGTCTTTGCTTGCAGAGAGCCCTTCAGGGGCTGAGTTCAGAACTACCTAGGCCCACAGGGTGTTTGTGTCAAGGTTTATGGTTCCCAATCACAGATGAAATACCTAGGAAAGCTACTATGAAGGATATTTCAGGGTGGCACGGATCCAGCAGTTAAAGAGACAAAAGACCTAAGACACAGTGGGGCCTTGGAGGCAGATGGCCTAAGATAAAGCCTTGCTGTGCAGTTGATCTGTTGCTCTTGCTGGGCCTCAGTCTCCTCACCTGTAAAATAGATGTGATAATAGTATACAGTTTCTAAGGTTGCTGTGAAATGAAGGAATCAATGCTTCAAGGCATCTAGAAGGATGCCTTGCAGTAATGTATGTTCAACGTGTGTCAGCATTTATGAAGGTAGAGGAGCACAGAAACAATGAAGTGAAAGAAATAGTGTATTGCATGTAAATTCATATGCATCGATCTTTCTGGGCTCTTTTATACAGGTACAGAAATCTAATAAGGCCTTTTTTTCTTTCTTTTTGTGCATTTTAAATTGTTCTCAACTTGACATAGGTACAAGTTTGTTTTTTTCCACCAATATATAGCAGGACAACACAAAAGTGAAAAAGAAAATGTCTGATGGTGAAATGAGTGCCTTTGCATATAGACAATCCTTGAAGTATTTTTTCATTTTCCCTCCAAGCAGATACATTTAAAGAGAAAAACAGCAAAGCAGAAATCAAAACATGAAAAAAGTGGCTGCACTTGCATTACAGGAATGACTTAAGCTGTTTTGTGAACATGCTTATGTTGGTTAACTGAAAGACAGATAATAGTATATATTTCAAAAGAAACTACAGGGCTTGCTCTGACTGTGAGTGGCTGAGTTGATTTCAGAGCATAAAGCTTCAGTTTCTATGATCTGCCTACTTAGAGTAATTTGAAGTTCTTGCTTAGTTTCCGTGATGGTCTCCTAAAGGAGCAACCAGAAACCAGACAGGTTTGTCTAGCCTTCATGCTGAAGCAAACGAGCAATTTCCCAGAATCTTTCCTCTATCCATTAGATGTACTTTCTCCATCTGTTGTTCCCCTCAACAGGCAACACGCCCTTGATAGGTCTTTGATTCATTCTTCGTCTCACTTTCCCGTAAAAAGCAGCTTCTAGATTCAAAGTAAAATAAAGATTACAGGTCAGATCAATACAAGAGACTTGGAAATCAAACTCCTCCCCCAAATCTTCATCAGGTATCAATTTTGTTTTTCTTCTTTGGCTCTTTGCATTGGGGGCTAATCAAAAACACATTGCTATTGTTACTTAGTTTTAGAGGGATTTTTTGTTAATCCTGCTTTGCTTTTTCTCTGCACCTCTCAACACTGATTTTTTTTTTTTTCACAGAAAGATTTGGCTTTTCTTTTATCCTTTCCAAGCAGAGACTTGTTTGTACTATCCTATAAAATATATAGAATAATTATAATTTTCTGGCAGGTCTATTTCCCTGTCTTGTCTCCTTTCCTATCACCTGTCACCTACTCCCTGTACTGCCTCCTGTCTCCAGTCTGCCCAGCACTGAGGTCTAGCCACAGGTCCCCCAAATAACCACACAAGTTGAATATACCCTTTGACACGCAGCTCCAATAGCCCCACTGTGATGAACAACCACTGAGTCCACCTTTCCCAGAGGCAAAGGGAAAGCCTCTGTCAGTGTGCAGAGCAAGGGCTGCACAAGTGAGCCACCGAGGGGTACCATCTGCCCCCAGGTTGAAAGGTGACTTGTCCCAAAGTTAGTCTTTGTTTCTCATTAAAAATGTTAGATGGCCCCATGAAATCAGAGACCCTTGGACTTTCAACCTGAAAAGGAAGCAACAGGTAACATCACCACCTGAGTACTTTTTGTCACCTAGATACTTCCTGAATAATCAATCCATTCAATCCTTACCACAGCCCTATGAGCCAGGCATTATTACCTCTGTTTTATAGATGAGGAAACTGAGGCTCAGAAACGTTGAGTAGCCCACCTGAGATCACAAAGAGTTAGCTGAGGCTCTGGGAGACTAGGTAACTAGCCAATAGTGGAAAATACTCCCTCTGTGGAGTCTCTTCTGGTGTCATCCACCCATGTGCCCCCCCAAACCCCTTGCTCTAGTCAGACTGGCCACTTTGTGCTTCTGCTGTTCCGTATACACGTGCCTTTCCAATATCTGTACCACTTTACTGTTCTTACCCGTGTGTACTGGATCTCTTCCTGCTGGTCCTTAGGAGTGGGAGTCCTGTCACCCTGGTCTCTACCTTCCCAGTGCCTATCCCACTACAAATATTCTTCTTCTCTTGTATTAATTCTGATCAGTTGACATCAATTAGGAATGCTGTGTTAAGAATGCTTCTGAGGAAGCATTCGTCTCTGTACTTGTTGGGGAAGGAGTGATAGGGCTGATAAGCTGTGGCTGTCGAGGGAGGGAGAGTGGCAGTACACCCCCCCGCCGTCCCTGATTCCAGGGGCCCTCCTAGGGCCCAGAATGGTGCATACTCAGTACATACGGTTATGTTGTGACTGTGCATTATAAGGTTTTTTCCAGTTCCCTATAGTCCTAAGAATGTTTCACCCATTAACTCCAGTTCTTTCAGAAGTACTGCAGGACTGTATGATTCTGAGAAGAAAAAAAAAAAATCACCTTTCTTGCAAATCCTTTTGATTACAATACCTGGAAATATCAGTCTCTGGAAATCCTAGCCAACTATAGTAAATCAGAAAAGACCAAGGATATGGATAGAGCTTTGAGAAGCTCTGCTTGTGGGGTCGAGTCTCGGGGGAGGTATTAGATGCCAGAGTAAGAGATGAGTGCAGAGAAAGAGGCAGATCCCCGGGGAGAGAGTCAGGCAGGTAGGTAGGAGAAAGTCTGAGGGGGCATGGCAGGAAAGTCAAGGCAATGAGAGAGCTTTAAGACAAGCTTTGTTATCTAGCCATGGGAGTTAAAGTGCCAAGGCTACACTACCAATAAAATAGTGAGATTTGAAAGGCAGTATGTCCCTGTGGCTGTGACACTTATTAGCTGTGAGCCTTGGACAAGTTATATAATATCCCTGCAATTCATATATAAAATGAAAAAATAAAGGTATTCTGCTGCTGTGATAACTAAAGGAGACTAGGACTTACAACATTGCCTAGGTACAAAGGACATGCTTAAATAACAGTTGTGAAGAAATTTTGTAGTTGCTTCAGTGCTTTCAGTATATTAAAAGTAAAAATGAGTGGGTAGCAGGGATTCAGGCCCCACTGGCTCCAGGTGCACTTACTGGACATTTGGCCCTAAATGAATAGGGATGCTACAGAAGATGGAGATGGAGGGAAGGAAACAGACATAGTAGATCCCACACACTTCTGCCCCACGCTCCAGGCTGTCCTAGGGTGGTCTCCTCCATAACCCCTTCAATCTCTATCAATCCCATCACTCCTTTTTATTTTTATATAGTGTTTGACATCATCAAACATTGTCTTGTCCATTTATTTGTTTATTGTCTTCTCCACTATCACTCCCCTGTAAATTCACTGAAAACAGCATCTTAGCTTTCTTGTCCAATACAGCCTGTATCTGTCTGCAATGCCTAGAATTGTCCCTGACTGTTGTTCAATAAATATTTGTTAAAGTAGTTAATTGTTGAATTGATGCCTTATCTTCTCAATCCTGAAGCTTCCCTGGTGGCTCAGTGGTAAAGACTCTGCCTGCCAATGCCATGGACAGAGGAGCCCGGCAGGCTACTATCCACGGAGTCACAAAAGAATTGGACACAACTTAGCAACTGAACAATAACCACATCCTCAATCCCACCTAAGGGTGATCTAAGCTTATTTATCAGCGGAAAGAGTCCAGGAGTGGGGAAATCTTGATAAAGAGGAGGTCAAGAATTATTAGGAACCCAGGATCAAAAACACAGGTGGAGGGATGAGAGTGAAAAGGGTAAAGACTATTTCTTGCCCTGGCTATCAGGTTTCATTCAGGGCTGGCTAACAGACCTCTCACTTTCACTCCCAGACAGCTGGGCTCTGAAACTCATGTAACTAGACACATGTTGTAATTAATCATCTTTATAAAATAGCTCAGAGAATTATATCCAGCAAATAACCATTCAACCTTCTTATTGTCCTCACAGCCTTTTCTTTATGTATCAGTCTGCTCCTGAAATAAGCAGACCCTGTCTTACTAAGAGCAACTCTAAAAGATGCTAGAGTGGTTTATGTGAACCCTATTTAGAAATCTGCATGCACACATGGAATGAAGTCTTTGGCTGAGATAAAACAGCTCATTTAAATGTAGTCAGCAAGTGAGTACTCTAATCTCCAGAAAGTATTTAATAGAAAGGAAAATCTCCACCTTATGGGTAAGGTACATCTAGGAAGATTCTGGAAAGGAGAGAATTTCCCTGACTTTTAAGCTTTAGCACCAATAAATATATACCATGAAGTATAGCTTTGTTCCTGAAATGAAGGCTACACAGTTTGCTCTGTGTTTTAATGTGGGATAATAACTTTCTTGTAACATCTGTCCTTAATATAGTCATTTATCTTTGGAAAGAAATCTCATTGAAACAATTGGCAAAGATAAATTTTAGTTCTATGACCATTGGTGCAGAAAGGCATAAAATTCTGGGGTCCACAGCAAACTGCATGATAAACAGTAAAACTAAAACTATAAAAATGATCAAAAGATATTTCTCCAGACTTTGGCAATGATAAAGAATGTAAGTTGAATTTAGTTTTCATTATCATTAGCATAATTTTCATGATCATTAATAGTAAAATCAGATAATTTGACAATCAAAGATATCTTGAGTGTTTTCTTTAAAATTAGAAGAAAAGGACATCTGATTGAGATTAAAAAAAAGAAGATCCTCTAAAGACAACCCATCTCTGTTAGAAGTGTTAATGAGTCTATTTAATGTAGAGAATCCCTTTTGCCTTTTTTGTACTGTAATGTATTTCCTACATTTTTAAAACCACCAAGACCATATATATGAAACATAACAGATTATTTTCCCTGTCTTCTTTATTTCCAATAAACATGTGTTCAACTATTTTTTAAATTAATACTGTGTTTCTTCCATCCCATTTTAATTAGCTCATTTGTCAGTGAGAAGACTCTGAGAGTCTAAGGGTGAACACTGAACAATACTAGAAAGCAAGAATCCTAAGGAACCCTCATTCCCAATGTGACATTTGTTCATTCAACCAACAATTGTCAAGCTCCTATCCTGTGTTAGGAGGAGGATTTTTATAGATATTGGGGATAGAAGAGGGAACATGATGCAGACCCTGCCTGCCTGGATAAGCTCATCTAGAGAGAAGGAGGTAAAGAAGAGAAGAAAACTGAGCCCAGTGCTCTGGAGCACATTTAGAATCTGACAGTAGTGAAACAAGGCAAAAACATTCAGGAGTCCCTTGTATTATATGATAAAAGGGAAGCAAGAGGAGCTTGGCATCATGAAAGCTTTAAGGGTTTCATCTTCCAGAAGGAAGGCATGATCAGCCTGGGCCATGGCTAAAACAAGAGACCAAGTATAACGAAGACAAAGATTTGGTCACTGTATTTGGTAAGATTTCAGTCAGTGAAGACATTGAGAGAGCCAATTCAGTGGAGTAGATGGGGACAAAAACCATCTAAAGGATGAAGAGGGAACTGGGAGGTGACAAAGCAGAAACACTATGTTTAAACAATTCTATTAAGGATTTTAAAAGGAAATTTAAAAATAAAGCTAGTCTAGAAACTGAAGGATTCCACTTCAGAAGACAATAAGTCACAAAGACACTGATAGTACTGGAGACTGAACACACTGTTAGTTTTTCAAGAAAGTCTCTGAAGCTATATTTCTTTTTTTTTTCTCCTTTATTTATTTATTTATTTTTAAAATTTTATTTATTTATTTTTCTTTACATTATCGTGTTGGTTTTGCCATACATTGACATGAATCCACCATGGGTATACATGTGTTCCCCTTCCAGAACCCCCCTCCCACCTCCCTCCCGATTCCATCCCTCTGGGTCATCCCGGTGCACTAGCCCTGAGCACCCTATACCATGCATCAAACCTGGGCTGGCGATTGATTTCACATATGATAATTTACATGTTTCAATTTCGTTCTCCCATATCATCCCACCCTTGCCCTCTTTTTTTTTTTTCTTTACTTTATTGTGTTGGTTTTGCTATACAGTAACATGAAACCGCCATGGGTCTACCCATGCTTCCCCTCCAGAACCCCCCTCCCTCCCCCCTCCCGACTCCCTCCCCCTGGGACATCCCGGTGCACCAGCCCCGAGCATCAACCCTGGGCTGGCGATTGATTTCACATATGGTAATTAACATGTTTCAATGTCTTTCTCCCATATCGTCCCACCCTTGCCCTCTTCCACAAAATCCACGTGTCTGTTCTATACATCTGGGTTCCTTTTACTGTCTCGCATGCAGGGTTCTCATTACCATCTTTCTAAATTCCATATATATGCGTTAGTATACTGTATTGTTGTTTTTGCTTCTGGCTTACTTCACTCTGGATTATAGGCTCCAGTTCCGTCCACCTGAGTAGAACTGATTCAAATGAATTTTTTTTGAATGCTGAGTAATATTCCATTGTGTATATGTACCACAGCTTTCTTATCCATTTGTCAGTTGATGGGCATCTAGGTTGCTTCCATGTCCTGGCTATTGTAAACAATGCGGCGATGAACATTGGGGTACACGTGGCTCTTTCAATTCTGGTATCCTCGTGTATATGCCCAGCAGTGGGATTGCTGGGTCATATGGCAGGTCTATTTGCAGTTTTTTAAGGAATCTCCACACTGTTTTCCATAGTGGCTCTACTACTTTGCATTCCCACCAACAGTGTAAGAGGGTTCCCTTTTCTCTACATCCTCTTCAGCATTTATTGCTTGTAGATTTTTGGATGGCAGCCATTCTGACTGGTGTAAGGTGGTACCTCATTGTGATTTTGATTTGCATTTCTCTGATAATGAGTGATGTTGAGCATCTTTTCATGTGTTTGTTAGCCATTTTTATGTCTTTGGAGAAATATCTGTTAAGTTCTTTGGCCCACTTTTTGATTGGGTCATTTATTTTTCTCGAATGGAGCTGCAGGAGTTCCACCCTTGCCCTCTCCCATAGAGTCCAAAAGACTGTTCTATACATCTGCATGTATTTCTTTAATATCCCAGTTCTTGTTGACTCAGTTAATTTTAAAAATGTGTTGTGACCATCAAACAAATTGCATCTGTAGGCCAGATGATTCAATAGATGAAAACCCTTGATTTTAGTGGTTAGCCCAGGACAGGGAGAGACCACCTACCTATCTTTGCTTCAGTTCTTCCTCTGTTTTCTTTCTGAGCAATATCCACTTCACATACTTGCTTGTCCATGTTCTGTTGTAAAGTGGAAAAAAATTTAACCACTTCGTTTTGTCTGAGTGATACCAAATAGCTAGTTTTATCTTTTCTTAATTGAGTTGTTTTGATTTTTTATTTATTTTTAATTTTCTAATATTTCTTAAACCAGCAGTAATAAGCAGAACAGAAAACTTCAAAAGCAATAATGGGCAACGGTGGGATGATATGGGAGAATGGCATTGAAACATGTTAATTATCATATGTGAAATCAATCGCCAGCCCAGGGCTGATGCTCGGGGCTGGTGCATCGAGATGACCCAGCGGGAGGGAATCGGGAGGGAGGAGGGAGGGGGGTTCTGGAGGGGGAGCATATGTAAACCCATGGCGGTTTCATGTCAATGTATGGCAAAACCAACACTATAAAGTAAAGAAAATTTAAAAAAAGATACAATAATGTTTACCATTTAAATTCTTTTTTGTGGTGATAACAACCAAGAAATACCTTTAGCAAATTTTAAGAACACAATATAGTATCGTCAACTGTAGTCACTTTGCTGCACACCAGTTCTCCAGAACTTACTCATTTTGCATAGCTGGAACTTCGTACACCTTGACCAACGTCTCCCCAGTTCTCCTTTTCTCTAGGTCCTTGCAATCACCTTTTACTCTCCATTTCTATGAGTGTGACTATTTTAGATTCCTCACATAAGTGAGATCTTACAGAATTTGTCCTTCTGTCACTGGCATACTTCACTTAGCATGATGTCCTCCAGGTTCATTCATCCATGTTGTCCTAAATGGCAGGATTTCCTTTCTTAAGGCTTGATAATACTCCATTGTGTTTGTGTCTTACATTTTCTTTATGCATTCTTCTGTAGATGAGCACTTAGATTGTTTCCATATCTTGTTTTATAAATGAATTGTGAATATGTCACAAACATGTATATATATCAGATCATCAGGTCTTCCATCTTAAATATATACAAATGTTATTGTCAATTATATCCCAATAAAGCTGGGAAAAAATAAGAGTGAGCAATCATCTGTAGCATACCTATGGTATGCTCTGTGTGGATGAAGGGAATAAAGAAGCTGCTGAGCATTCCAACAAATTAGAGGTGCTCTAAGTCTGTGAGTCTCTTTCTGTTTTGTAAGACTTAGAAAATGAACTTGTGATTGCCAGGGGGAAGGGATGGTTAGGGACTTTGGGAAGGTCATGTACACACTGCTGTATTCAAAATGGATAAACAACAAGGACTGTTATATAGCACATGAAACTGAATGTTATATACCAGCTTGGATGGCACAAAGATGGCCTTTTTTGTGGTTCTGGGACAGCTAGATATTGAATTTTGACCCCACCATACACAAAAGTCATTCCAATTATGTTGATGCTGTTTAGTGCGCAGTCATGTCCTACTCTTTGTGACCCCATGGTCTGTCCATGGAATTCTCTAGGCAAGAATACTGAAGTGGGTTGCCATTCTCTTTTCCAGGGGATCTTCCCAACTCAGGGACTGAATCCTGGTCTCCCGCATTGCAGACAGACACTTTGCCATCTGCTTATTCCAATTATATTTTAGATATAAGACTGAAAGGAAAAACAATAAAATACATGTAAGAAAATATAGAAGGAAAAAATAAAATGTAGAAGTATGTATCTTCATGACCTTGAAATAGTCAAAGATTTTTAAGACACAAGCAAGCATTAAAGTGCCACAAAAGAAAAAACTGATTAATTGGATCACATTAAAATAAGAAGTTCTATTTATCAAAAAATACCATTAAGAGAGTGAAAAGGTAAGCCACAGTGGGAGAATATATTTGCGATACCTCTGTCTGAACAGAGATTATATATGTTATATCCAGAATATAGACGGAATTCCTTCAAAGAGAAAAAGAACTGGTAACTCAATTGAAAGAAAAAAAGTGGGCAAAGAGATTTAAAGAGTATTTCACAAGAGGATATTCATGTTACCACAAATATGTGAATAGGGGAATCAACATTATTAGTTATCAGAGAAATGCAAACAAAAGCCACAATGAGATGCCTCTACAGATTCACCAGAATGGCTACAGTTTAAAAAGACTGATCATTCCAAGTTGATGGCAAGCATAAGGAGCAACTGAAGCTCTTAACTGTGTGAGAGTAATGTAAACTGGTAAAGTCTGAAAACTTCAGTAGGAGCTAATGATTACTAACGCATGCACTGGGGATTTACTAACAACCCAACAATTCCATTTCTAAGAATATTCCCAACAGAAACTTTTACACGCGAAGATGTAATCAAGAATATTAATAACAACATTTTTAAGAGCCCCAAACCCAAATATCCATCAACAGAAAAATGAGTAAATTTTGGTATATCCATATAATATATTGTTACTAAGTAAGGGAATGAACAGATTTAGTACATACAAGGATACACATGAACCTCTCAAGTGTAACACTGAGCAAAAGAGGCCAAAGACAAATGAATGCATACTATGTAATTCTATTACATGAAGTCCAAAATCTTGCAAAATTCATCTATGATAAAGTCAGGCTGGTGTTTACCCTTTTAGGGGTCATGACTGGTAAGGGGCTTGAGGGTCTTCTGGGTGTCATTAATATTCCCTAATTTTGGTGGTTATATTCACATCATGAAAATTCATCAGGCTAGGTATTTATGATCTGTGCACGTTCCTGTATGTACATTTCCATTCAATAGACAAGTTTTCCTTTTAGACATACTTGCTGAGGACCTGTGACGTACCAGACATGATGAAGGTATAGGGGACATGTTGGTGAATAAAAGGAACATAGGCTCTGACCTCATGGGACTTAGTCCAATGAAGGATTAAATGATTAGCTTTTTTTTTTTTTTTTTGCCCTTTGTGTAGAATGAACAAGTCATCCTGAAGCTCAGACATGGTTGTACAGAAAACCAAAGATTTTAAATTTTCACTTTCCCTGAATCTGAATTCTCCATTTTCTCCTCACCCGTTCTCAAAGGCAGAGGTATTGATACCATGTACAAGGTGCATCCCTGCACCTCTCCTCTGAGCTCTCACTTCCTGCCCAAATCTTTATCTTTTAATGTAGTACATTATCTGCATGAATGTTTCCTCCAGTAGAATGAATTTCTTGAGAGCAGATGTTTGCTATTACCACCCTTTAATCCTCATGCCTAGCAAGTGCTTGACCGTAGTAGTTAGGTATGTCATAAATACTAGTTGGATGGATAGATGGATATGAATATACAACATCTATGCAGGTGGGACTTCCCCGGTGGCTCAGATGGTAAAAAATCTGCCTGCAATGTGGGAGACCCCAGCTCTTATGGTCTTTCATTTTAATTCTGACGTATCTTAAAAATATATTTGAACAACAATCCTTCAGTCAGTTCTTGGTATGTCAATTGATTAAAAACTGAGAAGAAAGAATATCTTCTGGTGATATAAAGTATTCTATTCTTGTAATTTTAGCACTGCCCAATATGATAATTGAGTTGTCTCAGACACCGAGTGTTTCCAGCCTGTGTGAATTGGTTAGCTACTAGCAAGCTACTAAATATATCTAAAGTGAGCACTCAAAGTATTCCTTTTTAAACCAGTATTTCTGTACCACAGTTTCTTCAATGTGAATTTTCCTAGCAAAATAAATCAGTGGCACAACAAAAAGAGTGGATTAGTGTCTTGGCAATTAAAAATAGCCTCATCTGTAACCTAGCAACCCAGACTTTCAAGCTTGCCCAAAACATCCATAAATAGTCTTGTTGGAGATAACTTTTGGAGTGTCTTCCCATAATGACTTTCCTTACCTTCAACCTGAGTGGGCCCTCAGCAGTCATTTTTTACTACACAGTCCCATTCCAGAGTCCTAAAATATATATCTGCCATCTTATTTACGAAAATTATAAGGAAATTCTGTAATTTAATAAATCCCCTAGGATTTAGGTTGTTTTTTACTTCTCTGGTATTATAATTAATGCAGTAATATTTTACCCATGTATCTTTGAGTAATTTTGTGAGTCTATTTGCAGTATAAATTCTTAAATTATAATTGCTGGGGCCCATGATTTAGACATTTTACAGGTCAATAAATATTATTTAATTGCCTCTCCCTCCATGAGTCTAACTTTGAAGACAGGGGCCTTAAAGCCTCCTGAAAGTGGAACCAGAGAGGGCATGAAGTAGTGAGTCAGAAGAACCTGAAACATTGAAGTGTGAAGGGAGTGTGATTTTGTTTGATAAAGGTCAAAAAATGCTCAATTCCTCCTCATCTGGTATAACCAAGGTCACTGAGTCCTTAATGGACCATATTGAGTCACCACTGTATAGATTCACATTCACATATAGCCTGCTTGGTAGACTGAGACAGGACCACTAAGGCCCAGACCCTCTCTGGTTGAGAATTCATGAACTCAGCAGATTCTTGGAGATGGGAATTCTCTGTCTAAGCCTCCACTCCCTTCCAAAAGTCCTTCTGAACAAATGGAAAAACAGAATTTTTCTCACTATCTCAAGGTTTATATGGCAGTTACTGGTTTAGAAAGTACATTTCCGTCCTTATAGAGCTCTGGAGTAGCTATGATACATATTTTTTAGACAATGAAACATAAAACCAAAAATATATGGTGACTTCTACCGTTAAGTTTTAGAGTCTGAATCCAAACCAATGGGGTATGGTTACAAAACAGGCTACCTTTATGCTGAGTCACTTAACTGGAATAGCTGATTTTGACCCCCACCCACCCCCAAATCATTTATCTGTAGCTGGTTCAAGCCATTGTCAAGCAATAATTAGCTTTTCAATTGAGTATTCAGGAACCATGAAAACACAGCTCCAGGCAAACAGCAGGAACCTGTTGGAGTTTGAATTTTAAGAAATCCCTCTCAGGTTATTGGGTCAAGACCTGCCGCAGTTTAGAAAATAATGAACTTCACGTAGCTGAGAGTTTGAGGATGAGCTCTTAGGAAAGAGATGAGTAAATACTTCTGATCATTAGTCAGAAAGTCCTGTATTAGCAAAGTTTTCTGAAAAATTTTGACATGTCAGGAAACCTTTAGAACTATAGAACTGATATTCTGCAACCATTCCCTCTCTCCCTACACACACACACACACACACACACACACACACACACACACACGCTAAGTGTCATTCTTAAACACACACACACACACACACACACACACACACACACGCTAAGTGTCATTCTTAAATTTCCCTGCGGTTTGAGTTCTGTTGCCAGATCGGCAGCAATAAATGTTGGCACACAAGGGCACACCACTCTCTGTGTCCGGTTGCTGTGGGTCCCTGTTGGGAAACACAGTTCCCTCAAGTGCCTGGGACTTAGCCTTGCAGTCATGAGTGTTAAAAATAGATGTGTACAAGCAAGAGGAACAACCATGGGAAGTGGGTTTTTGGCATTTCCTTTGGTCATATATGCATCTGTTACCAGCCAACTGATTTCTAGAATGTGATTACAGATCACTTACAGTAATAATTTCTATACCAAATACCTAACTAATAAAAACACATGACTCTTCAGATGCAAAGTATGGTGACAAATGGAAGAAATGCTCAGGCTGATTCAGACCTTAAAATAAGTCAGCATAGATTGATAGACTTACATATTCAAGGTGTTGACCTTCCTTCCCTCCTTATTCATGATCTCAGTATTTTGCACCAGTGGTCTCATTCAGAGCCATGGAGTTGAGCCCCTTCACATACGGATGACTCCGTGGCTCTCCAGGCCTAGACCTCTACACTGAGCTCAGCATTTCCAAATGATCATCTCATTAGAATCTCAAAATTAAAACATAATTTTGTGGAAGTTTTCCCCCAAGGATCGGCTTCTTTTCTATTTTTCCCCAAATAAGTAAATGGTACCACCCAGTTACTCAAATCCATCCTTAAATATCATCATTGATTCCACTTTTCCCCTCATATCCTGTTCATCAGCAGGTGACTTGTTGTTACATCTTCCCCTGTCCACCACTGCTCTTCTAAGGCCACACCTTAGAAGGTCCAGTTTCTCACCTGGGCTGCTACAACATGACTGCTTTTGCTGCCAGTTCCTGACCAGCCATTTTCCCCTGCTAAACCCCCCTAAGGTCTTCCTGACACACTTAGGATAAAGTACACATGCCTTATCATGCAGGATCCAGGTCCTCCTTACCTGTCTGACTGATCTCGTTTTACTCCGTGGAGACCGAATGTGCTCCCATGTCATTCTTTCTGCTCCTCAAACATACCAAGCTTATCCATTAGGGCCTTTGCCTCTTCCTGGATTACTCTCTACTCAGATCTTCGTAAGGTTGGTTCCCTTTGTCCTTTTGTCTCAGCTCAGCCACCACCTCCTCAGGCCTTCCCCAAACGCCCACATCTGTGTGCCTCCTTCCATCCCTCAGCTGCTTTCACATGTATCACTTCTATTTTCAACGTGTTTCCCATCATTACCTGAAGTTATCGTTTCTACTTTTAAGTTTTTGGTCTCCTTCCTTGGAAGGCAAATTCTTTGAGGATCAGGGAATCGGTCTCACCATTGAATTCCTCAGGTCTGGCCCAAGCTGAATGACTCCTTGTCTGACATGGTTGATAGGGTCAAAGCCAGTGTGTAAGTGTTAGCCCGGATGGAGCAAGGCTGCGTTACTCCCAGTGAGAAGTGTCACTGTGTGTGCAGTCTCCACCTCATGTAGGAATTTCTTCTGGAAGAGAAATGAAGATTCCAACAAGGGCTATCTGATCAGTTTGGGCAGTTTTGTCTCAAACTTAATCCTGATTCATGTTCTCAGATATAGAAAGAACCAGGAAGCTCGTGAAAGATTCATGCTTTCATTGACTCTGCAAATATTTATTGAGAGCACACTATATGCAGATACAGGGCTGATGAGAGTCCAGTGGTGAATGAGACAGAAATAGTCTCTAATTTCGTAGAACTCATAGTTTGGTAGGGGAGACATCATTAACAATTAACTATACAAGTAAACATTTAATTTTGTGATGGGAGCTAGGAAGAAAGCACAGGAAGTTATGGCAGGGAGGCTTATGTACCATACATATTCGGAAAAGGACTCTAAGAAACCGTCATGCTAGGGTGACACTGAAGCAAGTTGACAGAAACACCACCACCATCAGGCCAATCCTGCCTCATTTCCCTTCTCATTCCCTCCATGATCATTCCATTTTCTGTAAAAGAAGGCATTTTCTCTGTATAAGCAGAGCACAAGGCTGGGTGACCCTACTGCCTCTAACAATTGACCTTGGAGGACTTGCCTGGGGTAGTACAGGGAAGGGCAGAGGACCACTCGATCCAGCTTATCTGTAATGTACACACTCTTGGTCCTTCCATACACTCCCTAAAAATCAGTATGTAGCCAAGGTCTCACCCAGTTAGGAACAGAACCATTACTGCTAGCACTAAGACTTCATTGGCAAGTTTACCAGCTAGCATTTACTGAGAGCTGCATGTGTACCAGCTAGCCTCCTAAGCATTTCCTCTCCTGATCACCTTCCATCTTCACCACTATTGTGGTAGCTACAATCATTCATTCCCTTTATAGATGAGAACTGATACACAGAGAGTTGTAGTCACTTGCCCAGGTCAAAGGAGAAAGTGACAAACCCAGAATTAGAATCTGGGTCCATCAGCCCACTCTTAGCAACCACACTATGCCACTTCTCAGTGGTAGAAGTCAACAGCTAGAAACTTCTCCAGAGCCATCTGACTTGTTCAAGAATTTGTATGACTAGAGTGCTCCAGCCCCTTCAAGACTTTGTGTTACTTAATTTTACCGGATGTGAACCCTCCATGGCAATCTGTTTACTAGTCACTTCTGTACTTTCAAGGCACACTGTACTTTGATAAGACCTCATTTGTTCTCAGAAAATTTATTTGAGTCAGAAACCATTGTGATCACTTTGCAGATAAGGCAACTGAGGCAGAGGACCCACAAACCAATAATGCCCAAATCTCTGAAGTTGTATCAGAAGCGGATAACAAATTGCAGGTCCCATTTCTTGTGCTGCACGCTGGTCACCCAGCATCTCCAAGCTTCCACTTCCTCTCCCAAAGCATGAGAGAACTAGGGAAGGACTTCTCTGGGAAACGCCCTTTTCCCTAAATTGACCTTATCCAGTGTTGCATATGGTGGTCATCAGTTAGCTCTGCCTGTCCAGCCAGAGGGCTTTCTTTTTTTGGTGTCAGCTTGTCAGTGTACCTTGTCGTGTTGCTCCCAGTCTCCCTTGGGAGCCCAATTATAGGTCCCCAGGAAGAGGAGAGAAAAGCATGTGGAGAGATAAAACCCCTGTATCACAGTAGGGAGGAGGGTTTTCCCACAAGAAAATGAAGTTGTCATTAAGCAAAACCCACCCATGTCCACCACACAGGACTGGAGAACTTAAAGTTCTTCCAAACCTGGATGCAAGGTTCCCCAGCCCTCGGTTCAGCCAGGAGAGCCTTTGAAAGAGGAAGGCAGGAAGAGCATTTCCAGGGAATAAAAGATCAGCATGGTTTCAGGTAAGGTTCTAAAAAGGGAAAGCAGATCATCCGGCTCTTACTCCAAGCTTTATTCTTTTTTTTTTTTAATTTTCTTTACTTTATTGTGTTGGTTTTGCCATACATTGACATGAAACCACCATGGGTTTACATATGCTCCCCCTCCAGAACCCCCCTCTCTCCTCCCTCCCGATTCCCTCCCGCTGGGTCATCTCGGTGCACCAGCCCCGAGCATCAGCCCTGGGCTGGCGATTGATTTCACATATGATAATTTACATGTTTCAATGCCATTCTCCCATAACATCCCACCCTTGCCCTCTTCCACAGGGTCCATGAGTCAGTTCTATACATCTGCGTTTCTTTTGCTGTCTTGCATGCAGGGTTCTCGTTACCATCTTTCTAAATTCCATATATATGCGTTAGTATACTGTATTGTTGTTTTTCCTTCTGGCTTACTTCACTCTGGATAATAGGCTCCAGTTCCGTCCACCTGAGTAGAACTGCTTCAAATGAATTTTTTTTTAATGCTGAGTAATATTCCATTGTGTATATGTACCACAGCTTTCTTCTAATCTTCTGTTCCTTTGCTCCAAATTCTGCTCCAGGCAGCTGTTTACCCTTCATAAGAGAAAGATCTGTGGATGCTTTTAATTTTTAAATTCCAAGGAATATATATATGTATATATTTTTAAAAAGATCTCTGTTGTTTCCTCCTCCTTGAGGAATGAAGAAAAAAATCTGGACTAGTTTAAGGCTATTTACATTTACATGTCAGGAAGGAAAGATACAAAGCAAACATGACACCAAGCCAAGAAGGAACTAGAAAGATTGTGGAAGAAAATAACTCTAATCAGAAGTTGCAAAGGTGGCTCAAGGGTTGATTCAGGCCCTCAGCTATGTTTTCTTCAGCTGGGACAGTGGGGTCTTTAAAATTGAATTGTCAACATTTAAAAATCAGTATTTCATATAAAAAGATTTTGCATGAGAGCTTTAGGCTAGAATTGAAGAGCAGCTGTTCCCTCCGGACACTGCCTAAATTCCCTTTCTTCCACGTCTCTGGAAATCTACTCATCATTGACGTTAACTGCTAGCCCACAGAGCCATCTGTATTTTGCAAGCTCTGCTTTAGTCCAGCAGCTGTGGCCACCAGGAGCCAATGCAGACACTTCTCTGAGCTGCCCTGCTCATCCCAGAAACTGAGCTGCTCCTGGGAATGTGAACCTGTGCTTTTTATTTTGTCATGCTTCGGCAGTCATCACTTGGAGAGAGAGAGCCTAAATCAATAGCCAGACTAGTTGGAGAAAATAGATCAATTTGAGATGAGGTTTCCATTTCACTTTGGCTTCTGCTGTAAGAACCAGGAGTTTACTGTAAATGGCCCCAAGGAGGGAGAGCCAGTGAGGATGGGAGGGAATTAAATTAAGAACTACTCACAGTTGAGGATCTGCAGGAAGGGGAGCCAGCCAGCTTCCGGAAACTGTCAAAGCTGGGATGCAACAAAGTGGCGGAAAGGGTGTAGGTTGAAACAGTGAGTTCCACAAAGAAACTAGGGAGTCATACAGAAAAAACAAGATAAATGTCTGAAATGTTTGCATACAATCAAGTGAAAGTGTAGCAGTTCTATTTATTAGTGCCTTTAAGCAATTTAAGATCATTCTGGTGGCTCAGATGGCGAGGGATCCACTTGCAATACAGAAGACCTGGATTCAATCCCTGGGTTGAGAAGATCCCTTGGAGGAGGCCATGGCAATCCGCTCCAGGATTCTTCACTGGGAAATCCCCTGGACAGAGGAGCCTGGTGGCCTATGGTTGATGGTGTCGCAAAGAGTCAGACAGGACTGAAGCAACTAAGCACAGCACAGCGCATAGGTACACTTCAGGTCACAGAATTACTTTTTACTTCCATTTAAAAAAAATTGTTGCTCCTTCATCCATGTATTCATTCAGCAAACATCAGACACCTATCAGGCACTGTCCTAGGCTTTGGAAAGGCTGAGCTTAAGAGATGAGCAGAACTTCAGTTTTAATTTGTTGATTTTATTTGTTTTCATTTATTGGTGTAAATGTTGACCTAAGTTTTCCCTAAATCTCAATAAAAATTCTAGGATAATAATTCATGGATTGAACCAGACTAACCTATAACAGAGATAACAGATTCACAGCATGGGAGGAAAGGCCACCCAATCAGTTAAAGCCTTTTTAGTAATATCCCATATTTGTATATGTTTATTTATAAATTGCATGTGTGTGTGTGTGTGTGTGTGTGTACACATAGGTATAAATGTTTATGTATTTATATTTTGTACATTACAAAATATACAAAGAAATGGATAATTTGAAAATTCAATTTTTAACTTATTTGCTATTTTTAAAACTAGAACTCCTACCATTTCTCTGCCACCCTGCAGTGCATTGTTTCCTGCACTTTTCATGGTGTGTCACCACATGGTGGAGGTCACTAGGCTAGCCCCCATCTTCTAAAGTTGTTAATGGGCTCAATGATGAGAGTATCAGATTTTGGCATCAGCAGGACTTTGAATGATTTTCAGTCAAGCAATGATGGGTCTCCATCTTGGCACCTCCCCAGAGCTGCTAAGGTCCCAAGGGATCCCAGAGCACAGGATGATCTTCCTCAAAAATAAACCTATATGTGGAAGTCCACTGCTTACAACCCTTCAAAGTCAGTGCTTGCACCTGACCATAAAGTACACAACCCTGAACCAGCCTTCCTTGC
This sequence comes from Antilocapra americana, assembly GCA_007570785.1. Classification (NCBI taxonomy): domain Eukaryota; kingdom Metazoa; phylum Chordata; class Mammalia; order Artiodactyla; family Antilocapridae; genus Antilocapra; species Antilocapra americana. Next base: position 9,193,718 of record ML661893.1, read on the forward strand.
CAGCAGAACCCCTCACCCACCACATTGTGTCTCTTCTTTACCAGAGTCTCCCTTCAGGCTCTGCAGCAGCTGTGTGGGTTCTTCTGCCCCAGCCTCTTCACACAATCCAGTCCCTTCCCTCTGCCCTAAAGAGCATCCATTCTTTTTTTTAATTTTTTTAATTTTATATCTGCATATAATTGATTAAAGATGTGTTAGTTTCAGGTATACAGCAAAGTGATTGACTTATACATATATTTGAAAGTGAAAGTATTAACCGCTCAGTCATGTCCAACTCTTTGTGACCCCATGGGTTGTAGCCCATCAGGCTCCTCTGTCCATGGAATTCTCCAGGCAAGAATACTGGAGTAGATTGCCATTCCCTTCTCCAGGGGATCTTCCTGACCCAGGGATGGATCCTGGGTCTCCTGAATTGCAGGTGGACTCTTTATGCCTGAGCCACCAGGGAAGCCGTGTGTGTGTGTGTGTGTGTGTGTGTGTGTGTGTGTGTGTGTATTATTTTTCAGATTATTCTCCCATTTAGCTAATTACATAGTATTGAGCAAGGTTTCTTGTGCTATACAGTAGGTCCTGGTTGGACCTACCATAACCATATTTTAAATACAGTAATGTATAGGTGTCAATCCCAAACTTCCAATCTATCCCTCCTTCCCACCAACCCTTCCCCACTGGTAACAAGTTTGTTTTTATGTCTGTGAGTCATTTCTGATTGGAAACAAGTTCATTTGTATCCTGGAGATTATCATGCTATGTGAAATAAGTCAGGCAGAGAAAGACAAATATCTTGTGATATCACTTATATGCAGAATCTTAAAAAAAAAAAAGATACAAATGAACTTATTTACAAAACATCCTTTCTTCATCTTGAATGTCACTTCCTCAGGGACCTGTCGCTGACCCTCTCAGTCTAAATCCAGTCACTCATTATTATTTTCTCATGACATTTAAAATTTTTTCTTTATAATGCTTACAATAATATGGAATCACAGATATATTTGTGTGCTTTCTGTTGGACAGCTTTTTTCCCAGTGTCCTCCACAAAGAGAGGAGACTTGGCACATTTGTAGCTGCCAAGTGACCAGCCAAGTGGATGGAAGTTAGCATATACTCAACAAAGATATTGTAGAAGAAATAAATGAAAGAACGACAAAATTGATTCCTATTTTAATGTGTAGGCACCTACCTATAAATTTTCTGAGTACTAAGAAAGAAATAAAATTTCCTAGGATAGTTTCTGGCAGAAATATTGGTGAGGTTCTCTGCCAGTGAGACAGACCACTAAATATGTCTGTAATTACAGGGGAAAGGGGGAAAAAATTTCAACTAAGGTAGGCCAATGATTTTTTTTTAATGTGCTCAAAAGAAGTAATTCAAATGTTCTTATGTTGCTGGCTCATGATAAATACTGAAAAAAAAATATTAAAAGACTGAATGTATGAGCAAATCATTGAACAAGGTGTAAGAGTCCAGAAAATATGAAATACTAAAGTAATAAAAATAATGTTCAGTGATGATAAACTAGCTTAATAAAGATGGTGGGAAAATAGATGTAATACCATAAAATAGTAACACATTAGGAATAGTAGTTAATGTTTACATAACAACTATTGTGTGCCAAGCATCGCTTATGCATACATTAACTCATTCATTTCTCACAACTATCATTATTAAGATAGGTTCTTTTATTGTTCCCATTTTATAGGCAGGGAAATGGAGGCACAGGGCATTCATAACATGCCTACTGTCTTGCAGATGGTAAAGTAAGACCAGGGACATCTGGCTCAGATCTCTGAAATCTTGACTACTTCATTGACCTTGCCACTTTTAATTAAATGAAAATACATATACATAATGTGACATTGGTTGTTGCAAAGAGCAAATTCATCCTTACCTGTGGCCCATGAAGAGCTTTATTCCAAATTTTTACTTTTAAAAATAAAATATTAAAGGGCTATTCATTTTGAGGTTAAAGTATGTCTTAGAAAGGCATTAAAGTCCTGACTTTTTAGGGGTGTGTGGACAAATGCTTCCCAAACATCATACATCTCCATAGAAGGGAATTCATTAACTCAGAAAATTTTTATTTTATATCTACTAAGTTTGAGTCACTGCAGGACTTGAGGATTCAGCGAGACCTGCAGTCCCTGCTCTCAAGAAGCTTGTAGCTGGGGAAAGGAGAGAGAAACTAAACAAATAACTCCTTATTAATGACTGTTGTGAGAGCTAATAGGGCAAAAACACCAGGATGCTGTAAGCAGGGAGAGGCCAGCCATGGCAAGCAGTTCAGAATGAAGGGACACTCTGGAGTCCTTGTCTTAGCTCTTCATGTGTATGTGTCCCACGGCCAGAGAAAGTGCTTCTCTGATCAAATCCCGCCCCTCTCCTGCTTCCACCAGATACATAACCTTAGATAGGTCTCGGCATCTCTCAGCGACTCCATTTTCATACTTGTCAAGTGCAGATAATATGCACATTCATCTCATAAATGTATTATGAGGACTGAATGAGATAATACTTGCATATCACTTAGAACTGTGTTTAGAACTACAAGGGGATAGTCAGCACTAAACCAGTATTAGCAGCTGTCATTATTAGGAGTAGTAGTACTGTAGTAGTCTCTCAAAACCAGAAATCTGAATCTAGTAAAATTGGAAAGATATTGAAGGTGGTATCAATATGAGGGAATACTTTAAGCTCATAACCAAGATGAATTTTCATGCCATATATCACTAAGCGGTTTGCTCACAAGGTCTGTCAAAATGGCTGTCCTGGAATTGTTTCTGTATCTCTCCATTCTTCTCCTGAATCAGTATTCCCAGAGTCAGAGAAAGATGAGTCTATTTTGGCTTTTCCCTGCAATTTAATTGAGTGTAGCCGGTGTCTAGACGCTACAGCCTGATACTTCAGCATTTAATAAAGTTATTTGGGGTTTTGTAGGAAGAGTCATGAATTCCCCTCTGCCTTTTGCCAATTTTTGATACATTATTATGAAGTGATGGTGCCCATAATTATAATTCTTTATTCTCTTAACTAAATTGAACATTTTTTAACTTTAGTATTAATCACTCCTTTAAAACATAACACAAGCATTTCCATTTCATTGTGACTAGGTAACACATTGCCTTGAATTTTATTTTGCATTTGCCAAGTTTCTAGGTCTCCAGTATCAGAAAATTAATTGGAGGTTTGCGTTTTCTACATTAAACAGAAAAACTCATAATGGAGAGAAGCTTCCTGGGAGTGACCCCATCCCTGCCAGTGTGGTGTGCCAGCAAACTGTCAGGCACATCACAGATGGGAAAAATGGGGGAAATACCCACCTCAGGGACTCACAGGAGGCAGTGGTGGGAGAACAGAGGGAGTTGATGGTCAGGCCTGAACAAAGGAAGAGAAATAGTTCAACCTCTCATGAGTCATCAAGTCAAGTCTCTCCAGCGGGTTCAGGGGGCCTCCTGAACTTTGCAGCTTGGCTTTGCTCCAGACATGAAATATGGAAAGGCACTTCTGATGCAACACTTTCATCGCCGCCGCTGCTTTGCCTCTTTCGTCTCTGTCAAGAGATGCAACACGGGTTCCTGTAACTTCACCCTGTGACTGCCATGCTGACACAATTGTTTACATGGAAACGCAGGAGATTTTGGAATCAAAGGGCACGTGGACGTTACAATCAAGAGACTGTATTTATGTCTCCAAAGACCATGCCCGTATGGGAACAATCTGATCTAGTTCCTACTCCTCACTCAGTCCTCTCATGGTATGTCTTATAGTGCTTGGTGTCATTGTATGTTTAGTGACTGATAGAATTAGACCTCCATTATGAGAATACTCTGGTGGTCCAGTGGTTAGGACTCGTGCTTTCACTGCCAGGAGCCTGGGATTGATCCCTGGCCAGGGAACTAAGATCCCTCAAGCTGCACGACTTGCCAAAAAAATGAATAAATAGAATTAGACCTCTGTTTACATGAGGCCATATTATTAGTCATATGAGTGACCAGGATGACCATTCATAAGGATCACAGCAGGCACATGTGGTGGACAAGTGTGCACACTCACATTCACATGATTATCAGAAAAGAGACAGCCAGTTTGAAACCAATAAACCCAAATTCCCCCTATGGATAGATGTCCCCTTAGCAGCTGAGCTTCTGCTCTCTCTGTCCTAGAGAAAGCGGCTAGAATTCCACAGAAAGTAGATTTTGCCCTGGAAACTACAGTCCATCCTCCCATGGTTCTTTCCCCTTTAAGCAAATCCTCCCCACACAAGAAATATGTTTATTTGTATTTTCAGTTAGGTTGACTACTTATCCACATTTCCTGCTGATGAGTCATTTATGCAGTTTACTGAAAAAAAAAACAATAAATTGAGAACCAAAGCACTGCAAAATTAAGGATCAAAGACGTAAAACTGACGCAAGCCCCAAATAGGTACAGGTTAAGAATTTAATCAGCAAACACGTCAGTCAGCACATCAAGACAGGACTGCCAGGGAAGCTGGGTTTTCAGGTATTTTTCCTGGGGTCAACACAGCCTGCCTCCATGGAGCACCTTTCCTGGTTTTGCTCACCAAACACTTATACAAAAAGCACCTAGCAGTATTTAGTCAAGGAACCGAATCGCATTTACTTGGAATCCACATGAGGAAAGATCTAAGGCTTGCTCACATGGTGCCTGTGTAAAAGGTATATATGTGTCTGTCTCTGTAAATAGGAGGCCTGAATGAAGGGACGGCCACAGGAAAATGGCCCTGGGTTTACAACGGAGCTCGATGTGCTACAGTGCATGGGGTTGCCAAGAGTCAGACACGACTTAGTGACTGAACAATGATGCCAACAAGGCAGAGAGAGGCACCAGTACTCAGCATGAGACTGCTGGGTGAGCAGACGTGAGATCCCTGCCCACACCCTAAGTGGCAGGGTGTGCATTCCACACACAGACTCCTTTGTCCATTTCCATTCCAGGACTCATTTGGCTGCAAAGCTAGAGGATGAATGTTAACTTCATCTCTTCCTCTGGGCATATGTTATCTAATATTTAAAAAGATCAACCAGGAAGGCAGAGAAAGCATATATACACAATAGCTTCACCAAAGTATTGAAAGTAATGAAAAACATGACCAGGAGTTTAGAAATGGATACAAATAGCATGTGTTTAGCAAACACGTACTATGCACTATGTGTATTACCTATGTTAATTCATCCTCACAACAGTTGTATGGAGCATGGACTAATGGACACAGCAGAGGAAGCAAAGGGTTGTACAAATTCAAAGAGTATCACTGACATATATACACTGCCATGTATAAAATAGAAGCTAGTGGAAAGCTGCAGTAAAGCATAGGAAGCTCTGCTCAGTGCTCTGTGATGACCTAGAGGGGTGGGATAAGGGGTCAAGGGGTGAGAGGCTCAGGAGGGAGGGGATATATGCATGCTTATAGCTGGTTCACGTTGTCATACAGCAGAAACCAACACAAAATTGTAAAGCAATTATCCTCCAATTAAAAAGTTTAAAAAACAGAAACAATCCTAAAAAAGTGTTGGTCACTTCAGTCGTGTCCAACTCTCTGCAGCCCCATGGACTGTAGCCCCTCCAGGCTCCTCTGTCCATGGGATTTCCCAGGCAAGAATACTAGAGTGGGTGGCCATTTTCTTTCCCAGGGATCTTCCCAACCCTAGTATTGAACCCAGGTCTCCTGCATTGCAGGTAGATTCTTTACCATCTGAGCCACCAAGGAAGCCTCTGAGAATGGAAAGGAAGTCCTATGAAAGGGTTGCTATTATTGCTATCTTTTCATAGATGAAGCTGATTAAGCCAATCTCCCCAGAAAGTAAAGGGTGGTCCATCTTGACTCCAAGTTCAAGTACTTAGCAATGCCTGTGCTGTCTTCCTTTGACAATAAATCAAGTCTGTCTATATCTGATTATACTATCATATCAAATCTTTTCTATTTTGTGGAAAACCAGTTCTCCAAATTAAGAGCCTCTTAACTACCACCCTTGAAATTAAAAGACGCTTACTCCTTGGAAGGAAGGTTATGTCCCACTTAGCTAGCATATTGAAAAGCAGAGATGTTACTTTGCCAACAAAGGTCCGTCTAGTCAAGGCTATGGTTTTTCCAGTAGTCATGTATGGATGTGAGAGTTGGACGGTGAAGAAAGCTGAGTGCCAAAGAATTGATGCTTCTGAGCTGTGGTGTTGGAGAAGACTCTTGAGAGTCCCTTGGACTGCAAGGAGATCCAACCAGTCCATCCTAAAGGAGATCAGTCCTGGGTGTTCATTGGAAGGACTGATGTTGAAGCTGAAACTCCAATACTTTGGCCACTCTCATGTGAAGAGTTGACTCATTGGAAAAGACCCTAATGCTGGGAAGGATTGGGGGCAGGAGAAGAAGGGACGACAGAGGATGAGATGGCTGGATGGCATCACCGACTCGATGGACATGGGTTTGGGTAAACTCCGGGTGTTGGTGATGGACAGGGAGGCCTGGCATGCTGCGATTCACGGGGTCGCAAAGAGTCGGACACGACTGAGTGACTGAACTGAACTACTGCCACCCTAAACAATAGCCTATAAAGCATGCCTTTGAATTGTCATTTACATTTTCCTTACATGAACAAAGAAAACTTTGAACTTTTTAATCCAGCCGATTGAAACACTGACCTTCACATGTCGCCTAATACAACATGTGAAGCTATGCAATTGTTTTATAGCCTAGTCTATCTCTGATGTTATTATCTCTAGCCCCTAAAGGACTGACGTGATCTAAAGCCCAGGAGGTTCTCTGGAGCTTACACAGTTTTCATTCACTTATTAGCTACATTCTCACCAGTCTCAGGCATTCCAGGTGACTTAGCTTCCCTGAAGGGAAAAGACATTCCTGCTCCAGATCACTCTCTCCTTTTACAAAAACTGCTTTCAACTACTCCCCTGTCCACTTGCTTCTATAACCTTCTCCTTCTCAGTTTTGCATGCTTCAACAAGTGTAATATGGTTGAACTGTGGTGAAAACACAACTGTTTTCCAGGTTCAGATAATACCTATGACTTCACCCAGGGCTGAAGAAAAGGATCAACTTTAAAAGTCAGTCCCTGTGTTCTCTTGCCTTCTCTCTTATCTGCTTGGGCATCCCCCATTCTCCCACTGTGTGTAGATGATGACTAGTCCTGAAAGTGAGGTAGGAGAATGACCCACATTAACCTTTATCTTGTAGAGCTCAGCTTAGAATATCTGGAGTGGAATCAGTTACATGTGAAGTTCTGGTTTATAATCCAATAACCTGCTCTTCTTAAATGTATATTCATCCAAAACCATCCCTTCTCGGCAGAGCACTTTTTGACTCACTCATGAGATCACCTTTCTGCTCACTAGGACCCAGTTTTCCCATCTGCAAAAGTAAAGTGCACTAAATCATTTTTAAAGTCACTTCCAGTTCTAAGGCTCTTAGATTTTAACTTAGGTTTCCATTTTCCTACACTAGGAATTTCCTTCCATCCAGCCCTTTATTTATTCATTCATTCATTGAGGGGAAAATCTGTACATACAGTGCCTCCTATGCTCTAGATAGTGTTTAGGCAGAGGGGTTAAGTAATAACTAGGATGGATAGCATCTCTACCCTGTAGGATACATAACCTTCTGTCTTTCCTCTCTCCAAAATAATTTGAAAGTATAAATCAAATTGGTGGTAGATACTCTAACAATGTGGCATAATGGAGTGAAATTTGAGTTCAGAACACCTTACTACATGTGTAACCTTGTGTAGGTCACTTGGGCTGAGTCTTTCTTCATATAGAAAAGGAGAGCCCAAATCCTATGTCATGAACTGTTATACAGAATAGGGATGTGTGCGGATGCCTAGTGTGTAGTAAGTGCTCAGTCATAGTCAAGGATGTTGCTATTATTGCAAACATTAAGAGCTATGAATGCACCAAACATGTTGGCATTAGGCCACTCTCCTTGCTTTTTGCTTCAGTGATGGGATTTTTGTCTCAAAGGTCTTCTCCTCTAATTTAGTTAGGACTTCTTGCCTACCTCCCTCACTGAAGTGCTCGCGTTTGCAATATGATGACCCAGTGGGCTGCACCCGGTCTTAGTTCTCTATTGCTGTTATAACAAATTATTGCAAAATAAGTGGCTTAAAACAACATAAATTTGTCTTACAGTCCTGAAGTTCAGAAATTTGAAATGGGTCTCAGTGGGCTACAGTCCAGGTATCAGCAGAGCTGTTTTCCTTCTAGAAGCTCCAGAGAAGAATCTGTTACCTTGACCTTTCCAGCCTCTAAAAGCTCCTTCAGCTGTGTAGCATCTTTAACTCTCTGATTCCTCTTCTGCTTCCTTCTTTCATTCTAAAGGACCCTTGTGATTACATTTGGCCCACATAGATCATTCAAGATTTTTATCTCCCTATTGTAATGCTAGCTGATTAGCAACTTTCATTCCATCTGCAACCTTAATTCTGCTTGCCACGTAACCTAACACATTCCCCAATACCAGAAATGAGGTCATGGAGAGCTTTGAGAAGTCACTGTCTCGGCTACCACCACTCTCCTTAAGTTTCTCTCATCCATCTCCATCTTTGCATTCCTGCTACTATCTCCGTAACTTTGCCTCTAGTCAGCAACCTGTGAAAGCAGCACCAGTACGGAGGGCCCCATAGGCGTTATCCAGGGGACAAATCTGGATCCAAGACCATAAGCCGAGGGGCTTGAGCCCCAGGGACATCCTAGGGTATAAGGCCCAATCTGCCCTGCTCCCACCCTCCGCTGTCCTTCACTCCTCTAAACTCCTCCTTGTCTCCCACTGCTTCCTGACTGAAGTATAAGCACCTTGTCATGGCCTGAAAGAGGCTACTGCAATGATTGGCCCTTGGGGATACCTTGTGTGTGGCAGCTGTCACTTACTGCAATTGTAAGTTTAAGTGGCTGGTATCCTGCAAATCCATTGTCAAAGTCTAAAAGAGCCAGGTCCCTAACATCAGACAACTTGGATTCAAATCCCAGTTCTACAAGTCATTGTGATCTTGGAAACGTTACTTAACCTCCTGGAATTTTTATGTTCTATCTGTAAAACAGGGGTAGTACCTTTCTCAAAGGACTGGCATGAGGATATAAAACAACTTAATGCATATGAAGTCCTAGTCCAGTAACTGGTGCTTCATAAATAGCTAATTAATGAATTCCTCTCCATATAGTAGCCTAAGAATGACCCAAATCCTTTATTCTTCCTCCTATGGAGAGATGTAGTCTATTTCCCCTTATCTTGAATCTAGGTTGGCTTTAGTGATTTGCTTGACCAATAGACAGGGACAGAAGTGATATTTTGAGACATCTGAGGCTAGATTGTAAGAAGGCTTGAAGCATAAATCAGTATCAATTTTTTTTAAAAAAAGAGAACAAAGGAAAAGAGGCCCTGAAGCTTCTTCCCAGATCTCTTGGAATGCCGACTCTGTAAAGCCTAGTCCACATGGGCAGGCTAGTAGGCAGCTCCGGTAGAATCCCCAGCCATCAGCCAGCATCATGTATCCTCCACCTGAGACAAAATCTAATCAGGTGAGTGGTGAAGCCCCAGTGAGGCCATGTGGAGACAAACCAGCCTGCAAGGCCTTTCCCAGTTTTCTGGCACAAACAATCGTGAGTCAGATAAAATGGTTGTCTTAACCCACTAAGTTTTTAGGTGGTTGGTTACATCACCATAGATATTCAGAACAATTGAGAATTTAACCCTATAAACATAGCTATTTGGGTCTATTTGCTCAATAGCATTTCCTAATATTCTAGAACAGTGACTGGCAAGAGGAGGTATTCAAGAAATAATTATTAAATAAGTGAATAAACAAATTATCTATCCTACCATGATTTATCTGGCCAACTTCTCTGCAGACTTCAAGCCTCAGCTTAAATATAATTTTCTCTGACTTTCTCCCCCAACATTATGTCAGATTCCTTCATTCTTTGCCTTTTCCTTCATTATGCTAATACCTGTGTTGTGCTGTGTTTAGTTGCTCACTCGTGTCTGTAGCCCACTAGGCTCCTCTGTTCATTGGGATTCTCCAGGCAAGAATACTGGAGTGGGTTTTCATGTCCTCCTCCAGGGGATCTTCCCAACCCAGGGATTGAATCCAGGTATCCCACATCGCAGGCAGATTCTTTACCATCTGAGTCACCAGGGAAGCCCAGGAATACCAAAATGGGTGGCCTATCCCATCTCCAGGGGATCTTCTTGATCCAGGAATCAAATTGGGGCCTCCTGCATTGCAGGCAGATTCTTTACCAGCTGAGCTACCAGGGAAGCCTCCATGCTAATCCCTCCTATAGTGCATATAATGATGCTTTTAAGCACATATTTAATGCCTATCTCCTTTCTAGAACATGAGCTTCCTGACAACAAATATGGCATCTATCATGTCCCTGCTCTACCTGGCAACCAGCAAGCACTCAGCATCATTAGGCACATAGTAAATATTGCTGAATAACTAATAGAGGTTACTATATGAAAAAGATTTTACCTAGAAAGTTCTGTTCATCTCAATCCAGTCCAGAGAGCAGCATAGGTCATCACTGTGCAGAAAACACCAGAAAGTCCTAAAATATACTGGGACTGCAGCATGCCAGGCTCCTCTGTCCTCCACTGTTTCCCAGAGTTTGCTCAAATTCCTGTTCATTGAGTCAGTGATGTTATCTAACCATCTCATCTGCTGCTGCCCTCTTCTTCTTTTGCCTTCAATCTTTCCTAGCATCACGGTCTTTTCCAGTGAGTCCAAGGTCTCTTCCCATCAAGTGGCCAAAGTACTGGAACTTCAGTTTCAGCATCAGTCCTTCCATGAATATTCAGGGTTGATTTCCCTAAGGATTTACTGGGTTAATCTCCTTACTGTCCTTGGGACTTCCTTGGGACTCTCAAGAGTCTTCTCCAGCACCACACTTCTAAAGCATCAGTTCTTCAGTGTTCAGGTCTAACTCTCACATCCATACATGACTACTGGAAAAACCATAGCTTTGACTAGATGGACCTTTGTCAGTAAAATTATGTCTCTGCTTTAAAATACACTGTCTAGGTTTGTCATAGCTTTCCTTCCAAGGAGCAAGTGTCTTTTAATTTCATGGCTACAGTCACCATCCACAGTTATGTTGGACCCCAAGAAAATAAAATGTCATTCCTTCCACTCCCCCTACCCTTTCTATTTGCCATGAAGTTATGGGACCAGATGCCATGATCTTAGTTTTACAATGTTGAGTTTCAAGCCAACTTTTTCACACTCTTTTTTGACCCTCATCAAGAGGCTCTTAGTTTCTTTTCATTTTCTGCCATTTTAGAGTGGTATCGTCTGCATATCTGAAATTGTTGACATTTCTCCTTGAAATCTTGATTCCAGCTTGTGATTCATCTAGCTCAATATTTCACATGATGTACTCTGCATAGAAGTTAAATAAGTGGGGAGACCATATACAGCCTTGTCGTATTCCTTTCCCAGTTTTGAACCAGTCAGTTGTTCCCATGTCCAATTCTACCTGTTGCTTCTTGACTAAAATACAAGTTTCTCAGGAGAGAGGTAATGTGGTCTGGTACTTCCTTCTCTTTTGTGGAATTTTCCTCAGTTTTTTTGTGACCCACACAGTTAAAGGCTTTAGCATAATCATTGAAGAAGTAGATGTTTTTCTGTGATTCCTTTGCTTTTCCTATGATCCAACAGATGTTGGCAATTTGGTCTCTGGTTCCTCTGCCTCTTTGAAATCCAACTTGTACATCTGGAAGTTCTCTATTCACATACTGCTGAAGGCTGACTTGAAGAATTTTGAACATTACTTTGCTAGCGTGTGAGATGAGTTCAATTGGGCAGGAGTTTGAACATTCTTTGGATTGTCTTTCTTTGGGACTGGGATAATAGTTGACCTTTCCCAGTCCTGTGGCCACTGATGAGTTTTTCAAATAGCCTGACATTTTGAGTGCAGCATTTTAATAGCATAATTTTTTAGGATTTTAAATACCTCATCTGGAATTCCTTCACCTCCACTAGCTTTGTTCAAGTAATGTTTCCTAAGGCCCACTTGACTTCACATTTCACAGTATCTGGCTCTAGGTGAGTGACCAAACCGTCTTGGTTATCCTGATCATTAAGACCTTTTCTGTATAGTTTTTCTATATTCTATATACTGTGTATTCTTGCCATCTCTTGTTAATATCTTCTGCTTCTGTTAGGTCCTTACTATTTCTATCCTTTATAATGCCCATCACTGCTTGAAATGTTTCCTTGATGTCTCCAGTTTTCTTGAAGAGATCTCTAGTCCTTCCCATTCTATTGTTTTCCTCTGTTTCTTTGCATTGTTCATTTAAGAAGGCCTTATCTCTCCTTGCTATTCTCTGAAACTACGTTCAGTTGAGTATATCTTTCTCTTTCACCCTTAACTTTCATTTCTCTTCTCTCCTCAGTTATTTGTAAAGTCTCCTCAGACAATCACTTTGCCTTTTTTCATTTCTTTTTCTTTGGGATTGTTTTGGTCAGTGCCTCCTGTACAATGTTACAAACCTCCTTCCATAGTTCTTTAGGCATCCTGTCTACCAGACCTAATCCTTTGAATTTATTTATTACCTTCACCATATAATCATAAGAGATTTGATTTAGGTCATACCTGAATGCCCTAGTGTTTTCCCTACTTTATTCAATTTAAGCCTGAATTTTGAAGTAAGGAGCTCATGATCTGAGTCACGGTCAGCTCCAGGTCTTGTTTTTGCTGACTGTACAGGGCTTCTCCATCTTCAATTGCAAAGAACATTATCAGTCTGATTTTGATATTGACCATCTGGTGATGTCTACGTGTAAAGTCATCTCTTATGTTGTTGGAAGAGGGTGTTTTCTGTTACCAGTGTGCTCTCTTGAGTAAACTCTGTTGGCCTTTGCCCTGCTTCATTTATATTCCAAGACCAAACTTGTGTGTTATTCCAGGTATCTCTTGACTTTCTAATCTTGCATTCCAATTCCCTATGATGAAAGGAATGTTTTTTATCTGGTGTTAGTTCTAAAAGGTGTTTTAGGTCTTCATAGAACTCATGAAATTCAGCTCCTTTGGAATCAATGGTTGGGGCATAGACTTGGATTATTGTGATGTTGAATGGTTTCCCTTGGAAATGAACTAAGATCATTCTGTCAATTTAGAGGTTGCACCCAACTATTGCATTTTGGACTCTTTGTTGACTATGAGGACTACTTCATTTCATCTAAGGGATTCTTGCCCACAGTAATAGATATACTGGTCATATGAATTAAATTTACCTATTTCTATCCATTTTAGTTCACTGATTCCTGAAATGTCAGTGTTCGGTCTTGCCATCTCCTGCTTGTCTGTGTCCAATTTACCTTGATTCATGGACCTAACATTCCTGGTTTCTATGTAATATTATTCTTCATAGCATCAGACTTTATTTTCACCACCAGACATACCCACAGCTGAGCATCATTCCCACTGTGGACCAGCTGCTTTATTCTTACTGGAGCTGTTAGTAACTGCCCTCCACTTCTCCCCAGTAGCATATTGAACACATTCCAACCTGTAAGGGCTCATCTTTCAGTGTTACATCTTTTTGCCTTTTTATACTGTTTATGGGGTTCTCCAGGTGGGGCTCTAATGGCAAGAATACTGGATTGGGTTGCCATTTCCTCCTCCAGTGGACCCCATTTTGTCAGAACTCTTCACTATGACCCATCCATCTTGAGTGGCCCCACACAGCATGGCTCATAGCTTCATTGAGTTAGGCAAGTCCCTTCACCATGGCAAGGCTGTGATCCATGAAGGGAAATAATCGTCACACCCATAAATAACAACATGTGAGCACTTATTGTATACAGACATTGTTGATAATCTCTTGGTATATTAAATCACTGAATCCATACACCTGGTTTCTGAGGGAGAGCTTCTTCTGATTCCCATTCTTACTGATGGGGAAACTGAGGCTGCAGAGAGGTTTAACTGCTTGCTCAAAGTCACCAGCTAATCAGTCCACTGTGACAGGGTCCCTCAGACTTTCCATGATCCCAAAGGTTCAGAGCTCAGACGTGAGGGCTGAACAGCACAGATGAAAATCCAAGCTCTGCTGTGGACCAGAGTGGTGACCTTCCTTTGTCCCCTCATCCATCCCTCAGGTGGGTGAGATGACTTTCCTGCCCATCTGGATGGTTGCCCCAGCCATGTGACCAGGTACTAACTGATGAGGAGCTTATCTCAGCAAGGGTACAGCCACATTCATAAATTGTTCCTTTCTCCCTCTGTCTGTATAAAGGTGGTGTTCTCAGCTGGTCTTTTAATACAGTCTGCTGTTTCCCATACTTCGGGTTGGTCTGCTTCCAAACACAGAAAACTGAATATACTTTTTATACTGCTCCTGTTACTTCAGCCTTCTGGAGAGGACCAAGAAATGTGTGGGGCTTGCAAAGCCCACAGAACTGCCAGGGCTCTAACCCCAAACGGATTCTTGATTCTGCAGCAAGAGAATTGGGAGAACTCAAAAGGAAACTTGTCCCCAGTGGTAAAAATCAGACCAAATAGTTTAGTGCCTACCTGGAAGTCTTCTTGGTAAACAGTCTAAAATTCTGTTTCCCCTGGAATTACCAGCTTGGTGAAATTTGCTTTTGGTATTTACCAGATATTTTGAAGACATGGGCAAGCTGCAGGAAACAGACTCCAACTAGGATGCCCCAGACTATACTGAGCCCACCCTACCCAAAAACCAAACTGCCTTGAACCTGAAATCCAAGACATTTCTCTAGCCAGAAAAGAGGCCTTTGCTGAACTGAGAAAGGCAAATGAGAATGAAAGATATAGACCAGATGATAATTTCAAGGATATTATGCTTGAATAACAAACACAAATGTTTTCTTTGGTATACTTATAATAACACAGAGATGACGTGGCTGGAATATTGCTAAGGTGTATTTAGTTCTTAGAGCAAGCAACAGAATGGCAAAATATGCTCCTCTTCTGCAGATGAGGACAGAAAGGTCCAGAGAGGTAGAGGAACTTTCCTACAGTCACAGAGCCTGCAAGAGCAGATGGGGTGCAGATCTAGATCTGGCTGACTCTCTTCCTCCATGCCTCCCTGCCTGCCTGCAAACTGGATTGCTTCATCTCATGCTGAGAAGTCCTTGGGCCCCCTCCACACTCCTGCCAAGAAGCAGCTTCAAAATTTTTTTGAACAGAGGGTAAGCTGACAAGTTAATAGCCAGAGAGTGCCGTGCATGCTTTTGGTTCTGTCTGTGCAAGAAGGGGTGGCTATTGGTGGGAAAGGGAACATTTCTGTCTCATAATTGGGCTTATTGTCTGCATGCCAGCAAGTATAACTGGTTTGACTGATGCTGTAAGTGAGCCATATGAGGGAGGGGTGGGCCCAGTTTTGTAGTTGAAGCAGCTGGTTCAATTGACTGAACTTTCCACTTTTTTGATTGTCCCTATGGCACCACATGGACAGAACCAGAAGCTCAGCTCAGAGGTTTCACACATTCATGTAAGCTTTGCTGACTCCCTAGAGTCCTAGGTTTGACTGTGAAAGAGCAAGTCTGAGGCCTTCTCCCTTTGGGGAATGTGCAGAATGTCAGAGGCCACTTCTGTGTAGCTGAAATTTGCCAACCATTCACCACTTCACTAGAGGTTCTGTTCCGGCCTCATGACCAAAGTGGTATTTTTAAAGCCATTGGAATTTGAAATGTCATTTTTATGTTATAGTAAGAGTAATACATGGATTGCAGATGCATGCTCAGTATAAAAAATAATTCAAATGACATAGCAATAAGTAATGGAAAAATGAATATGCATTCCACCCATCCCCTTCCCTACTTTCAGCCTTATTCCCTTCCCTAGAAATAGCTACTATTAACTTGTGAATATCTTTTTATGCTTCTTTCTAGACAGATATATAGAAAAATAGAATGAATGTGCATGTGTGGAGTTTTTAAAAATCATTATTGGTATTAGACTCTATAAAGTATTCTGCATCATGCTTTTTGTACTGAACAAGTTCTTTCCACTTAGATCTCTGTATTATTCTTTTAAAGTGCTGCATAGTATTTAATAATTTATTTAGCCATCCCGCTATAATTAGTTAGGTCTTTTATAAGCTTCACTACTACAAACAATGTTTTAGTGAGCTTACTTACACATTTATCCTCATACATTCTTCAGAATGGATCTGAGAGGATATTTCTTAGAATTGCAGGGTCAAAGATGTATATTTTTATGCCCATTCTTATTTTGATAGAAAAACTGCCAGATTACTTCTCTCCTCAAAAAAAAGGGGGGGTGCAAATAAAAAAACAGTGCCAGTTTCCTTTCTAATCAACAGTTTATAAGAGGAAATATGGCAATTTTGTAACACCAACTCCTCAAACCTCTGCCTGAGGGTATTTCTCTGCCAGCTAAAATATTATTCTTGGTATCAGAACTTTCTGGTAGCTGATGATCTCTTGGATGCCTGGTTCTGTGGAGGTATTTGATGAACTGCCCCCTTCCCTACCTTAGCTCGAAATGCACCGCACAGCAGGCTCGGATTCCCACTGTTGTTCTTCATAACAATCATCTTTCTATATTATAACTTGTTCGTCATATTTTAGCTCTTTGGCTAGGGAATGCTGTCCTTTGGGACAGAAACCATGCCTAGTCACCTTTTATTCCCAGCACCTATCATAGTGTCTGACAGTGATCCGTGGTCCCCCAGCTGATTTGAATGAATGGCAGAAAAGAGGGCAGGAGGAAGGAGAGAGGGAGGGGGAAAAGATAGTTGATTCCCTGAGGGTCCTCAAACCCAGGGAGACTTAGTAAAGCTCTGTGTGAAGTGGAGGGACAAGATTTCTAGATTTCTCCTGTACCCAAGATATCTGAGCACTTGGAACCAGAAAATGTCTTTTGTTTCTAAAACATTACTCAGCCACTTATCTGAACTGAGTAATACTGTCCATCTCCAGTCTTAGAACTGCAAGGTAGAATATGGGATTTGTGAGACAGAAAAGCTCATTTTGTTCTTTTGAGTTTTCCAAGCACACTGTGCACTTTTCTTTTCTCATAGCTTATATGCTAACAAAGATGTGTTTGGAAAAATGAAAATTGGGGGACTTTCTGGTCTGACTGTAGACTTACCTCTTTCCTGGGATCTGTCCTCTCAGTGCTCAGGGGCCTTCCCACAACTACACGGTCTTCTCTCCCACTTCATTTTCCAGGCATCATGCAAGCATCCTGCCCACTCCATCCTGCCTTAACTTTCTATCCTACACAAGGGAACTCGCTGAAGGGACTCCTCTGCTCATGATTTTAACAGCTGGAAAATTGCTTTATCTTTACTCTGCCCACATGTTGTACACAGGCTTACAGGATATGTCTTATCATTGATTTCTGAGCTGACTCAAGCAATTTCCAGGAAATATTAAAAATTTCCTGAATGCAGTCAGGTTCAAGAAACTGCCTAGAGCCACACACGCTGAGCTTGCACAATCCTGAGAGTAAAATGACCTCAAGTATCAAGGAGAAACTCTACTTATAAAAGCAAGCATCCACACACAAGGAAGAGGAACAGAAAAATAGAAGGAGAACTGAGATGGTGGAAGAGAAAAAGATTTTTTTTTAAAGGATGTGTACATTGTAGTTAAAGGGTGCAACTAAATAAAGGTGGCATATCTTATTGAATCAGCTAAGTTTATGGATCCTCAGGTACTGTATTCTCTGAAGGACCTTCTAACATACTAGTTTAAACATACTATAGTCATGCAAACTAGCTGCTTGTGTGTTTGAGACAACTAGTTTGTTTTTCTGTTAATGACCAAATGTTTACTCTACACACTAGTGGCATTAATACCCCAGGGCCTCCGAGATGGTTGTGGTATGTCAGCTATACTGAGCGTTAGCTTTGCTGGTTAGTCCAGAGATATTTGCCCCCTCAGGTGGAACCAGTGGTAAACAACCCACTTGCCAATGCAAGAGATATAAGAGACTTGGGTTCAATCCTTGGGTCAGGAAGACCCCCTGGAAGAGGAAATGGCAACCCACTGCAGTATTCTTGCCCGGAGAATTCCATGGACGGAGGAACCTGGCAGGCTACAGTCCTTAGGGTTGCAAAGAGTTGGACATGACGGAAGTGACTTAGCACCAGAGATATCTTAGTGTTTCCTGTCTGGACCTACAATCTCTTATCTATGGGACTTTCTTCTAGCAACACCTATCCCATTACTATTTATAGCTTTATGATGGGAAGATCTCTCTAGTAACTCTATATATTTTAGAGCTGATGAACAATTATTAAGTATTACCTCGTCTGGGCTTTTCATGTTCATTCTCTGTCTTATGTCACCACTGCTATCACCACCTCAATTTCCAGACATCTTTCTAAACGCTGTCATTTGCTTTTGGATTTTACATATCTGTATATAATACATTAAGTCCCTATATGCAAATCAGTTCCATTCCAAGGGGGCGTTTGTAAATCCAGTTTGTTTTTAAGTTAGCCTAGGCACCCGACTGACACCATCAACTGCATAGTGCTGTACTGTGACAGTGACAGTGTCAGTCTCTCAGTCCTGTCCGACTCTTGCAACCCCATGGGCCATGGCCCCCCAGGCTCCTCCGTCCCTGGGATTCTCCAGGCAAGAGTACTGGAGTGGGCTGCCATTGCCTTCTCCAAGGCTTCTTCCCAGCCCAGGGATCAAACCTGGGTCTTCCACACCACAGGCAAATTCTCTACTGTCTGAGCCACCAGGGAAGCCCCTTGTACTGTAGCCAGTTTATAATACTTTTCACACAAATAATACATAAAAAAACAAACACAAAAAATAAAGAAAGCATCCTTAGCCTTACAGTACAATTATCTTACAAACACCTGAGCTTACATGATTGGACATGCAAACATGTTTGCATTTTTTTATAATATCGTTTTTTAAAATATTTATTTATTTATTTGTTATTTTTTGGTTGCCCTGGGTCTTTGTTGCTGTACGTAAGCTTCTCTCATTGCAGTGAGCAGGGGCTGTTCTTCATTGTGATGCATGAGCTTATCATTGCAGTGGCTTCTCTTGTTGCAAAGCACAGGCTATAGGTGTGTAGGCTTCAGTAGTTGCACCACATGAGCTGTGGGCTTAGTAGTTGTGGTGTGCATCTCTAGGGCATTCAAGCTTCAGTATTTTCAGCACAGAGACTCAGTAGTTGTGGCTCCCGGGCTCTAGAGCTTAGGCTCAGTAGTTACAGTGCATAGGCTCGGCTGATCCATGGCACATGAAACCCTCCCAGACCAGGGACTGAAATTGTGTCCCCTGCATTGGCAGGCAGATTCTGATCCACTATGCCACCAGGAAGTCCCACATTTGCATCTTTGAAAGTTTGCAGCTAGAAAGTTCATTTGTAGGGGGCTTCAGTTCAGTTCAGCTGCTTAGTCATGTCTGACTCTTTGCAACCCCCATGGACTGAAGCATGCCAGGCTTCCCTGTCCATTAGCAACTCCTGGAGCTTGCTCAAATTCATGTCCGCTTAGTCGGTGATGACATCCAACCATCTCATTCTCTGTCGTCCCTTTCTCCTCCTGCCTTCAATCTTTCCCAGCATCAGAGTCTTTTCCAGTGAGTCATCTGTTTGCATCAGGTGGCCAAAGTATTGGAGTTTCAGCTTCAGCATTGATCCTTCTAATGAATACTCGGGACTTCTTTAGGATTCACTGGTTTGATCTCCTTGCAGTCCAAGGGACTCTCAAGAGTCTTCTCCAACACCACAGTTCAAAAACATCAATTCTTCAGCATTTAGTGTATGCCTATATATGCCATGATATAACCTATATAATATTATAATATTAGTTGCTATTATGAGCACATAATTGTTTTCTTTGTCAAACTAGTACTGCATTTGAACTTAATCTACACTGTAGATTCTTGGCCACAGTGTTGAGAGACTTGTAATGTGTGTCAGTGCTTTTGCTGGCAAGCTCCCAACACCCAGTTGACACTGGGTTAAACGATGATAAAAGGAATGGATTAGCTTCTGTAACTAACATATATAAATATGTACATGTACACACACACGTATATGTATGTTATAAGAACTTTTTGCATATTTGTGTCTGGCCCTAGCTCCTTTGGGCTGCAGTGCTCTTGCTCTACTGGCTTCATCTCAAGCTTATGTCACTCATGGTAGCAAAATGACATTAGAAGTTCTAGGTCCCACATCCACACTGTGTACCACATGTCAAGGAAGAATTTGTCTTCCTCCCCCAACACGTCCACCCCAACCATTATGCCACAGTCGTGGTTTTCTCTACAGGAAAAGAGAGGTCCCACTCCTTTTCCTATACCAAACAGAATGATAACAGATCTGCTTAAGTCCTAGAGCTTGGAATGGGTCAATATCAGCCTAACTCCATGAGTGTCTTATGCTCTGGGGGAAGTAAGAGGTGAGGATGGGAGGGCTGGCAGCAATGTCCTCACAGAGGGCAGTGAGCAAAGGGGAAATGTGTAAATTCTGAGCTCAGAACTATACATCTTGTGCAAAGTCCAGAAGTACCCTTACTGATAACTTGAATGGGTATGGCATGTGAAATATAGGCTTGGCCGAAAACACCTTCAGGTTTCTCCATAACTCAATTGGACTTTTCTGCCAACCCTACACTATCTAATAGATAGTACCCAAGATATTGAGTAAGCTCTGGGAGCTGGTGATGGACAGGGAAGCCTGGCATGCTGCAGTCCATGAGACCTCAAAGCATCAGGCACAACTGAGCAACTGAAATGACTGAAGATTTTGAGAACCTGTCCTAACTCATCAGATATTCAGGGCAAGAACTGTGGGTAATTTCTCTTTGTAGCACATGACAAATAGGAACTGAATTTACTCCTATTCTCTCTTACTGCCCAACTGCCCCTCTCTGTTTTCTTTCCTATTAATATCCTGATGTTCCCCCCCTCTTCCATAAACTTGCCTCCTATCGCCTAAAGGTCTACCATTAGGGGAAGGCAAGTCCACTGTCCACCCTTGCCACTTCTTTTCTGGAGAATGTAATTTGGAAAAAAAGAACATAAATGCTTAACTATTTGATCAAGTG
Organism: Antilocapra americana; assembly: GCA_007570785.1. Classification (NCBI taxonomy): domain Eukaryota; kingdom Metazoa; phylum Chordata; class Mammalia; order Artiodactyla; family Antilocapridae; genus Antilocapra; species Antilocapra americana. The sequence continues at coordinate 9,214,764 of ML661893.1, forward strand.
AAGGAACCTCATTGAGAGGGTCAACTAGAGAAGGATGTGTTTTCTCTGTGCAGTATAAGCAAAGGCCCCCATCCATGCTTCAGTACCTTTTGGCTGTGGAGCAATGCGGGACAGACCTGGAGCTGCCTATGGCTTTGATGTAATTGGGTTTCATAAAAGAAAATATTTATTTAGATGGACCGTGTGTCATTTGTCACATGTAGACATGATACTCTGGCCCACTGTTTTAGGATGCACATTTCTTATGATGATTCACTTAGAGGCGATGAGTTAAAGCCGAGCTGCAGATGCTTCCTCTCAGTCCTGTTTGGATCAGGCACTCGTAAAAGATCTGTCTGTGTAGTCTGGAGTATGATCTCTGACCACGGGTCATGATTTCTTCTACTCAAAGGGGCATGGATTGAACAGGGCTGGATTGTGATACTTAGAGACCATAACCATAAGGCAGTGCTTAACTGTAAAACAGAAAATGTATATGCAGTCAGAGATCAAAATAACATCATTTTGGCTTTAGAGATGCAAACTTCTGAATAAATATTATTAACCTGAATTCTTCTCTACCCTTTTGAACTCTCTCTTTTAGTGCCCCTCCTTTGCTGGTAGGGCATTAAGTACATGTGTATTCTGTCTTTTAAATAATCTAGTCCTGAATCTAGAAGGGAATCAGGTAGCTACTTTTGCCCAGTAAGTTTTGACATTCTATCCTGCCAAGTGAACGTTCCCTGGAAAAATAAAAACAAAAAACTGAACAGGTAGAAAGACTTAAGGCAGCCTGGTTCTAACAAAAGGAATATTGAGATCACTACAAGACTCAAGACTCCAGACACTGAACGTTGCAGCTGCTAGCATGGTGACCTCATGGAGAGAGAAGAACCCTCTTTGACCAGAAAATACAAGTCACTCAAGAGTTTATTTTCCTCAGCCCCATTGCTGGATAGCACTCTTCTCCTGTCCTATCTAAAGGCAATCTCTCTCTTCTGTGCCCTTGACCTAATCCCCTCTGGCCAATCAAAGACAAAGAACTTCAGCAGTTCTTCCCTCCCTTTCTTTATTGGATGAGTACCATTAGCCAACAAAGGTGCCATTGTTCCTCTTATCTTTAATAATATTATTAATAGTCTCTAATTCCCCCAAGGCTACACCCGATTTCTCTATTTTCTCTTTAGTGATAAAATTCCTCCAGTTGTCTTTACATGGAGGCTAATTCATCCCCTCCCATGAAATCTTAAGGCCAATCCAGCCTACTTCCCCCAGCTTTCCCAACCCTTGAAAAGAGCTCTCTTCAGGTCACCAGTGATTTCTGCGTTACTAAATCCAGAGGTCAGTATTCAGCTTTGATGTGGGTTTATAGGACACCATTATGTCTTGGTTTTCCTTCTACCTTCTCAGGCTCTGTCTCCTTTGCTTGTTTCTCCTCTTCTTCTTCACAAAGTTGAGGTGCCCCAGGGACCCCCACAACTCTCATTTTACTTTAATCTTATGTCAATAACTCCAGGAATTCTATCTCCAGTCCAGACCTCTCTCTTGGGCCTCAAACTCATAACCAACAACCAATTCAATATGAATGTCTAACAAGCATTTTGAAACTCAGCATGTCCAAGATGAACTCCTGTTTTTCCCTTCCACTAACTCCCATCCAAACCTGTTCTACACTTGGTCTTTCCCACCTCCATTGCTGAAGACTCTAACCAGTCCATCAGCATATTATCTTGAAAAGAGAACCAGACTTCAGACTCTCCAGTTATTACTACCTGGTCTGGGCCTGCCAGGATTACTAGCCACCCTGCTTCTACTTTTCACCCTATCAGTTCAGTTCAGTTTAGTCAATCAGTCATGTCTGACTCTGCAACCCTGTGGACCACAGCATGCCAGGCTTCCCTGTCCATCACCACTCCTGGAGCTTACTCAAACTCATGTCCATCGAGTCAGTGATGCTATCCAACCATCTCACCCTCTGTCGTCCCCTTCTCCTTCCACCTTCAATCTTCCCCAGCATTAAGGTCTTTTCCAATGAATCAGTTCTTCGCATCAGGTGGCCAAAGTATTGGAGTTTCGGATTCAACATGAGTGAATGAATATTCAGGATTGGTTTCCTTTAGGATTGACTGGTTGGATCTCCTTGCAGTCCAAGAGACTCTCAAGAGTCTTCTCCAATGCCTCAGTTCAAAAGATCAGTTCTTCGGTGCTCAGCTTTCTTTAGAGTCCAGCTCTCACACCTGTACATGGCCACTGGAAAAACCATAGCTTTGACTAGACGGGCTTTTGTTGGCAAAGTAATATCTCTGCTTTTTAATATGCTGTCTAGATTGGCCATAACTTTTCTTCCAAGGAGCAAGCATCTTTTAATTTCATGGTTGCAGTCACCATCTGCAGTACTTTCAGAGCCCAAAAAAATAAAGTCTGTCACTGTTTCCATTGTCTCTCCATCTATTTGCCATGAAGTGATGGGACCAGATGCCATGATCTTAGTTTTCTGAATGTTGAGCATTAAGCCAACTATTTTAACTCTCCTCTTTCACTTTCATCAAGAGGCTTTTTAGTTCCTCTTCACTTTCTGCCATAAGGGTGGTGTCATCTGCATATCTGAGGTTATTGATATTCCTCCCATCAGTCTTGATTCCATCTTGTGCTTCATCCAACCCAGCATTTTGCATAATGTACTCTGCATATAAGTTAAATAAGCAGGGTGACAATATACAGCCTTGATGTACTCCTTTCCTGATTTGGAACCAGTCTGTTGTTCCATGTCCAGTTCTAATTGTTGCTTCCTGACCTGCATACAGATTTCTCAGGAGGCAGGTCAGATTTCTCCCTATAGTCTGCTCTCAACACAGCAGCCACTCCAGTCCACTTGGAACAAATCAGATGGCAGTCCTCCAGTGGCTTACTCAGGGTCAAAGTAACGGTCCCACATCATTTGGCCTCTTTACTTGCCGACTCTTCTCCTACTGTTATCCCCTTCTTAATTCTACTGCAGAACGCCTTGGACTTCTTGCTCTTCCTCAAGCACCCCAGGCACGCTCCTACCTTAGGGTCTTTGCACTGGAGATCCCTTTTGCCTGAAATATTCTTCCCCCTACTATCTGTGTGACAGATCTTCTGCCTCCTGGAAGTCCTTGCTGAAACAGCACTCACTAGATGAATCCCTACCTGACCTTCCCACTTAAAACTGAAACTTGAGTATTTTCTATGATTAACACTCTTATATTTGATTCTATGTACACTCTTATGTGTATAGTGACATATTGGAGACCCTAATTCCATGACTTTATCATTATCTTGTGAATAAAAGAATTCAGATTTTCTCTTTAAATGGAAAAGACCCCTCTCTCCAGGCCCCATCCTGAGGCCTCATTTCTGTATCATAGTACTGTAAGGACATTAGCAAGACGTAATGAAACCCAGAGCTAAGACAGCAATCTGTTGTCTCTACAAATTCCAGAATGAGTAGATCAAGCACTTTTGCAGTGGCATAGTGGTTAAGAGCATGGTCTCTGGAGTCAGACTCCTTGACTTGTTATCATGGAGCCAAGATTTACTGGGCCTTTATTTTGTCATCTGTAACACTGCCTTACTATTTTAATCATTGGTGTGGTGATGGTCCCGTAATAGTTGAATAGGTGGTATGGTGGGCAACATAATGGCTCCCCAGAGATGTCCACATCCTAATCCCCGAGCCTGTGCATATGCTACTTTACATGGCAAAAAGGGGCTTGGCGGGTGTAATTAAGGTTATAGACCTTGAGGTGGAAAAATTATCCTTGATTGTCTGTGGGCCCAATGTAATCGCATGGACCATTAAGAGTAGAGGAGGAAGAGTCAGTAAGAAGAGGCAGGAGAGACGCAAAGCATGAGAGGGCCTCACCCCACTGTTGGTGGCTTTGAAAATGAAGGGGAAGTGAGCCAAGGAATGTGGGCAGCCTCCAGGAGCTGAGAACAACCCTGGCCAGAAAACCAGCAAGGAAACAGGACTTGGTCCTAGAACCACGTGGAGCTGAACGCTACCAGCTGAGCTCAGCCTGCATAGAGCCTGGATGTACCTTCTCCCCTAGAATATAATATAATGTATGACATAATGTAATTAATGTATTATTGTAAAGTATTGTTAGTGTGTTAGCCTTACGCAGATGGAAATGCACTGTACCTTTTATCCTGCAGTGTGTCTTTTACATTCTATATTGTGTTTTCACTGTTTATGTTGATATATATAGATCTAAGTTTGTTTTAACTGCTGAATAACATTCTGTTGAAAGGACCAGCTAATTTATTGATAGACGCTGAGTGAGTTTCCAGATTTTAGCTACTACAAAAACCACTCTAATGAGCTCTCCTGTGCGTTATTGTTGCATGCATGTGGAGACTTTGTGTAATATGTAAATAACTTACATCTAGGAGAGGACTTTGTGTAAGATGTAAATACCTTTTGTCTAGGGGAGAACTCATGACACATAGGCTGCGCACATGCCTGCAGCTGCACCTTCTCTTGATATTGCCAAGGGGCTCACCTGACTTGTGCACCCACCAGTAGCACATCAGAATGTCCCCAACAATAATGGTTGTCAAACTTGTAAAACATTTCCCTATCTGATACACGTGAAACTGTCTTCCCCCCCCACCCCCTAGGTTTTCTATTATTTCCACTCATTTTTGGAATCATTATGTCTTTTTTTTTTCACTTAAAAAGTTTCTATTGGAGTATAGTTGATTTACAGTGTAGTTTTAGTTTCAGGTGTACAGGAAAGTGAATCAGTTATACATATATGTATAGCCACTCTTTTTAAAGATTCTTTTCCCATACAGGCTGCTACAGAGTACTGAGTAGAGTTCCCTGTGCTATACAAGAGGTTCTTATTAGTTATCTATTTTATATATAGTACTATGTATATGTCAATCCCAGTCTTCCAATTTATCCCTACCCTCTTTACCCACTAGTAAGCATTTGTTTTCTACATGCATGTCTCTACTTCTGTTTTGTATATAAGGTCATTTGTGCTCCCTTTTATTTTTTTAGATTCCTCGTAAAAGCGATACCATATTTGTCTTTCTTTTGTCTGACTATTTCACTCAATATGACAATCTCTAGGTCCACTCATGTGTCTGGCATCCATGCATCTGGCATCCAGATAGCATTATTTTGTTCTTTTTATGGTTGAGTAGTAGTCCATTGTGTATATGTACCACACCTTTTTTATCCATTCCTCTGCTGATGAACATTTAGGTTACTTTCATGTCCTGGCTATTGTAAATAGTGCTGCAATGAACATTGGGGTGCATGTATCTCTTCAAACTACAGTTTTCTCTGGTATATGCCCAAGAGTGAGATTGCTGGCTCATATGGTAGTCCTATTTTTAAGTAGCCTCCATACTGTTTTCCATAGTGGCCTTTTAATTATAATGTCCTAATTAATTGTAAGGTCAACCAGCTTCCCATATCTTAACTGGCCAGTCAGTTTCTTTCTTCTAGAAATTACTTGTTTATAACTTGGTCCTTTTTTTAAAATTGGTAGGTTCATCTTCTTCTGGCTCATTCGTAATTCATTACACAATCCAGAAACACATTTGCTTGTTATAAAAATTGCAAATATCTTCTCCCTGTTGATTGCTTGCTACTATAATTTTATTTGGGGTGGCTTTTCCAAAAAAATGGAGAAACTTATTTAACAGAGTCAAATGTATGGAGTTTTTCTTTCACATTGTGTACTTTCTGGGTTGTGTTTGAGAAACCCTCTTTACCCTGAGAGGATACTTAGAGGAGACTGAGAGGCTACCAAGGGATGAGGAAGATAAGAAGGGATCATATTTGTGGGCTTTTTGGTCTCTGCTCCCCTCAGAATAGTACCTCATATGTCTGTTTTATGTTTGGACTCCTGCATAGCTTTGCATTGAAAGCATTGTTTTGCTATTTAAAAATATATATGTTTTGAATATTATTATATTTCCTCTGAGATTCATGTCTATTGAGACAAAAAAAAAGATGAGTGGCATTACTCAAAAGAGAAAATAAAGAATAAATATAATGTGTCAGTTTTTGTTTGCTGGGGAAAGGAGGACTACCAATTTGCCTGGAAAGGGAAGCTTTTAGCAATGAGTCCTAGCTGCGATATATCACATTTACCCTCATGTCAAGAAAGGACCCAGTGTGCAATAGTATAAACAGTAGGTTCAGAAGGTTCAGAAAGATTCTCATATGGCCTTGCTTATAGAACTAGATGGAGACAAGAGATTCATCTTGGAATACAGGGTATTCAATACTCTATTGAAATAGGAAACTCTGTGTGTTCTGGCTATGTCCCAAGTCACATATCAGCTTTGAGCTCCACCTAAGAGCTCTGATTGGTACTGTAGTATCTGGTGGATCACAGGGTCTGGAGGAGGGAGCTATTCCCCCTCATCAGGTGTTCATTCTAGTTTTCAGCCTCTCTTCTTTGTCCTTTCTCTAGCAGGCATTAAAATTTAGTGAACTCAGATCCTTTCTGTTTTGAAGGCTCTGCATATTCAGCAGCCTGCAAAGGTGAAATAAACATGCACAGACCACTGCTACCTTCCAGTTTATAAAACCTTCTCACGCACAGCTCTGTTTGTGAATTTAATGCTTTTCACCAGATGGGGAGATCTAGCTCATTCTTTATTGCGGTGTTGGCTTGATAGCTCAGATTAGCTGGAATATCTTGTTTTGAAATGTGCATGCTTTCAGAGGTACTCCTATCTCTAGCAAAAGTATGAAGGCAAAAGAAAAGATCATTTTACTTAATTACTTTTTTTCTTTTTTATTGGAATGTAATCGCTTTACGATGTTATGATAGCTTCTGCTATACAACCGTGAATCAGCTATAGATAAACATATATCCCTTCCCTCTTGAGCCTTCCTCTAACTCCCTTCCCCCAGCCCTCTAGGTCATCACAGAGCACCAAAGTGAGTTCCCTGTGCTATACAGCACCTTCCCACTAGCTATCTGTTTCACACATGTTGGTGTATACATGTCAGATGTCGGTGCTACTTTCCCAATTTGTCCCACCTTCGCCTTCTACACGTGTCCAACTGTCTGTTCTCTACATCTGCATCTCTCTTTACATGATTATTAACTTGAATTTTTAAATCTTTTACTCCTCCCCACAAATATATTCCCCCTGCCTTTTTCTCTTTTTCTTATTTTAGTTTGTATTATAGTCTCATTTTAAATTCTCTCAGTTAGGGTTCCTTGGTTATGCTTCACTTTGTTTTTTTAAGTAATGTGCTTAAGTTTAAAATGACCTGTTTTCTTAAAAAGGGTTAGCACACATGATAATATGTTTCCTGGCATTCTGCCACTGTCCTGTCATCCAGCTCTCTGGATTTATGCTTGTTTCTTCAGGAATGTGCAAAACTGTTCTGAATAGAGATAAAGAAAGGAATTCAAAACTCTTGTCCCAAGAAAGGCATGCAGAGTGATTTTTTCATACTTATACAGTAAGGAGGATGACTAAAGCTTTTCCTTTGAATAGTAAGAATATAAAATTAATACTCAGCTGGTTTTTTCTACCCCCACCCTGGAGTATGTATTAGTGGAACTTCCACAGTGTGTCAATCCATAGACATTTCTTCAAGTAGTTTCCATTTCACAGGTCTGGGGGTTGAATCAAGTAAAAAGAACGCATGGATTGCTCCTCAGATTGTGAAAGATCTCTAGGTCCGGTTCTAAACCACTACATGGCCTACATACACACACACACTGTCTCAAGTATTTACTCAGAAGGCATCACGTATCTCAACTTACATGCCTTTCAAAGTACAAAGGAACAAGATCCACTCATTGCTGTCAAAGTACTGGCAGACGGAATGCAGAATTCCACTCATAGGCTTTCATTGAAGAGACTTTAATAAAGGAATCATTTATAAGGTAAATGGAGCCAAAAAGGATGTTAAAACTTCAGGGACCAGCAAGAGGAAGAAGGTGTTTTCACCCCTGAAGCTTAAAAGAAAGGATGTCCTGGAAGCCCAGTGGGGCTAGAGCTGGGGAGGGCTTCCTGAGAGTTGCTGGGGCCACAGAGGAGTGTGGCCAGAAGACAGTGAAGAGAAAATAAGGAGCAGGGACAAAATATGCCAGGTCTTCTTGCTTCCTGCCCCTCATCTCCAGCTTCCATGGACCAAACCCAACCAGCCAAGCCAAAAGGCAAAGGAGCCCTGATGGAGTGGTCCATGGGCCAGTCTCTTTAGGCACAAAGTAGGGAGGAGGAGCAGATGTCAGAGAAGAGATGGTTGCACAGGGGTTAAGAGTGAGCAGGTTTGAAATTTGCTCAAGACTGTCTCCTTAAGGGTAATCTGATTCAGTTCATGAAACTTGGGTGGGAGGTGTGGGGATACTGGTAAATGGCTGAATTATGAAGAAGGACTCCAGTCTTCTGGGCGACATGACTTTGCTAAAATATATGAGCTGAGAGACATTGATTGGACTTCTGCTGACCTGATAGAGTGATGAAATGTTTGAGCTGGAAGGGTCATTTAGAGAGTATCTAACCCAATCACTGCTCTTTGGAGACAGGAAAAATGAAGCTTCTAATGGTCCTTCCTTCCTTCATAATAAGACATAGAGTATACCTATTGTGTACATACTCTTCAACAGTGAACAAAACAAAATCCAGTGCTCATGGGGCTTATATTCTACCAGGAAAGAGAAGCAATAAATAACAAGAGAGTATATGATAGGTCTGAAGGGGACATGTGCTATGAAGAAAAATAAGATAAATAGAGTAAAGGACAAGGGATGTGGTTTCTCCTTTGTGGATTAGGTTTGGAAGACCTCTTTGATTACCAACATTTGAGCAGGGAGCAGAAGAGGGTAAGGGATGAGTCATATGGATATCTGGGGCAAGAGCATTCCAGGCAGGAAGAGCAGGCTGTGTGGAGCCCTGAGTTGGAGCATGCTTCAAGTAGAGGTCATTGAGAAGGGTTAGGGTGATGGGAGATGAAGCTGTGAGCAAGGGCCGAGGAACTTTGTGGGCTGCGTGGAACTTTGTTTCATTCTGAGGGTAATGGGAAGCCATTAGAAAGTGCTGAGCAGGGCAGTGACGTGACCTGACGTAGGTCTTAGTAATATCCCTTCAGTAGCTGTGTGAGAGTAGATTGCAGGAGGTCAAGGGCCAAAACAAGGAGAGCAAGAAGGAAACTGTTACAATAATCCAGGGGAGGTAGGATGATGGCTAGGACCAAAGTGGATGTGGTGGCAGTGGCGATGTACTCAGATTCTGGGTCTCAACATTGAGTCCATGGGACTTACTGACGTAGGAGACAAGTGAGCCATAGAAATCAAGGGTGACGCCCAGCTTTTTGGCTTGAGTATCAAGAAAGGTGGGGCTGATATTACTGAGCTAGGAGAGGTTTGGTGGAATAGGGGTATAAACAAGAATTAGGTGAGGGACTTAGAGAGTGTTAAAGGCCTATTCAGGTCTATGAAAGAAAGAAAGTATATACACACATGTATACATATACATAAACACAGATATCTATATACATATACATATATGCCTTCACTGGTGTGTGTGTGAGATGAGTATGAAGCTCAGGAGAGGGATGAGACCTGAGGTATAAATTTGAAGATAGCATTTAAAGTCAAGAGAGGATGAGGTTATCCTCAGCGTTAATGGAGCTGTAGTGGTGGTGGTTTAGTTGCTAAGTCATGTTTGACTCTTTGTGACCCCATGGACTGTAACCCACCAGACTCCTGTCCGTGGGATTTCCCAGGCAAGTATACTGGAGTGGGTTTCCATTTCCTTCTCCAGGGGGTGGATCTGTATAGGAGGACAAAACTTAGCACAGAGCCCTGGAACATACTAATGAAAATATTGACACATTTTAATTTTTATTATTCTTACTAAACCCTCCTTCAGCTCTAACTGTATGCAAGGCACAATGTTAAGCACTTCACATGCATTATCCTGTTTAATTCTCCTAACAACTCTGTGCAAAATTGACTAGTATCCTTCTTGTACAGAAAACAAAACTAAGGCTCAGAGGAATTAACCAGCCTGCCAAAGTCACACAGCTAGTCTGCGGCTACCCTGGGAATCAAGCCCAGACAGTCTGACTCCAGCTGAAGCAGTCAGTCCAAGCTGACGTAGCCAGTTTGTGGCAGAAGATGTCTGATAAGCTGCTCTCTTGGCTATGCTGTGTCTGCTGATTAAGTTTTTTCGCTTCCATGCAGCTCCTCAAAGTGCAAAATCAGACTTGCACATAGAGCATCCTGATAAGATGCATACCCCCAGGCCAGCCACAGCTTACACATCCAACCTCATCTCTTCTCTCAACAGTAGTGAAGGTTCTGAATTCTGTATCTTTAGTGTCTCTCTGGTGCTCAGTGTAGGACCCGGGCCACAGATGCTGCCCTGCTGCTGTGGGCTGATCGACTGCAAGTCCACTGTGGCCTCACTAGCTTATCTTGATGATGAGGCAGAGAGTGAGAAGGGAAGTCACATGCTCATGGCAGAGTTTGTCAATTCAGGCTGACAAGAAATTCACCTTTTGGAAATCATGGAAGACAGAGGACTTCCTGTTAGATCTACGATCCAATGTCTTGTTCAGGGGATTAATCACAATGGAGGACATAAACTGGAAGGTGGTCAGCATCTATTCAAAAGGCTATGTTTGGTATTGACCTTCCCTGGAGTGTGGCTATCCTGCCCAATAGGGTCTCCATCAAAGAGTGGTGTTTTGCTGTGTGCTATACCTAGGCAGGCACAGATTACATTGTGCTGGATCTCCACCACCAGACTTCAGAGATGTGGCAGAACCATAACTGGAACCGTTCAGAGAACTATTTGATAAACATACTGTCAGTCCTTGGTTTTAAAAAAACTGTCACCAGCCATCTGAAAAAGACAAAATGATAGCAATGTATTAATACCAAAATGCCAAGGGACCCATACCTCAGAACACTAAGATAAGCAACACCAAGTATGATCTGTAGCTTCCATCACTTCCATTTCCCAAATTGTTCAGGAGCCTGACATAAAGAAGACAGCTCAGGCTTAGGAGTCAGATGGGCCTGGGTCTGAATCTAGTCCAGATGTTCTGTAGTGGTGACCTTGAGCTAGGTGTTTAATGCCTTAGCACCCTAAAATAGGAATCATCATTCCTAAATTAGGAATAAGACAGTTCCTAGTTAGTAGGGTTGCTGTGAGGCTATAAACCCAGTAGATGTGAAAAGTACCAGTATCAGTATAGGAACTGTGACATAATATATGTGGTGAATAATAGCTCTACAGATGATGATGATAATGGTAGCAGTTGTGGTGCTGATGATAAAGATGACAGTTATGATGGTGGAAGTGATGATGTTGATAGTGATAATGGTGATGGTAATAAATATCATCATCCTTCATTTGAGGACCTAGGCTGGGCCCATGACTCTGAAGGGTATACACTAGAAAAGGAGAAAGAATTGCTGCTTTAAAGAAGAATGTTTGGTAGATTAAATTAAAATGCTTGGAAAAACTTAACTACCCAACAGCTTATTAATAATTATTAACAGTGAGAATATTTAACATTTATTCAGTGTTCACTGATGTGTCAAGCATGGCACCAAGTAGTTTATATATTTCATTGAATCCTAACGATACCCCTTTGAAGAGTAAAGTTTAATTGGCCCCATGTCAGATTAGAAATCCATGGTTCAGAAAGATAAGTGTCTGATCTGCAGTCACACAGTAGGAAAGTGATATAGCAGGAATTCAAGCCCAGGGCTCCAGAGTCCAAGCTCATAAGCCCTGCACCATAATGCCTCTGTCCCAGCTAGACATACAGTAGCTTTTCTAAGAGGGAAGAGGTCAGCGTGCTCTGAAATAGTAGCAGGTACATAGAGCTTATGCTGACGGTTCTTATGAGAAATTCATACAAATAAATAAAAGTGTGTTTGTGATACAGTTGAGATTCCAAACAGGCAAATCACGGATACATCTTCTTGCCTCCACACAATAATTCTAACATTTAAAATCAGGAGATCTCAACTTGGAAATCCAGGTTTCTTGCTTTTTTTTCCCAAACAAGTTGGACGGTTTATTCAAGAGTGGCTTCATTTAACTGGAATGGCTGCTACTTTTAGCTCAGGTATTTGTTGCTGAGCTTGTCCAATGCCCCAAACTCCCTGTTTCTTTTGCCTGCAAACTTCCCTTGTTTGCACACCTGGCCTGGTCCTATTGACCTGCAAAGAGGGCCCTGCTGTTGAGGCTCACATGCAGGACCAGAATACAGTTCAGGTCGCAGTTAGCAAAGCAGAGGTCCTTCCCCAGTAAATGCCAAAGACAAAGAAAGAGAGGAGGACCTGCCCTCTGATGGACCAGCTATCTCCTCCCAGGGAGGATGGTCTGTTTTTGTAGCAGCTGGAATTCACTCTGATTAGCTCCATCATCAGCCAAGGGCTCCTAATCACCCATTATCTATCCTTCCTACCCTCCTTGCTGGCTGCTGGTCATTAGTTCCTTTTTCTCCCTTTCACAACAATATTCTTACCTCTCTTGTGACCCATTATTTTTACTGTGGTCTTTCCCTGGAAAGGGTTTCAGAAGGTTATTTTTCTCTTGTTTTCATCTTTACATAAGTAGTTCCCCAAGCGAACAGGACCCTAGCAAGCTAACAAAATAATGTAAGACTTCCTTGTAAGACTTAGTTGAAAAGAGGCACAGATAAATAAAAAGAGATAAGCAAACATCTCATTTGTATTGCACACACATCTACTATCTTGTCTGATCTTCAAAGCAGCCCAGGGCAGTGGGCAGAGTGGGAGATATATGTTCACTTCTTGGAGACTACAGCTCAGAAGTGAAGTCATCTCAGAGGTTCAGTGATCAGTAGGATAGAGAATGTGAATTTGTTGCAGGAAGGGGGACCCCTTCCAGGGCCCGAAGCTGGGCTCTTGTCTAACACTCAGAAATGAAATGTCCGAGGAGACACATGTGCTGACAAAGCAAGAGATTTTATTGGGAAGGGCACCCGGGTGGAGAGCAGTAGGGTAAGGGAGCCCAGGAGAACTGCTCTGCCGCATGGCTCACAGTCTCGGGTTTTATGGCGATGGGATTAGTTTCCGGGTAGTCTTTGGCCAATCATTCTAATTTAGAGTCTTTCCTGGTTGCTCACGCATAGCTCAGCCAAGATGGATGCTAGCGAGAGGAATTCTGGGAAGTGGATGGACACATGGTGTCTCCTGTAGACCTTTCCCGAACTCGTCTGGTTGGTGGTGGCTTATTAGTTCTGCATTCCTTATCAGGATCTCCTATAAAACAACGCATGCAAATAGTTACCATGATGCCTGGCCAGGGTGGGCAGTTTCAATCAGTGTGCTTCCCCTAACAAATTGGTGCCCAGGTCTGGCCTGGGGTGAGTCAGCACAGACATGGCTCAGCTCCTGCCTCACCAGTTACTATACCCTTATGGACCTTTGTTCTGGGAGAACTGAAACCAAAATACTAAGACCAAGAATCTGCATGTTATAATGCCCTTCTTTCCATGAATGTGCCAGGCCCTGTGCTGATCCCAAGGCACACAATAAAGTCCATGTGAATAACGCCAAGAGAGGAAGAGAGGATGGCTCAAATGCTGCAAGAATACCACCTTGTACCTGTATGTCTTTTTATGATTTTTAAGTCCTTTTTAAAAATTATTATTTTTTTATTTTTGGCTGCACTGTTCTTTGTTGCTGTGTGCGGGCTTCCTCTAGGTGCTGCAAGCAGGGGCTACTTTTCATTGCAGTGTATAGACTTCCCATTGAGGTGGCTTCTCTTACTGCAGAGCACAGACTCTAGGTGCACAGACTTCAGTAGTTGCAGTATGCAGGCTCAGTTAATTGCAGCTCTCGGCCTCTAGAGTGCAGGCTCAGTAGTTGTGATGCACAGGCTTTGTTGCTCCATGGCATGTGGAATTTTCTTGGACCAGGGATCAAACCTAGGTCCCCTGCATTGGCAGGCAGATTCTTTACCAATAAGCTAGTAGGGAAGTCCTTTTTTATGATTTCTAAAGTCATTTTGTAGCAATCTCATATGCTGAGGGTATTCCCATTTTACAGATGAAAATGAGGCTATGAAAAGCTCAGTGACATAACAACTAGTAATCTGTAGAGCTGGGACTCAAACCCAGGTCTCAACACTTTGAAATCAGTGTTCTTTTGACTACTGATACTTCTAGCACCTAACAGTACGTTAGCACATAGTAAGTGCTCAAGAAATGCTCACCCAACCTAAATTAACACCACATCCCCTCTTGAAATGACTCAAACTACCCAACATCAACATTTCTGTTTTATGCAAGAAAATAAGACACCTCAGGAATCTTGCAAACCTATGGCTCACAGTCAATAGTGCCTGAAACTAATCACTATTATCTTCACCTAAAGTGATAGATGAGGCTAGAGAGATTAAAAAAAAACACCTCTGCAGAGGCAGATAAAGCTTTTCCTTAGGTTTGTTGACATTCTTCTTTGCCCAAGGACAATCTGTTAAGAAGAAAATATTTTTCTTCAAACCACATTCCAGACTCAAAGTTCAATACTGAGTATTAAGTAGAAGAGTGAATTGCTTAATCTTCTCCTGTTCTTCCCTGCCCCCAGGTGAGTTTCCAGGTATTCCAGTGGGTAGGGGGAGCCTCCTCCTTGGTTATTGTTCTTCTCTGCAATTCTGTGGGAAACATACAGAGAGCAGTTTGATAGGAAAACTTTGGCTTTGTTTGGCTGATGCATCACTACAGAAACAAGGGTGAGTGATTCAAGAGCCAGTTGTGTGGCTTGAGCCTCCCCCGTTGGAGGCCTGGCTGGTCCAGGAGGATCTGCTACCTGATAGCATTATCTGACCTGATCCAGCCATTCTTGCAGAGGGCCAGGCCCAAGTCACTTCTCCCTCTGAAAAGGACAGCTTGGACTCTGGCGAGTACCTGAGCTCCTGGTACTAACTCACGAAGTTCACAGCCTTCTCTGCTAGTTGGCCCTCCCTCCTTGCCTCCTGTTCAGTCATCTCACCACCACTCTCCGAACTGACAGGCATGTGGATGGGTGATAGAACTGAATAGACAACAAGAGTGTGAAATCCAATAAAACAAAGGAGAGGGCACTGCAAAGGAATAAAACTTTTTATGTTTAAATTTTATTTTATATTGGAATATAGTTGATTTTACAATGTTGTGTTAGTTTCAGGTGAAGAGCAAAATAATTCAGTTACACATATACAAGTATCCATTTTTTTCAGATTCTTTTCCCATATAGGTTATTACAGATTAGAGTTCCCTATGTTATAGAGTAGGTCCTTGTTTATGATCTATTTTATATGTGCATACTAAGTCAATTCATACAAAAATATATATATATATATAATATATATAATAGTGTATAAATGTTAATTCCAAACTCTGAATTTATCCTTCCCTCTTTCCACTTTGGTAGCTATGTTTATTTTTGAAGCAAGTCTGTTTTTGTTTTGTAAGTAAGTTCATTTGTATCATTATTTTAGATTCCACATATAAGTGATACCATGTGATATTTACCTTTTCTCTATCTGCCTTACTTAGTATGAATATCTCTAGGTCCATCTATGTTGCTGCAAATGGCATTGTTTCATTCTTTTTACAACTGAGTAGGATTCCTTTGTACATATATACCACATCTTCTTTATCCATTCCTCTGTGGATTACTTCTACATCTCGGCTATTATAGACAGTGCTACACTGAACATTGGAGCATAGATATATTTCTGAATTACATTTTTTCCTATAGATGTATTCCCAGCAGTGGGGCTGCTGGATCATATGGTAGTTCTAGTTTCAGTTTTTTAAGAAACCTCTGTACCCATAAATGGTTGTTTCAGTTTACATTTTTTGATGAAGGCCATTCCAATTGGTCTGACGTGATATACCTCATTGTAGTTTTGATTTGAATTTCTCTAATAATTAGCATTGTTGAACATCTTTTCATGTGTTATGTCTTTTTTTTAAGAAATGTCTATTTAGATCTGCTTATTTTTCTTTTTTTTTTTTATTGAGCTGCATGAGCTGTTGTATATTTTGGAGATTAACCCCTCATCAGTTGCTTTCTTTGAAAATATTTTCTCTTAGTACTAGGTTATGTTTTTGTTGTGTTTATTGTTTCCTTTGCTGTGCAAAAAGCTTCTAAGTTTAATTAGGTACCATTTCTTTATTTTTGTTTCTATTTTCATTACTCTAGGAGGTAAATCCAAAAAAGATATTGCTATGATTTATGTCAAAGAGTGTTCTTCCTATGTTTTCCTCAAAGAATTATATAGCATCCAGTCTTAAATTTAGGTCATTTATCCATGTTGAGTTTATTTTTGTGTATGGTGTTAGCAAATGTTCTAATTTCCTTCTTTTACATGTAACTGTCCAGTTTTCTGAGAACCACTTATTGAAGAGACTGCCTTTTCTCCATTGGATAGTCTTGCTTCCTTTGTGTAGATTAATTGACCATGGATATATGGGTTATTAGGGGGTTTTCTATCCTGTCCCATTGACCAACATTTCTGGTTTTGTACTAGTACCATACTATTTTTTTAACTTTTTATTTTGTTTTTGGGGTATAGACAATTAACAAACAATATTGTGATGATTTCAGTTGAACTGAAGGGATTAGCAATTCTCCCCCAAACTTCCCTCCCTTCCAGGCTGCCACATGACACTGAACAGAGTTCAACACACTATATAGTAGGTCCTTGTTGGTTATCCATTTTAAATATAGCAGTGTGTACATGTCCATCCCAAACTCCCTAACTATTCCCTTCCCCAGCAACCATAAGTGAGTTCTCTAAGTCTGTCTCTCTTTGTTTTGCAAGTAAGTTCATTTGTATCCTTTTTTAGATTCCACCTATAAGAGATGTCATTTGGTATTTATTCTTCTCTTTCTGATTTGCTTCACTCAGTATGACACTCTCTGGTCCATCCATGTTGCTGAAAATGACATTATTATTCCTTTTAATGGATGAGTAGTATTCTGTTTTATATATATACCACATCTTCTTTATCCATCCTCTGTCAATGGACATTTAGGTTGCTTCCATGTCTTGGCTATTGTAGATAGTGCTGCGGTGAACGCTGGGATGTACGTATCCTTTTGGATGATGTTTTTCTCCAGATATTTGCCCAGAAGTGGGATTGCAGGGTCATATGGTAGCTCTATTTGTAGTTTTTTAAGGAACCTCCATGATTTCTCCATAGTGGCTATACCAGTTTACATTCCCACCAATAATGTGGGAGGGTTCCCTTCTCTCCACTATTTATTGTTTGTGGATTCTTTGATGATAGTCATTCTGGTTGATGTGAAGTGATATCTCATTATAGTTTTGATTTGTATTTCTCTAATAGTTAGCAATGTTGAACATCTTTTCATGTGTCTCTTGGCCATCTATATTTCTTCTTTGGAGAAATGTCTATTTAGGTCTTCTGCCCACTTTTTGATTGGGCTGTTTGCTTTGATGCTGTTTAGCATCATGAGCTGTTTCTAAATTTTGGAGTCTAATCCCTTGTCAGTCACATCATTTGCAAATATTTTCTCCCAATCTGTGGGTTTTCTTTTCATTTCATTTATTGTTTTCTTTGCTGTGCAAAAGTGTTTGCGTTTAAGTAGGTCCAATATTTATATTTTTCTTTTTACTTCCATTATTCTGGGAGGCAGATCAAAAAAGATATCACTGCAATTTATGTCATAAAGTGTTCTACCTATGTTTTCCTCTAGGAGTTTTATAGTGTCCAGTCTCACATTTAGGTCTTTACTCCATTTTGAATATATTTTTGTGTATGGTATTAAAGAATTACCTAATTTCATTTTTAAACATGTAGCTATCCAGTTTTCCCAACACCACTTATTGAAGAAACTATCTTTTCTCCATTGTATAGTCTTGCCTCCTTTGTTGTAGATTAATTGACCACAGGTGCATGGGTTTATTTCTAGGTTTTCTATTCTGTTTCATTGACCTGTATCTCTATTTTTGTGTCAGTGCTGTACTGTTCTGATGACTGTAACTTTGTAATAAAGTCTGAAGTCAGGGAGCCTGATTCCTCCAGCTCTGTTTTTCTTTCTCAAGATTGCTTTGGCTATTTGAGGTCTTTTATGTCTCCATACAAATTTTGAGATTTTTTGTTGTTGTAGTTCTGTGAAAAATGCCACTGGTAATTTGGTAGGGATTGTGATGAAAGTGTAGATTGCCTTGGGTAGTACAGTCATTTTGGCAGTATTGATTCTTCCAGTCTACAAACATGGTATATCTTTCCATCTATTTATGTCTTCTTAGATTTCTTTCATCAGCATCTTTTTATTTTTCACATACAGGTCTTTTGTCTCCTTAGGTAAGTTTATTCCTCGATATTTTATTCTTTTTGATGTGATGAGTGCCATACTATTTTGATCACTATAACTTTGTAGTATAGTCTGAAGTCAGGAAGCCTGATTCCTCCATCTTTGTTTTTCTTTCTTAGTACTACTTCTGCTATTTGAGATCTTTTGTATTTCCATACACATTAAAAAATTTTGTTCTAGTTCTGTGAAAAACGCCATTGATAATTTGATAGGGACTGTGTTGAATCTGTAGATACCCTTGGGTAGTAATTAGTCCTCTGGTCCAGTGTCTTTTCCATTCTTGTTCCTTTTTCTCTTGTTGTTTAAATCAGCCAATTCTTATTAAAGTGTAAGGACTGTACCAGCATTATCAGTACTACCTGTGAATTTGTCAGAAATGCAGATCCTCAAGTCTGACTTGAAACTTACTCTCTCTCTCTCTCTGGGTAGGGCCCAGCAATATAGGGTTTAGCCAGACCTACAGGTGAATCTGATGTACACTCAAATATGAGAATGACTAGTTTAAATAATTTCCTTCCTCCTACTGAGGATTATTCTCCTGAATCTGCTCACAGCTCTCTGTCTTCTAATCTTGATATACATGGAGAAGGATTTTGTGATCATGCTAAGTGCCACAGAGCCAAACTATCATTTTTAAGATGAGGTCAGAAGAAATGTCAACCTCTGAAAAATCAGCCAAAATTAGTCATTTGGGTGTGATGGAAAGAGCATGGATTCCCATATTAAATGGCTCTGGGTTAAAGTCCACCAAATATTCAAATCCACCACCTGTTAGCTGGTGGGGTCTCAGGGTAGTTATTTACATCTCTGTAGCACTGCCCATAAAATGTGGGTAAAAGACCAAAGTTACAGGGCTATTATAGAGACTAACTGAGGTAGCATATGTGAAGTGATAACACACATCAGTCACTCTGGAAACATTTCCTTCTTCCTCTTCACTCCATTTCCAGTAAAACCACAGTCAAAATAGACATGTCTGCACCTGGGTGCTCCTCCTGACCTCTCCCAAGGCTTTACCACAGAAGTCAAGGTATCTTCTTGGACCAGTCAAAGTGTCTCTCAATCTGTCATCTAATCAAGATGCCCAGCTTCTATCCTCAGGGGTAGAATGTGTCCAATATAAATGTTATGATGTAGTCTTTTTATTTGATCTAGTTTTATAGTGACTGCCATCAAAAGAGGATAGAATTAGGCAGGAAATCTAGAGAATGAAGATTCAGTGTTTAAAAATTGTTAATATTCATACAGAACTATCCAACAAAAAGAAAGTGACAGTTCATCAGAGAAAGCTAATGATTTTGGAAAGAAAATAGTTAAAAGCTTTTCAATAGTCTGGGCAAAACATCTCTTAAAGTGTTCTATTCCTTTTATGCTGAGTTTGTACCAATAATTTATCATTTATTGACTTTTACTATGTTCCTGACCCTAAACTATTAAATTATTTATATGCGTTGAATCCTCAGAAGTAATTGCTATTAACACCCTCACCTCCACCCTCAATATACAGATGAGACAACTGAGATTTAGAAGCTAAAGACAACTTGCCTGAAATCACCAAGACCTGGATTCAAATGTAGAATTCCACTCCAGAGCCTTAGTCCTTAATCACTAACCCTCAAATTCCTAATTCAGTTTCCTGGGTAGCTCAATGTGAAAAAGTGAAACCTGTATTCTACCCATGGAAAAGTTTTATGTTTCTACTACCTATCACTCAGTTGCACACTGATTTATAAATTTGTCTCTAGTTAAGTTTTCTTATGAATCAGTGCTTAGAAACTTGATAGACTCAGAAACAGCTGATAGAATAAAGTATTTAAAACTAAAAAGTTGAGGCTTAGGTCTTGTCCTGAGGTTACATTACCAAGGAGTTTCCTACCTGAAACAGGCCTCCTGGAGGCATCTAGCCAACCAGCCAGTTCCCTTCTTTTCAGTTCAGTACAGTCACTCAGTCATGTACAACTATGCAACTCTATGGACTACAGCACACCAGGCTTCCCTGTCCATCACCAACTCCCAGAGCTTGCTCAAATTCATGTCTGTCAAATCGGTAATGCCATCCAACCATCTCATCCTCTGTTGTCCCCTTCTCTTCCCACCTTCAGCCTTTCCCAGCGTCATGGTCTTTTCCAATTAGTCAGTTCTTTGCATCTGGTGGCCAAAGTATTGGAGCTTCAGCATCAGTCCTTCCAATGAATATTCAGGACTGAATTCCTTTAGGATTGACTGGTTTGATCTCTTTGAAGTCCAAGGGACTCTCAAAGTCTTCTCCAATGCCATAGTTCAAAGGCATCAATTCTTTGGGAATCAGCTTTATTTATAGTCTAAATCTCACATTCATACATGACTACTGGAAAAACCATAGCTTTGACTAGATGGACCTTTGTTGGCAAAGTAATATCTCTACTTTTTAATATGCTGTCTAGGTTGGTCACAGCTTTTCCTCCAAGGAGCAAACATCTTTTAATTTCATGGTTGCAGTCACCATCTGCAGTAATTTCAGAGCCCCCCAAAATAGTCTCTCACTGTTTCCATTGTATCTCCATCTATTTGCCATGAAGTGATGGGACCAGATGCCATGATCTTAGTTTTCTGAATGTTGAGTTTTAAGCCAGCTTTTTCACTGTCCTCTTTCACTTTCATCAAGAGGTTCTTTAGTTCTTCTTCACTTTCTGCCATAAGGGTGGTGCCATCTGTGTATCTGAAGTTATTGATATTTCTCCAAGCAGTCTTGATTCCAGCTTGTGCTTCATCCATCCTAGCATTTCGCATGATGTATTCTGCATATAAGTTAAATAAGCAGAGTGACAGTATACAGTTTTGACATACTTCTTTTCCTATTTGGAACCAGTCTGTTGCTCCATGTCCAGTTCTAACTGTTGCTTCTTGACCTGCATACAGATTTCTCTGGAGGCAGGTAAAATGGTCTGGTATTCCCATCTCTAAGAATTTTCCAGTTTGTTTTGATCCATCCAGTCAAAGGCTTTGGTGTAGTCAATAAAGCAGAAGTAGATGTTTTTATGGTATTCTCTTGCTTTTTTGATGATCCAACAGATGTTGAATATTTGATCTCTGGTTCCTCTGCCTTTTCTAAATCCAGCTTGAACATCTGGAAGTTCTCGGTTCATGTACTACTGAAGCCTGGCTTGGAGAATTTTAAGCATTACTTTTCTAGCATGTGAGATAAGTGCAATTGTGCGGTAGTTTGAACATTCTTTGGCGCTGCCTTTCTTTTGGATCGGAATGAAAACTGACCTTTTCCAGTCCTGTGGCGACCACTGAGTTTTCCAAAATTTTTACCTTCTTTTTTTTTTTCTTTCATTTTTCTTTCTTTCTTTTTTTTTTATTAGTTTTACCATACAATGACATGATATCATCATGGGTTTACATATGCTCCCCCTCCAGAACCCCCCTCCCTCCTCCCTCCCCCCGGGAAATCTCTCTGCACCAGCCCCGAGCATCAATCCTGGGCTGGCGATTGATTAGACATATGATAATTAACATGTTTCAATGCCATGCTCCCATATCATCCCACCCTTTCCCTCATCCACAGAGTCCACGAGTCTATTCTATACATCTGGGTTCCTTTTGCTGTCTCGCATGCTGGGTTCTCGTTACCATCTTTCTAAATTCCATATATATGTGTTAATATACTGTATTGTTGTTTTTGCTTCTGGCTTACTTCACTCTGGATAATGGGCTCCAGTTTCGTCCATCTGAGTAGAACTGATTCAAATGAATTTTTTTTTTAATGCTGAGTAATATTCCATTGTGTATATGTACCACAGCTTTCTTATCCATTTGTCAGTTGATGGGCATCTAGGTTGCTTCCATGTCCTGGCTATTGTAAATAAAGCAGCTATGAACATTGGGGTACACGTGGCTCTTTGAATTCTGGTTTCCTCGGTGTATATGCCCAGCAGTGGGATTGCTGGGTCATATGGCAGGTCTATTTGCAGCTTTTTAAGGAACCTCCACACTGTTTTCCATAGTGGCTGTACTAGTTTGCAATCCCACCAACAGTATAAGAGAGTTCCCTTTTCTCTACATCCTCTCCAGCATTTATTACTTGTAGATTTTTGGATTGCAGCCATTCTGAGTGGTGTAAAGTGATATCTCATTGTGGTTTTGATTTGCATTTCTCTGATAATGAGTGATGTTGAGCATCTTTTCATATGTTTGATAGTTTTATGTCTTCTTTGGAGAAATGTCTGTTAAGTTCTTTGGCCCACTTTTTGATTGGGTCATTTATTTTCCTATAATGGAGCTGCAGGAGTTACTTGTATAGAAAAGAAGAAGTAAAACTCTCTCTGTTTGCAGATGACATGATCCTCTATATTGAAAACCCTGAAGACTCTACTAGAAAATTACTAGAGCTAATCAGTGAATAAAGCAAACTTTCAGGATACAAAATCAACACACAGAAATCCCTGGCATTCCTATACACTAACAATGAGAAAACAGAAAGAGAAATTATGGAAACAATTCCATTCACCATCGAAACAAAAAGAATAAAATACTTAGGAGTATTTCTACCTAAAGAAACAAAAGACTTGTATACAGAAAACTATAAAACACTGATGAAAGAAATCAAAGAGGACACAAACAGATGGAGAAATGTGCCGTGTTCATGGATTAGAAGAATCAATATAGTGAAAATGAGTATACTACCCAAAGCAATCTATAGATTCAATGCAATTCCTATCAAGCTACCAGAGGTCTTTTTCAGAGAATTAGAACAAATAATTTCACAATTTGTATGGAAATACAAAAAACCTCGTATAGCCAAAGCAATCTTGAGAAAGAAGAATGGAACTGGAGGAATCAACCTACCGGACTTTAGGCTATACTACAAATCCACAGTCATTAAGACAGTATGGTACTGGCACAAAGACAGAAATATAGATCAATGGAACAGAATAGAAAGCCCAGAGATAAATCCACGCATCTATGGACACCTTATCTTTGACAAAGTAGGCAAGAATATACAGTGGAGAAAAGACAACCTCTTTAACAAGTGGTGCTGGGAAAACTGGACAGCCACTTGTAAAAGAATGAAACTAGAACACTTTCTAACACCATACACAAAGATAAATTCAAAATGGATCAAAGATCTAAGCATAAGACCAGAAACTATAAAACTCCTAGAGGATAACATTGGCAAAACACTCTCTGACATAAACCAAAGCGGGATCCTACATGACCCACCTCCCAGAATATCGGAAATAAAAGCACTAATAAACAAATGGGACCTAATTAAAATTAAAAGCTTCTGCACAACAAAGGAAACTATAAGCAAGGTGAAAAGACAGCCTTCAGAATGGGAGAAAATAATAGCCAATGAAGCAACGGACAAACAATTTTACCTTCTTTTATACCACCTTAAATGCAGTACAATTCAGTCACAGCTGAACTCAGAGAAAAATTTAGAGTGATTATGTTGAAAGGAATAAGTTCCTAGGAGTTTTAAGAATTAGTGAAGTTAAGGGCTGTCAGAAGTTCTTTATTAAAGGTGGCAAGTGGGTTTCATTTCAAGACTAAAACTGGACCACTTTCTTAAACTATATACAAAAACAAACTCAGTAAATTGGTGGTGGTGGTAATTGAGTCACTAACTCATGTCCTACTCTTTTGCAAACCCATGGACTGTAGCCTGCCAAGCTCCTCTGTCCATGGGATTTCCCAGGCAGGAATACAGAAGAGGGTTGTCATTTGCTTCTCCAGGAAATCTTCCCAACCCAAGGATCAAGCCCATGTCTCCTGCATTATAAGTGAATTCTTTACTGCTGAGCCACAAAGGAAGCCCCCCAAATGTATTAATAGCTTAAATATAAGTTCCCAAACCATCAAAGTCCTAGAAGAAATCATAGGCTGTAAGTTCTTTGGCACTAGTCGTAACAATATCTTTCTGGATTTTTTTTCCATAGGCAAGGATGATAAAAGCAAAAATAAACAAATGGAACTATATCAAACAAAAAACTTTTTCACAGTGAAGAAAATTTTCAACAAAATAAGAAAGTAAAACTGCTGAATGAGGAAAGATATTTGCATGTGTTATCTGATAAGGGGTTAATATCCAAAATGTATAAAGAATTCACACATCTCAATGTTTTTAAAAATCTGATTTTTAAATGGGCAGCAGACAAAAACAGACTTTCCCCAAGGAAGACACACAGATGTCCAACAGAAAAATGGAAGATGCTCAACATAACTAATCATCAGGGAAATGCAAATCAAAATACAATGAAATAATACCTCACACTTGTCAGAATGGCTGTTTTCAAAAAGCTGACAACTAAGTGTTGGGGCAAGGATGTGAACAAAAGGAATTCTGGCATTATTATTGCAATATATTATTATTATTGGGAGAATAAATCAGTGTAGCCAATATGGAGGACAATATGGAGATTGCTGAAAAACTTGAAAAGAGAACTGTTATACAGTCCAGAAATTCCAATTGTGGTATTTCTCTAAAGAAAGTAAAAATGAGTTAGAAAAGATATTTGCACCCCTATGTTCACAGAGGCATTATTTTTAATAGCCAAGATATGGAAATGACCTAAGTGTCTATTGATTAATGGATAAAGAAGATGTAGTACATATATATAAATGGACTACTACTCAGTTGCATTATTCATAATAGCAAAAGAAAAGAACTGGAAATAGTACAAATATTCATCAACCATAAAATGGACAAATATTGTGGAATATTTATTCAGTGCAACACTATACAGCAATGAGAAGAAATAAACGTCTGCTCCATGCAAGAGCATGGATAAATCTCTCAAGTAAACATATGGTTGAGGAAAAGAAGCCAGACACCAAAGAGCACATATTGCACAATCTGTATAATTCTATTTATATAAATTCAGAAACATTTATTGTAATAGAAGTCAAAAGAGCAACTCTTTTTGAGTGGAATGGAGATCCATCTGGATGGCTGAAAATGTTCTATATTTTTATTTGCATGGTCGTTAGGACAATTATTTTCACTTTTAAAATGTCAATCTATAGCAGTAGACATCCGAATAGTGAAAATAATGAATTTGAAGGGTTCCAGGAAGCTTCTTGGAGCTGGTGATGTTATATATCTTGATCTAGATGGTGACTACATGGGGGCCATTCGCTTTTTAAACATTCATCAAACTGGTCACTTAGGGTTTCTGGCCTTCAAGTGTGGATTTTTTAACTCAGTAAAACTTTACTTTAAAAAAATTCTGTATTTGAGAGAGAGAAGGCAGTTAAATCCCTGAATAATATTATCTGACCATCTTAACTGGTGATAACAGTAAAAGAAAACATTTATAGTGTGTGTAATATGTGACAAATACTATACCACATACTTTTTATGGATGTTCTCATTTAATTCTCAGATGTATTATGAAGATTGGTCCTACTATTAGCCCCAGTTTACAGATGCAGAAACTGAGGCTTAGCAAGGTCAAGGGACTGGCCCAGAGCTCTCCATTAAAAATAGAAGACCTAGGCTGTCAGCCCTGGCAGATTGTCAGATGGAAAATGGGATTCAAATAATGTTTCTTTTAAAAAGAAGGGAAAAGACAGGAGTATGTGTCCCCAATTACCTGGTCATTTATGCACTCTGAAAGCTGCCCACTGTCCACCTGCCCACCCAGCAGATTTGCTCTCAGCCTCTCAGTCCCAACAGAAGGATACTGTGAACTGGCTTTTTCTCCACATGTTGTCAGCCTCCAGGACTGAGGAGGAGCTGCTTGTTTGCCTTGGATCACAGGGAATTGCTGTGGCTGGCACTCACTGGATTTCCTGTAACTGGAAAAGAGTGATGTCATGGTGTTGGACCATGGTGGAAAACAGGCCTCGCTGTGAGAAATGTGTGAAACTCCCCCTCTATCCTGCCAGACCCCAGGCAGGCCTTCGTGGCTCTACTGTGAGTCTCTGCCACACACACCTTGTGACACCCCCTCTCCAAGCCCTCTGAGACTATGCCCTTCTGCAAGCCCCAAGACTGAAAGGATGAAGGCTGGGGCCATTCTCAGGCAGAACTTTCCCCGAGAACTCAGAGCAGCTCCTCCATTGCAGTCCGCTCTCCTCGTCTGATTTGGAAGGACAGATGGGGTGTTCTGCTTGAGGAGATTCTGCAGAGGTCTTCTGGAGGCCTCCTGGTGAGTGACTGGATGCATTACTTTAAATACATCCCAGGGGCATTCTAGCATTTGCTAGAATGTTCTAGCTTTTGCAGACCATGCTATCTGAGCATGTGAAGAGGCAGGAGCCACACTCAGGAACAGAAACCTTCAGCTCCCCTCAGGAACATGGACATGACTTAAACGCATCAGGAGGAAACATGGTAACAAATGAGGAGACCCCTATCAGCCTTCAGTCACCTATCTTCCTTTCACTGCCTTCCAGAGAGATTCCGTGCCATCCTGCTCTTCTCAAAAACGTCTCAAGGGCTTAATGTACATTTACTGATATTTTTAGAGAAGTCACCTGCATGGAAAAATTCCCCTCAGCCAGTATTTTTCCTCTGGGTTCCTTGCATTTATGCTCCATTGACTCATTCTTACGATTGATCCACTCATACTTTTTATTAAGCCATTCATTGGCTTACTCTCTCATTCACCTTATAAATATACCTACTATGCACTCTGAGAACTCAGCTGTGAAAAAGAGACATTCTTCTATTTCCCAAGACACACAGTTAAGTGTTCCGAACTCAGTTTTATATATTATCTTATACCTAGATAACACTTATTGAGTACCGACTGTGTGCTAGGTACTGTCCTAGACATTTTACATCTATTATCTAATTAATCCTTGCAATACTCCTGGAGAATTGCCATTTTATAGATGAGGAAATTGAGACAAAAGAATGAAAAGTAATTCTTTAGGCCTTCTCCCTGATAAGTTACACAGCTGGGATCTAAGCCAAGAGGTCTTATTCTACCAACCTGTTCTTTCATTCAGTTCAGCTCAGTCATGTCCAACTCTCTGCAACCCCATGGACTACAGCACGTCAGGCTTCCCTGTCCTTCACTATCTCCCGAAGTTTGCTCAAATTCATGTCCATTGAGTCAGTGATGCCATCCCACTATCTCATCCTCTGTTGCCCTCTCTTCTGCCCTCAGTCTCTCCCAGCATCAGGGTCTTTTCCAATGAGTCGCTCTTCGCATTGGGTGGCCAAAGTATTGGAGCTTTAGCATCAGTCATTCCAGTGAATATTCTGGATCGATTTCCTTTTGGATTGACTGGTTTAATCTCCTTGCTGTCCAAGGGACTATCAAGAGTCTTCTCTACCACCACAATTTGAATACATCAATTCTTTGGCACTCAGCTCTTTTTTACGGTCCAACTCTCACATCTGCGGGCTTCCCTTGTGGCTCAGCTGGTAAAGAATCCATCTGCCATGCAGGAGACCTTGGTTCGATCCCTGGGTTGGGAAGATCCCCTGGAGAAGGGAAAGGCTACTCACTCCAGTACTCTGGCCTGGAGAATTCCATGGACTGTATAGTCCAGGGGGTCACAAAGAGTTGCACATGACTGAGTGACTTTCACTTTCACTTTCCTCACATCTGCACATGACTGCTAGAAAAACCACAGCTTTGGCTATATGGACCTTTGTCAGCAAAGAAATGTCTCTGCTTTTTTAATATTCTAGCTAGGTTTGTCTCAGCTTTTCTTCCAAGGAGCAGGTGTCTTTTAATTTTGTAATACCGCCACGGTCTGTGGTGATTTTGGAGCCCAAGAAAATAAAATCTTTGTTGCCAAATTTTCTCCATCTATTTGCTATGAAGTGATGGATAACATGATCTTAGTTTTTTGGCTGTTGAGTTTTAAGTCAGCTTTTTCACTCTCCTCTTTCACCTTCATCAAGACACTCTTTAGCTCTTCTTTGCTTTCTGCCATTAGAATGATATCATCTACATTTTTGAGGTTATTTCTTCCAGCAGTCTTGATTCCAGCTTGTGAGTCATGCAGCCTGGCATTTTGCATGATGTACTCTACATATAAGTTAAATAAGCAGGGTAACTGTTTACAGCCTTGTCATACTCCTTTCCCAATTTTGAACCAGTCTGCTGTTCCATGTCTGGTTCTAATTGTTGCTTCTAGACCTGCATATAGATTTCTCAGGAGATAAGTAAAGTGGTCTGGTATTCCCATCTGTTTAAGAATTTTTCACACTTTGTTGTGATCCACACAATCAAAAGCTTTAGCATAGTCAATGAAGCAGAAGTAGATGTTTTTCTTAAATTCCTTTGCTTTTTCTGTGATCCAGTGGATGTTGGCAATTCGATCTCTGGTTCCTCTGCCTCTTCTAAATCCAGCTTGAACACCTGGAAGTTCTTGGTTTATGTACTTTTGGAACCTAGCTTGAAGGATTTTGAGCATTACCTTGCTAGTGTGTGAGATGAGTGCAATTGTGTGGTAGTTTGAACATTCTTTGGCATTGCCATTCTTTGGAACTGGAATGAGAACTGACCTTTTCCACTCCTGTGGCCACTGCTGAGTTTTCCAAATTTGCTGGCATAAAATGTTACAGAAAAACATCTTTCTGTAAGATGTTACAGAAAAACCTGAATGAAAGTTTTGGCCAACCCAAAAAGAATGAAATAATGCTATTTGCAGCAACATGGATGGACCTGGAATTATCATACTAAGTGAAGTAAGTCAGACAGAGAAAGACAAATACCATATGATACCATTTATATGTGGAATCTAAAATATGACACAAATGAATTTATCTATGAAACAGATACAGACTCACAAACATGGAAACCAAACTTGTGGTTTTCAGGGAGGAGTGGGAGGGAAGAATTGGGAGCTTGGGATTAGCAGATGCAAGCCATCATATAAGATGGATAAACAATAAGGTCTTACTGTGTAACACAGGGGACTATATTCAATATCCTGTGATAAACTGTAATGGAAGAGAATGTGAAAAAGAATATATGGATAACTGAATTACTTTGCTATACAGTAGAAATTAACACAACATTGTAAATCAACTATACTTCAATGAAATAAATTTTTTTTAAGTTATATTGTTGTTTGGAAGTAGAAAGTAGAATGACTAGTGACCTTTATTTTGTTCTTGCCATATATTTTATATTCTCATTCATTGTCTCTATCTCCCCTAACCCCCACCACTCCCTCCCTCTCACCACCCATCTCTGTCTAATCCTATTTTACTTGTATAATGAGAAAAAATTGATACTGTTATAAAGAATTGAAGGAGTAAAGCAGTGGAGGTGGTGACTTGGTGGGGCAGGAGCTTGCATTTGTGTTCATTTGTGACAGCTATCTTTCCCTCAATACTACACAAGAGGTGGATTCATCTTGACATTCATTCAGCTTCTCTGTCTAGCCATAAACCTTTTTGGTGACACTGCCTGGTATTTGCAAATAGGAAGATTCTAAGTAGGTAGAATTTTTAGTGACCATGCTAGCTGTATGAGAACAGTGTGTGCTCTGGGAACAAACATGTTGCATAATCACCAGCCCAGAGAAGGTTAACTGCACAAAAATACCTGCTTCAGAGTAAGGCTTGATGTCAACTCAGTCACTGTGACAGCTTACCAGTGACCTGGGCTACAGATGCCTCCTTGCCCCAGCTATCTCTATGTTGTGCAGTCAACAGTTACTAAACAGCTATTCTTATTTCAATGACATTCTCTTATTCCAATGTCAGTAAGCTTATTTACAACAGTAAAGGATGTGTGCTGTTTTGTTTGCTCAGAGGAAAGGACCCATAATTCGACATTCCTATTGTGGCAAATATTTTAGATCATTTAATTTTCAAAGCAATGCATGAAGTAAAATATGACCATCCCCATCTTACAGATGAAGAAACTGAACCTCAGAAAGCTTCATAAATAACTCATTATATAGCAGTTTTTCAAGGAGATGATCTGATAATAAAAAAAACCTTTTAAAAAATAGATGAACTTAAGAAAAGTATTGGTACAAAATATTGTGGATACTAAAAATGAAGCATGGGAGAGGAAACCCTTTCTTTTGAGAATTCACTTTGCTTTCATGAAGTAGACCTGAAACCCTATATGGTCACCTAATGATATATTTAGACCAAAGTACTCTCTTCCATGGCTTTACACAGGTTACAGTGGGGTGTTTTATTCTAAGTACAAGGAGAAGCCATTAAAGGTTTGGGGATAAGTTTGGCCTAAGCTGGTTTGTGTTACAGCTCATACTGCGTGCTGAGGAAATCATGGGTTGAATGTCTGTCTTCCCCATTGGACACTGGCACCATTCTTTTTTGCTGTTTATTCACCTATACCTATCTATGCCCATCAAGTGTCAACTCCCTAGGAGGAAGGACCTTGTCTCTCTCTCTCTCTCTCTCTCTCTCTCTCTCTCTCTTTTTAACCACACCACTTTGTTTGTGGGATCTCAGTTCCAAGATCAGGGATCAAACCCAGAACCACAGCAGAGAAAATGCTGAGTCTTAGCCACTGGACCACCAGGGAATTTCCAAGACCTTGTTTCTTTTCTCCTGTATCACTAGTGATACATGAAAGAATGAGTGAATGAATGAATGCAGGAATAAGTGAATGAGTGAAGTATCACACAAATAAACATAAAGGGCAGTGGGTGCTATGAAAGGAAAACACAGAGGGCTGTGAAAGCACTGAAGAGAAAATGATTAAGGGTAGGGAGAATGATAATGGTTGTAGCTAGGAGGCAGAAGAGAAGGGAGTTCAAGGCATGTTGATGACAAGATGAATAGGACTTGCTGATGTACTTGATATCGAGAGGGCACAGATAGGAAAGTGAGCTTCATTTCCTCAGTTCAGTTCAATTCAAGATGAGAGAGTGTTTTCCAAGTTGTTTATTAGCTATTTGTGGAGAAAAGCTGCAGATTTTCTAAATAGTGAGATTCTCTCACTGACAATAGGGAGATAAGAGTGTTTATTTTTGTAATATCTACAGGAATAAATTGGTAGCAGTCTCTGTGATGGTTTTTTCAACACTCTCTCTCTCTTAATCTGATATTTCTATAAGGTTTCCATGGCTAGGTTTCCATGACACCATAACAGTCTGTTTCATCCATTCTATCAGAAGAAAAAAAAAAAAACCTTTTCCTGTACCTGAATGAATGCACCTACTCTCTGCTCCTAAGAGACACAGTGGTGCTAGCAGAGAACTAGGTGCACAGGTATTTACAACTATCGATTGATTTGTTTAGTTGGGTTAAAATAGCTTTCATACCTTATGGACTTTTGTGGACCATCAGATTAATATTTATAATGAGCAATATCCAAGTTAAGTGTTCTTGCACTATGGACTCTGAAAGTGATCCTCTTGAGATTAGTTGCTGAAGGCAGACACTCTTCTTTATACATTACAAACAAAATTCCTCTCATCTTACTGTCCTTCAAGACTTGCTGTTATTTTATTACTTTGATTTCAAAGCTAGCAGCAGAGGAGATGATTTTCATATATATGTATGAAGCATAGATTTTCCTGTTTCCCTAACTTCCTTGCTCAGAACTTGTTGGCTAGACAGCCCATCTGAGCTTGCCCAGTGATGGGTTTTAGTTGCTATTTCTATTTCTTTGACATGAATATTGTGGATGAGCTCACAGAGGGTTTATTCACAAGTTTCAGGAGGTTTTCATTCTCCAGATTCAAGATGTGTCCTTCTGTGACACAGGGGTCTGTCGGAGCCCTGCTGTGGTGACTGATGGATGCATATCTCTGTCGATATTTCCAAGTCATAAAGACAGGATGACTAAATAAACGGAATGTGGACTCCACCACATCAGGCTTCCTCCTTTGACTGTAGCAATGACTTTTCTTAGGTGGGTGCAGCTATAGATGGTGGGCAATTCTTTTTAATTTTTTTTAAAAAATTGTTTTAGTGGGCAATTCTTAGAAAAGCAATTGAGAGACTGTGGTTATCTTCTCTGGGGAAATGCTTTGGCAAGGTGTCAGCCACATAAAACACATCTTAATCATCAATATTCTTTGGAAGTAAAATAATAGGATGAGCATACAGTGGGCTGTCTGACACCAAAGATATTGTTCTGGGGATCTCTTAATGCCCACACTCATAGCTGTTGTTCTAACTCCATTTGTAGCACATCCAATTCCTATTGATTTTCCCATTTGTCTCCATGAAGGTGAGATTCTACCAGTTCTAAAAGCACAACAAAAGCCCAAAGTAGGCATTTAACTAGACTTATGGGTCCAGCTGGGAATTTTGTACCTTCTTGATGTCTACAGGGTTGTCATATACATTTATCTGTCTCAGTTTTATAAAGGAGCTCTGTGATGGACAGACTACAAAAGTAAATGAAAGTTTCATTTATAAAAAATATTCCTTGGGAACTGTTCTGCTATGGTTGTATACAGAGCCCTGAATAAGAATGGGAGCCAATTTTAATGGGCAGGTGTCTAGAATGTACCGCAGTGCCCAATGACTTTTGGATATAGATTTTCTGTTTATCTTGTGTGTAATGTATATTAGGAATGGGGGAAGGGAAGCACTTGTTATTGCCTGTAGACCTCTTAAGATTTTTCCTATTTCATCTGTTTCTTGCTACAATTTAAAATACCATGCATGATCTCCCTGCTTTTTTCTCGTTTCATGCTCAGTTACCTGATCTGATTTCTTTGTGGTCCAGTCACCTATCATTTTTTTCAATTCCTTGGCACCATCATCTTCCCTCCTATCCCAGATCCTTTGTACATATAATTTCCAGTGCTGGGCAGCTTACACATATGCGTGTACACATACACACTCGCCAGCCATGCGCATTCATTGGTCACTAATCCTCTTCCACCTAGTTGACTGTCACCCTTCATACGAGCACCACTTCTACAGGAAAGCCTACCATGTTAGATGAGGTTCTTAATACACTCTTACAAAACCTATTTTTTCCTTCAAAGTACTTGACTTAGTTGGAAATTATATAACAATTTGGGTAATTCTTTATCATTGGCAGTCTCCACCTCAGAACTGTAAGCCCTGTGGGAACACAGACTGGATCTATTTTTGCTCAGCATCAGGTCGTCAACCTTGTACAGAGAGCCTGGTACATTGTTGGCTTGCAATTAATGTTGGATGGATAAATACAAATGACTGTGTGTGAGTGTATGTGTGTGTGTGAGAAAGAATGTGTGTGTATGTGTGTATGAGTAAATGGAAATATTGTTAATGTAACTTGCTGAATGTATTTTTTTTGGTTTTCTTTAAGGCTATTCTGATCAACAAAAAGTAGAAATGCTAGTATTCTTCATATGAATCAACTTCTTTGCTAATTCTACTTATGGAATCAGCATTCATTCAGTCACACAAACATCATGAATGATTCATGTCCCTCCTAGTTAACATTCAAGGAAGAAAAATCTATTTATACAATTCACAAATATCATATAAATATCACATCTTGTTTTAACTTTGTGTCTGTATTCATTTCCACTTAATCACAGAAACAGCAATTACTCCTCTCTAACACCATTAACAACCTTCTAATGTGCCGCAAATAAATCACTCAATAAGCAAACATTTGAGTACATTAGTAGTGTCCGATGGAGTGTTACATTGCACATTCAGCAGCAGTCACTTCTCTTTGTGTCCCCTTTTCCTCTCCACGTCCCCACAGTGGAGCAGCCTGTGGAGTCTGGGACAGCTCCAAGTAGATAGAATGAAGAGCCCAAATATGATGCTGAAGCTTAAAGGGAAATGATGTGGGAAAGCCCTGTCATTCTCTACTGACTGGTATAATATAGCTGGGAATGCATTTTTGATTGTGTACCAGATAATTCAAATAGATGTAGAATTGAGAAAGGTTGAGAAAAAGCATGTGGGGAACCAGAGAGCTTAAAATAGTCAAGATTGCGTACCAAGGCCAGGTTTGAAGTCTAGCTAGTAATGGTTCATGCCCGTTCAAAATCTGGCTTAGGGAGAAATCGTCATAGTATTATAATTCTGCTGGTAAAACTACATTTAAGTATAGAAACCAAGACATTTTAGAATTCCCTTATACTTTGGCTTCCAAGTTTGTAAATAGTCATGCCTGAAGGGTCCAACATCCATGGAATCATGGAAAATGGGTTTTGTGTTTCATGAAATCTGTCTTTTCCAGGACATATTCTATGAAGAATGTTGTAGTGAGTTCTGGGGCAAGAGGCATCAAATGCCCATAATACAGCTGTGAATTGTAGCTTCCATTATCAATTAAAAGCTGAAATTCATTTTCTCCTGCTGCTGCTGCCTATCATACGTCATACCCAGAGAGTGCTAACAATCCAGTGCTAACAATTTGATTTCTTTTTTTTTTTTACATAAATAGAATCCTACCATATATGTCATTCTTTAACCTGTTTTGTTTGTCTTTAAAACCTATTTAAATATACCATTGGGGAAAACTGGATGAAGGGTACATACGACTTATTGCACTATTTTTGACTTCTCTTGAGTCTATAAAACTTCAGAATAAGATGTTTCTTAAAAACCAGTAAACTTTTCACTTTAAAAAATGTATCCTAGTTAGAGTGTCACTTCAGTACATTACAACTGCCTTGTATGTACTATTGAATGCTTTACTAGCATTTTGTTGTTAGAATATACAGTACTTGTTCTAACTAGTCTCCTGTTGATAGACATTTAGGCTATTTTCCAGTTTTTAAGTATTATGATAATGATGCCATGGAAGGCCTTGTCCACTTACCTCTACCTGTGATTCAGTTGTTTTTCTATGTGAGTCATATATTTAAACTCTGCAATCACTGGTAACTATGTCCAGGAAAGTTTTTCTATTAGCAGATTTGCATTTTTGCTTTCCTCGTAGCTCAGTTGGTAAAGAATCTGTCTGCAATGCAGGAGACTCAGTTTCAATCCCTGGGTCGAGAAGATCCTCTGGAGAAGGAAATGGCAACCCACTCCAGTATTCTTGCCTGGAGAATCCCATGGACTGAGGAGCCTGGCAGGCTATAGTCCATGGGGTCACAGAAGTTGGACATGACTTAGCGACTAAACCATCACCACAAGAAATGTATAGTCAGCACAAACATAAGCAACTTACTGAAAGGTTTGCATCTCCTCCTCTGAAGCTGACTCTGCTTGTAAGCTGTGATTTCTCTTGGAGGAAGCACGTGCTTATCAGATCCTTCCCCTGTGTTGGGAGGAGAGTCTTAGGAGGCCTGCATGACTGAGCATCCTCAGCTTTAACATAAGCAAACAAACTAAAGCATCTGAAAGTTCAACAAAGAGGAAAGATGGAGCTTCCAGATTGGTTGACAAGGAAAGAAATAAGACTTCTGAAAACAGTTGGTTAAAATTAGGCCATCATCAGGCACTCTAAATTTGGCACCTCTTCCTACTGACCAATGCAGACTTCATCAGAAGTCAATATGTCATCCCTAGGATAAAGCCGGACTCTTTTATGAGTGTTAATATTTGCCATCATAACAATTATCCATTTTTATGTTTATTGTTATAACAAATTTAGGAACCCCTACCATGTATAGGACACTGTGACACAGATATTGGAATACAAAAATAAATAAGATACCACTTGTTGTTGTCTTAGTTGCTAATCATGTATGACTCTTTTGCAGCCTCATGGATGGTAGCCCTCCAGGCTCCCCTCTCTATGAGATTTCCCAGGGAAGAATACTGGGGTGGGTTGCCATTTCCTTCTCCAGGGGATCTTCCCTACCCAGGGATCGAACCTATGTCTCCTATATTGGCAGGCTGAGCCACCAGGGAAGCCACCCCACCCCACCAAATGACTCTGTCTAGACCAGCAGTTCTTAACCTCTTTTGCAGCCATGGACCCCTTTGAGAATCTGATGAAAACTGTAGAATTAGTAAATTGTTAATGTGAATATATTCACAAAACTTTACAATGATCTTAGCTAGTATCCCAGATTTGGGAGACAGTAATTAATCAATCAGTGGACCTTGGTTAAGATTCCTTGGTCTACTGGACATGAAAGAGGGGCAACTGGAAATATTAGAAGTCATCCTGCTGAATGGTCATCTAGTGAAGAATGTAGTCATACTTTGTAGTACTTCTCATTCACGAAGAACTTTTCTCCTATCAGCATCCTCCCATAGAAAGCTGACTCCATTTTTGTCAAGTGAGGCAATGTGCTCAGAGAGGTGATGTGACTGCCCCAAGGCTACTCAGCCGTAAGCTAGAACTCTGGTCATATTCCATTTCTATGACATGTACCCTCTTTAGTCAAATGGAGTAGATTACTCACATGAAATACCATGAGCAAGCTTTTTTATTTAAAAAAAAAATCCTCATGTCCCTACACAGGTGAAAAGTTCTGACCATCATCAGGATTATCCTTGTAAATGGGTATTTTTTTTGTAATTTAAAAAAATCTCTCTCTCTCTCTCTGTCTCATCCTCTTTTTTTCACTTAGTATATATTTTTATATGATTAATACCCCCTATTAAGGCATATATTCCTTGAAGACAGGAACTATAATTGGTTTATTTCCATTTCTTGGGTGCCCACCAAGGGTGCCTGGCATAGTGAGTGCTCATTGTCTATTGAGTGAAAAAAAGAGGAAATACGTGTTTATGTATGGCTGATTCACTTTGCTGCACAGCAGAAACTAACACAACATTGTAAAACAGTTATACTACAATAAAAATTAATTTTAAAAAGAAAGTTTATTGCAAAAGGGGGAGATTAGAGCTTATCTTCTACCCAGTGTGTTCTGCAGTTTATTCTGCCTTCAAAGATTATCTCTAAGGACATGGAAAGTATCATCAGTTCATTGATATAGTTCTCTTTGTTTCTCCTCCATTTTTTGTTTTCCCTCCTCTCCTCCCATCCTTCCTCCTTTTCTTAACTATCTGTGATATTGGATAAGTGGAAACAAGCTGGTGTGAGTCTAGTTTAAACAATCAACCTAAGTGGTCTTTAACTTTATATAATCAAAAATTTTCCATGCTATATGCCAAAATAGAAAAAACTTTAAGCAATAAATTAATTATTTAAATTAGTTGCAGGGTTTGGATACTTTTTAGCTGAAAGCTTATGAAAAAATATAAAAAATACCCAAACTGTAACTTACCACCAACTCAAGCCAAATAACAACTTTGGAAGCAAAGTGGTTGCTGTAACAATAAATCAATGGTTCAGCCCATCTTGAGTCTTGGAAACTTACACCTACCCTTGCCAAGAAGGAGTGAAGGAGTAAGTCTGTCAGTGAATTCCTTGAGGGCAGAATCTATTCCTGATCCATCTTTGTATCCTAGTGCCTTTTTACTGGACTAAATTGGATTCCTACAAAAATATATATGTATTTTAATATATGCTTATATACATGTACATATTATATAAATCTCCTATATGGGTGGATAT
The DNA here is from genome assembly GCA_007570785.1 of Antilocapra americana. Taxonomy (NCBI): domain Eukaryota; kingdom Metazoa; phylum Chordata; class Mammalia; order Artiodactyla; family Antilocapridae; genus Antilocapra; species Antilocapra americana. The sequence continues at coordinate 9,252,406 of ML661893.1, forward strand.
CCTAAAAGGACAAGCCATGCCCTGTATCTTCCCACATACAAACTATAAAAAGCCCATAGTACTCATTTGTGTGTGACCACAGCTAAAGTCAGTTGTGTAATAGAATTCCAGCTACGATATGCATTTTCTGGTTAAAGCCACTGTGTATAGTACCAATTCTTTATAATCCTCTGGAAACTTTTCCTAAATGAAGATGTAAAATGATCCATTCCAGCGTATACTTAATGTACACTTATAAACTCAAGTCAGAACTGGAGATAGTACTCCCCCACTTAAGCTGTTAAATTTCACTGCACCACACAGCCTACCCTCTCAGCCAAATGGAGCCCCACTGCCTCATCTTGAGCTGAGTGTGGTCCAGCAGGGTGGGTTGTTACCACTTGTGAATGGCCTCTTCCTGCAGTTCGTTTAAGCCCTGGTGGACAATTCTGACTCACAATGGCTCACAAAGGTTGGCAGATAATGGAGCTGGACTTACAAGAAAGAAATTAAGGAAGGTAGAGCACAATGCCTAAAATGCAAGTTTTGTGAAGGCTTAATGTGTTTTTGAGGAAACGGTTGACAAAACAGAGGGCTAAGTTCAGCAAGTAATTGAGGATTTATGGAAGTTGTGCAACAATATCTAGAACATAGAAAATATCCCTGTCACCTGGGAAGATGACCTGCAGCTGGAAGCAACTGGAATCCACAGTAAGTCAGGACTTGGAAGATTTAAAGGAATTAGGAAAATACATGTGATAGCACAGTCCCAGGACCATACTTTAACAGATCCTTTTTGAGAAGAATCAGGTGTAATTCCCATTTTCAGGAATGTGTGGCAAGCTTATACCATGAAGTTATTAAGTTTCCTACTACTTAGAAGCACCTAGTCATTCCGAGAACAGAAGGTGGCCCAGAAGAATGTCCCAACCTACTTTATTGTCTAAACTACTTTTGCAACAAGGAAAACTGAACTGGGGCAAAACACTTGGGGCTACTGTAACACTCAACCTACAATAATTGCATTCTCTGAAACCATCTCTCCCCACCTGGGGAGTGAATCCTGAAGGCTCTGAGGAAGGGAGCCAGGCCAACTCCACAATTCTCTTCCTTGTGTTCTCCAGACCCACACTAGCTGGATTGAAATGTGATCACTCTCCAGCATTACCTAATTTAGCACCCTGGCACTTAATAAATATTTAACCCTATCAAATTACTTGCAGGAAACCACTTGGAAATGAATTGCCTCATTTTTAAGCAGCTGCTTGGAAATGGTGCATTTTGCAAGGACCAAATTGACCTATTAAGAAAAATTATTCCATGTGTTACATATTCTTTTAGTGTTGGTTTCTAAGCCACATGCCCCAGAATATAGCTCCCTTCTAAAAGAAAATGACTCTTTTTTATATTAAAATGATAGTGATATTCATCTGTTGATTCAGCAAATATCTGAGTACCTATTTGTGTGCAGTACTGTTCTAGGCACTGGGAAGGCAGTGGCGAACAACACAGACGCACTTTCATAGTGATTGCATTCAAAAAAGCAAATGCACAAATAAGTAGATATATAAGGTCATCTACTGTGAAGAAAAAGTAGAGAAAGGGGATAAAGAAAGATGAGAGATGATAGAGATATAAAAGTAGAAGGCAAATCAGAAAAGGTGCAATTAGGTAAGAGACCAAAATGAAACGAGAGTGCAAGGCATATGAACATCTAGAGAGAGTTCCAGGTGGATGGAAGAACAGGGGCAAAGGCCCTATGGCAGGACCATCCTTGGCCATACTTGAGGACCAGGAAGGAAGCCAGTATACTTGCATGAATGACAAGGAAGTGAGAGAAGATGAGGTTGAAGGAGCAGTAGGAAGTCGGATTTTGCAAGCTTTGCAGGCCACAGTGAGGGACTTTGGATATTGTTCTAAGTATGATGGGAAGTCACTAGAGGCCTTTGAATAAAGCATAATCAGATGGAACTTTGGATTAAACACCACCTAAGTATTAAAAACCTTAATTTTTTCATTTTTAGAGCAGATAGATTTATCTACATAGATAGACTGCACCAAAACATCTACAGGCAAATTCTTGAAATTAATGAGAGTTTAGCAGTATTACTAGATGTAAGATCAGTATATCAAAGTCAATTGCAAATCTAATGACAAGTTATAAGCAGATAGAAAATTTATGTTTTTAAAAAAGACACCACTATAATTACTTCTGAAATATAAGGTATTGAGGAGCAAGTCCTACAATGAATGTGTAAAGCTTTATGTAGAAAATTACACATATGCGTATAATTGATTTACTTTACAGCAGAAGCTAATACAAGATTGTAAAGCACCTATACTGCAATAAAAGTTAATTACAAATAAAAAAAGCAAAGTTAGAACCTTATTTAAGGATATTTTATTAAGTGCCTACAGTGTGCTAGGACAGTGCTGCATAGTAGAAATAAAAAAGCTAATAAGACTTGATGTTCCCACTGTCCTCTGCCAAGTGGCTGGTGGAAGAAACTAGTGCCCAAGTAAATGGATGTGATACTACAGAAACATGAAAGTTGCTCAGTTATGTCCAACTCTTTGCAACCTCATGGATTATACAGTCCATGGAATTCTCTAGGCCAGAATACTGGAGTGTGTAGCCTTTCCCTTCTCCAGGGGATCGTCCCAATCCAGGAATCGAATGCAGTCTCCTGCCTTGTAGGCAGATTCTTTACCAACTGAACTATCAGGGAATCCCAATACTACAGCAGGTATTTTTAAATACAATGAGAGGTGGAATCAACCTACCTGACTTTAGGCTATACTACAAATCCACAGTCAT